>JARJLF010000102.1:0-420894 GCA_029378395.1 Mycena leptocephala
TGGGCCCCGGGACCGCAGTGTCAAGTCATGCCTTTCAAAATCTAAAGGCAATAGGGTCGCGTATTTCAAATAGGAGCCAGCAATTGCCCTCTGGAAACGGCAATAATGCCTCTGGGCGGGATCTGAAGAGCTGAAAATGTTCGCAATGACCAGGGCTTTCCATTCCAGAAACAATAGCTGGAAATAACGGTTTTCACAAGGCATGCCTTTCAAAATCTAAAGGCAATAGCTATTAAGTAAGCAAGCACTGGATATAGTGTATGACTTCGCTTGTATCTTGTTGCCTTTGTGCTACTAGCCTGTAGTCTAATGGTTCGTTATGTAAATGTTTTGTATGATTGGAAGTGTCAACCCAGGCGATTCCGAGTAGTTGCGCCATTTTTCTCAGCTCCTGGCATGGCGACTCGGGCTCGGAATGCAGTGAATTGCAGTGAGAAAGGCTGCCTCAAATACATAGCCTTGAGGGTGTCCTGCAAAATATTGGCGGTTTATCGGCGCCGTTTGCCCAGCAGTAAACGGTGCTACCGCGTGTGGGCGAGACCGTCTTCTGTAACCATTGTGAACATAGGCATCTCGTTGGAGGGGCTGTGGAAAATAGTTGAGCGCCAAAGGTGCATCCGTGTACATATTGTGGGAACGCATAACAAAGGTAACTATTGCCAGTTGGGTAACTTTCTTTATACACATTTGAGCACCGAGGCCCGCACCTACGAATACCGAATCCCGCATAGCTGCGCGTTTGGTATTATCGCCAGATGATGGAGCCGTAGTTTGAAGTCTGAACAACCTGAGGAAGTCCCAGAGATCGCGTTCAGAGTCGCTTATTCTTTACCTGATACGACGTGAACAGCTATCCCTACATCCTCGCCGCAGAGCTCTGGCTTGCATGATGGGCTTTCTGTTCACTTCGACAGCTGAGGCCCATCTCGCTGGCGTGCAGGCTCTTTCGATCTTTGGTCGTTTGGAATATCAATTTTGAGGCAGGTTTCATGTTACCGTTTCCATATTTCACTATGGTTCTAGCCAGTCAACCGTATGGTTCACCCCAGCATATATCCGTTTGGACTAGACTCTTAGATAAGGGATTTGTAGACAGTAGTTGACCGGGAAGCGAAACGTTTGAGACATTTTGCAAATTACGGTGGGATGAGCGATGCGAATGGCACAGGTACTGTCATAGACCTGCAGCCATGTATGCGGGCTACATGCCTGACCAAAAGTTCGTGAGGCTTGGTGCGATATTCATAGAGAACGGGCCGAATCTTTCTCTCGAGTTCCCATTTTGGGTTATTTACGTGGAAGCGTCGATATCGCTCGACGCGCGTTGCTCTCGGAATTTGAACTTTCAATATGGTCAAATAAGCGGTTGTATGCACCCTGAATACAATTTAGGCATTGCTCGCGGATGTTCCGGAAGCAACATCTGCGCCGGAAAACTGACCAAAATAGTGGGCCAGAAAACGTTGCGCCGTGTGAGCGCAACAAGAGCTTTTTGGCCAGTTTCTTTTGTAAGTAGGGCTTTCCTATCTAGGAGAATATTCTCCTCAAAATTTGGACCCATCTGACCTCGTAAAGATGGCCAACGGGGCGCCGTTTCGCTTCCACGTTGCGTTTCGCTTCCCGGTTAACTACTGTATATACAGACCTACCATGGACAGGCTGACTAGCCAGTATGTACAAGATGACTGGCCGCTTCCGCTCGCTGGAGTTTGGCCTCACCATCGACCCACGCTTCTACAATATTCGGGCACGCGCCGAGTAGTCGATCAAGGTCGCCTGCCGAGATGGACCCGTCTGGGCAATACTCGCCATGTATTTCCAGTCGAAAGAGGAATGGAAAGGAGTGAAACCTTGCCGCTGAGTCCCCCGAATTCTCGTGAAGTTCAATCTCGAGGTCGGTGAGCGAATTCAGCGCAATCTTCTCCAGGAAGCAGGATACAATGCCGATATTTTGTGCGTCGATGGTCAAGTTTGTAAGGCAGGGAAGAGACAGATCCTGGTTCGCCGCGTGAACCGCTCTATTATCTAGGAGTCCGGAGTGGGTTTAGACGTCAATGAGATGACAATGCAAACAGAGTATAGAAATTTGATTACCGTAGGCGTTCAGGGCAAAAGATGCGGTCGTCAACGATGTGCATTCTCTGAGCACGAAGTAGTATTCCGAGAAATGGTCGATCATGACCAGGATCTTGAGCGTCGTGAGATTACTCCAGGGAAATTCAAATCCGCTTAGGCCAACATGAATTGGGTCATTGTTTGCGCGGATAGTGAGCGAACGGAGCTTTGGAGCCACCACGACCACGCGGCGCCCGGCGAAGAGAGTGACGTTGATGTCGAGTGTTTGAGCCCGGTATGAGCATTCGACCACGAACTCATCGAACCGGGCAAGAAAGTCGCGCCACTCAGGCTTTCCCACATCCTGCTCGCCAGGAACCGGCAACACCACGTCCAGCTCCAATGTCAATGGATGGTGACGGGCGCGGCAAAGCCACACTTTCGATGGGGCTAGGGTCGTTCCAAAGTTTTGTGACGAAGAGTCACTTTAATATCGGTCCAGAGTTCGGCTGTGTCGAGTGCAACTGCACGCCAGTGGGAGCACACACGCACAGAGCCAGAAGAATGGGCTGGGTGCCCGGCTCGGCTATCTCGTTCAAGTCAGAGACGCCTCCGCAGAATAGGAATATCCTCTGAAGCATCTCCACGGAGAGCACTGTGCGCAGCCACTGGACGACGATATATCTCCAGTGACAGCGGTAGCCCCCGGTGGCGCGTTTCCTGAAGAACAGTGTCACTTGTGTGAAGACTTCGAATATGGCAAGAACTAGAAGGAACATTAGGTGGGCATCGAGCCGGAGGGAAACAGAGGGCACGTACTTATTCCCACGCCCCGGCTCCGGAGACCACCCGACCCGCAATGAGTATACAGACATTCTGCGCCAATTCACAAATCAGACTGCCAGTCTGGATAAGCCCGATGCCGAGAATGAGGACCCATTTTACGGGCAATATAGGTAGCCGTGGTCCACAAATCAGCAGGAAGACGGCCTGCGCAAGAATGAGGGACCACCTGGATGTGTTCCAGGCAAAGCCCAAGTAACCTTTGAAAGATCATCCACTGAAACCACACGGAAATGCAATCGCGTACACTGTGGAAAGGACGATTGCTAGCCTCTTGCCCATAACGATGTTAGATGGACGAGTTGGATTGAAGTTGGATGGGGCCATAAAAAGAACAAATGTGCGTTAGCTTTAAACGGAGCCAGCTAGCGAGCGTGCGGGAGATTGAGTGACTGATGAATGATTGATCCAAGGGTGTTCTGGCCGGTCAAGCAGGACTCCGAATTATACCCTTCGCGGCCAGGTATGGCGAGGTTCCTAATGAGGTTATAAAGATCCGAAATGAAGCATATCCATGGTCCAGGCAGCCAATTTTTCCTACACACCAACCCGTCCGATTGGTAACTGACGTTGACATGTGAATTCGAAATGATGTTGCACACCTGAGTCATTTTGATGTCAGTAGGAGCCATTTATGTCGTCGACCCAACGACATCAAAATGGATGCTGAATATATTTCTCAGTATAAATGTCGATTCCATGTTGCATGGCTGATATCATTCTCAAGACTCTGCGCCGGGTCATCAATCAATGCTTGCCAAAATCACCCGAACCAAACACGGAACAGATATCACCATGACACCTGCTCTTCTCACCGGGCATCCAAGCCGTTTTACAGCTTGGACCTTATCTGCATGGTCAATTATCCTTCCTTGTGGCGGCCGGCCCTCACTCTCGAGTCTCGTGTGGGTATCAACATTGATTTATCACTGTCTTACAGTTATACGTGAATTACTATCGGCGTCTCTGTCGCTTCCGCTTTCTAGTCTGCTTTTTTCGCAGGAGGACCACGGGGCAAATACTCGTCTTCATCGTCATCCGACTCCTCTTCCGATGTATCAGAATCTGACTCCCTCTCCGAGTCCGAGTCAAGAGGATCTTGCTCCTCCTCGCTCTCCTCTGGCTCTTCCCCGGCTGCCGCCGCTACTTCTGCTGCCGCTGCTGCTGCCTCAGCTGCCGCCGCTGCTGCCTGGGCCTCTGCTGCTGCCACTGCCGCCAATTCGGCTTCCTGCTTCTTTGCCGCTGCATTTGCCCGCCGTTTTTCGGCTGTCTTGTTGCGTCCCTTTGTTCTAAATCTCTGGCTTTTTCGGCTGCCATCTTGTGGAATGCAAGGCGATCCACAAGTAGAGTGTAGCACGAGTAGCGAGTATCACGAATATTCGTGCCAAGCCATTCGCGAATTGCGAATATTCGTATTCGTGAGTTGCTGTGGCTGTGCTACTCGTGCGAATGCGAGTATCAGTTTCTGTGAAAGTTAATATTCGCGAATATTCGTCGGGTAATCCTAGGTTATTTGACGTGGAAGAGAACAACCTCGGATCAGAGAGAACCAACTGTATTTTGGCAGATTTAATGTGTTCAAATGTGTCCGACAGATATATTGACATTCACACTAAACCGGGTCCTCCAAATCTCTCTAATATTGTTTGGTCACATTGTAAGTATCATGTAGGCATTTTTTCGGATTTTACCTGTTGAAACAACATTGGAGCTCGGATCTCTTGTAAAGGCTGCCACCATAATACCTGGTGTTTAATCGTGGAAGGAATCTATCATACATGTCTGACAGCAGGTAAACTTTTTTCTTTACACTCGTAGAACAGCAGTCGGGACAGTCGGGACAGCCGGCATTGGCTGGGTGTTTCCTCGTGCCGTACAATATTTGCCTGCCCAGTCTTGCCAACAATTTTCTGGGGATGCAATTACCATTGGAGGAGGGGAAAGAATTAGAATTCAACCTGAATCAATGTTCTGAGCAATTGCAAAATTTTCCATTAAACTTGTGGAATGTGATTTGAGTCAGCTGTTCGAATGAACACCACCGGAGTCTTGTCAGTAATTTCGCTCGGCGCCCAGATAGGGTTTGAACTCATTTTAGCAGTTGGAGAAGCACAGGCTTTTTCAGAGCGAGAAGCCCTTTAATTACTCTGGATATAACTCAGGACGGGATCTTCCCAGCTCTCTCCTGTCTACTTATTGAAGTACAATGAATACCTTCATGATCTATAATTGCGAGTACCAGCCGCGCCACGCGACGGCCACACCCCCCAAGTGTTAACAGAGTCAAACAAGTCCCAAGTGTACACCACCGTTAGGGGTTTAGATATTAGGTAAGGAAATCCAGGTCTGTTGGAGGTATACGAATGGTATACCGGGGATATCCGAAGGTATACAAGATGTATAAATTCTCTATGGATTGTATGGTAGCGGACGGAACTTCATGACAAGGTGTAATTTTGGCCGATTTCATCTGGGATTGAAGATTTAGAACCCCAGAAGGCTGTTTTATAGGCAAAATTTTCATTTCGAGGGGGGTTATATGGTGGGAAAAAAAGCGCAAAATTTGACCGAGAGTCAAAAAACTTTCTATACCTCTGCGGCCTCCAGGAGGGTTCTAGCTAGCCTTTTTGCACTGAAGAAGCGATTTAACGATACATTTTTGCTCCTAGGGCCCACCAGTGAACATTTTTTGACTTGGTGGTATGGTCCGGCATCGAAAAAGGAAAATGATTGACGTACACAGGTTCGAAAAGAACGGGACATCCTCCCCGGGAATGTCGCGCTAAATGGTAAAATTCCTTGGGTTGCTTTGGATGAACAAAACAGTACTCGCTGCCGCAAGCAGAGCCATTTCACACGGAGTTCACCACTTTCTTCTCAGCCATGGACACATGGAGAGCTGGGACGCGGCGATGGTACATATATATTTCATTGGGCTTGATATTCGTGCGATACTGATACTGTACCAACAGCTGAAAGGTATTGAGTTTGTGGACATCAACAACCCTCCTATCAACGAATTGTTCGATAAACTGAGCCCGGCAACACTTGCCGCGCGGTCCCCCTTGCTTCAACGTCCTATGGACCAGTACCAAGATAAGGGCGCCTTTTCTTCATATGCAATTTCAAGGACGGTTGTTGCGCACACAATCTGTCAGTTGCACAATCTGTCAGGAATTCGAGATTTACGTCGGAGTCGCGGTAGCCGGTGATATGGTGGCGACTCAGTACTAGTTGCATGGCTGCTGGGCCATGTATGTGGTCAGATACGTTTAAACGACGACGTGTTAGGTTCCTTACAGGGCAGCGTCTCCTCGATCATGCAACCTACTCCGCGTTTGAAATGAGAAAAAAGGGTAGCGCGAGGCCCTGCGGATTCCATTCTTGGTCCATCGAGCCCTCAAATTGGCAGCAGTGGGACCCAAACTTTGGAAAGGAGATTGGTAAGGATTTCCGTGATGGGAATGTTTACATAATCGCCATCAAAGCCCTTTGCATTGCCAGTCCCCATATTTCGTCAGGATGTGCGAACACGAGGAGCTGGCGGACAGGGAGATATTGATTTTGGCTGAGCGAGGTGAAGAAGCTCACGAAAGACACAAAAACGGTTCGCATTCAGAAATAAACCAGCTAACCATGCTTGCGGATTGACGTCCGCGCCGGTCGCGGGGACGGCCGCCTCCTGGTCACACACACACGTGGCAGGTCGATGCACGTAGCCGCAGGCTCACATCAAGAGCCGCTTCATGGGATTACAGCTGCGAGACACAGGACACGCTGGACGGTGAGATATTGATTTTGGCTCAGCGAGGGTCTGGACTTCGGGAGGATTCAGAATCAGGACTAGGGCTGAGGTGGAGGAAGCTCACGAAAGACACAAAAACGGTCCGCATTCCGCAACTCGCATTCAGACGCACCCAAAGAAACCAGCCAACCACGCTTGCGGATTGACGTCACATCAAGAGCCGCTTCATGGGATTACGGCCGCGAGACCAGGGCACGCGCGAACACGAGGGACTGGCGGACAATGAGATATTGATTTTGGCCTGGCGAGGTTCCGGACTTCAGGAGGGTTCAGACTCATGACTAGGGCTGAGGCAGAAGAAGCTCACGAAGACACAAAAACGGTTCGCATTCCGCAACTCGCATTCAGACGCCCCCAAAGAAACCAGTCAACCACGCTTGCGGATTGACGTCACATCAAGAGCCGCTTCATGGGATTACGGTTGCGAGACCAGGGCACGCGCGAACATGAGCGGACAGTGAGATGTTGATTTTGGTTGAGTGAGGTTCTGGACTTCGGGAGGATTCAGAATCAGGACTAGGGCTGAGGCAGAGGAAGCTCACGAAAGATGCGAAAATGGTTCGCGTTCCGCAACTCGCATTCAGACGTACCCAAGGAAACCAGCCAACCACGCTTGCGGATTGACGTCACATCAAGAGCCGCTTCATGGGAATACGGCCGCGAGACCAGGGCACGCGCGAACGCGAGCGGACAGTGAGACATTGATTTTGGCCAAGCGAGGTTCTGGACTTCGGGAGGATTTACACTCAGGACTAAGGCTGAGGGAGGAAGAAGCTCACAAAATGAACACGCAATGAGTAGGAAGGGAATACAGAGGCCAAATGGGCCTGCACTCAATGGGAGGGAGGGAAGGAAGTGCAGATACCAAATGTGCGGGCACAGACTGGGAGGGAAGGGAGTGCAGAAGCCAAATGGGCTTGCGCTGAATGGGGGTAATGCAGAGGCCAAATGGGCGCACACACAATGGGAGGGAAGGTAGTCCAAAATGGGCGTCTCAGATTGGGGGGGGAGGAGGAAATGGAGTTCAGACTGGGGGTCTTTATATTCATTCTCGGGACTCCCAATGAATATCGGGTTCCCGAGGTCCCGACGCCGAAATACAGAGGCTACTACGCCTCACTTTGGTGTTCAAACTGTACTAGATGTTCAAACTGCGGTCTTCCTTCCTCAGTTTTGACTGGATTGGCTTCGGAAGCGGCGGGAATGAAAGGTATGGGTCTAGGGCAGCCGTGAATGAAGAAATTTGGCGAAATTTGGATGGCAGCTCAATGAAATTGAGCGCCAAAACATCAAAGTGAGATCAAAAGTCCACTTTAGGTTCAAAATTCCTTTAAACTGTTTCTTCCCCGGGGGCTACACACTTCGGATTTGGTACAACACACCATATGGACCCCGAAGGCATTGTCCCAAAAGTATGGCATTTGGAACGAGAGACAAGGCAAGTCATTCATGATTCGGAGTTTGAATTATCACATGCAAAGAAATGTATGGCCCTTCTTGCCTCCGCCCCGGCGTTGGAATAATGTACCCTCTAGAGATATGCCGGAGCAAAACCTCGAAAAGTGAAAAAAAAAAATCTCGACCTTGATTTCGCGCTTTGGGTGGCGGGCCAGGACTGTCCTCATCATCGTAATCCGCGTAAGTAGGGTAAGGAGGGGCGGGCGGCTGCGAAGGTGGAAGGATAGCTGCTTTCAGCCATCTGGCTTGATGACTATCGAAATTCCAAAGAGACAGATTTGCTCAGAATCATGCTGGCTATCCCGGAAAAATGTCTGGAATGGGATCAGATTTTATTCGACGCGACAATGGAAAGTGGGCGGTTTGGAAGTGGCCGGAACTCGCGGAGCCCGGTGTGAACACCACAATCGAAAGCGAACCGGCACAGCCTGACATTTTTTATGGAGAGCTTTCAGGTGTCTGGATTGACGACCAGGGCAGCTGTCAAAATTCCGAAGAGACCGATTTGCTCAGAATCGTGCTGGCTATCCAGGAAAAATGTCTGGAATGGGAGGGGATTCTTTTCGACGTGACAATTGAAAGTGGGCAGTTTGGAAGCGGCCGGAACTCGCCAAGTCCGACACACCACAATCGAAAGCAAACCTGCACAGCCTCACATTTTTTATGGAGAGCATTCAGCAGTACTTATCACGAATTCAATTCCCGGGGCTTAGAAAAGGCTTAAATCAGGCTTGCTTATTCGACCTTTCTCACGTTTCTCCCGTTTCTCCATTGTTTGGCGTTGTTTGTCAAATGTCCAACAGCCGCAATCCTGCACAAGGATAGGAATGGTTACCCTGTTTTTACTTGACAAATCATCTGAGAGGAGTCAACTCTGTTTTAACCCATACCTCTCATAACCCATACTCGGCCTAACCCATTCTTTTTCCACCGATTTTTGCCAAGTTTTGGCAGGGATAACCCATAACTCTGCAGTAGCCCATAGCTTTTTTGAGACCACCGAGAGGTATGGATTAAGACAGAGTTGACTGCATAAATTATCTAATCCAGGGAATATTCGACCCTCGAAGAAGCGAGCAATTGAATATGTTGTGAATACTTTATAATTTAACTGAAATCATCCCGATGCATTTCGATTCTCGACCGTTCCCGAATGTTTTGTTGCGCCCAGTCAGCGAGAATGGAGTTCTGCCCTTTCCCGGCACGGCCAATGTAAAAGGACCAATGCATAAGCTCATAATGCATACCTGCCAAAATTTCTCATAATGCATAGAAGTTTGGATCCACCAACATGCATTTCTCCACAGGTGTGCGGATACTGCATAATGCTCATAAAGCCACGTCAAGCTCGCGCAGAAGCGTGGTACCAAGGCTTACCAAGACCGTTCTAGCGCTCTCCTGCATTTCCTTCCCCTCCTTCGGCCTCCCTCACTCGTACATGCGGCAGCTCTTCCTGACTGTCGTATTACCCCGAATGGAGTACGCGCTCCCGATCTAGTACATACAAACCGGGCTCCTCGAACGAGAGCGCGCGCAGGTCGGGGACGGTCACTGCATTTTGATGGCTTCTCGACCCAAGCCTGCGCCGAGGTTGCTCGGCACACCTGGACACACTTAGACCTCGGCAGGCCCTGCTGAGGTTTGCTCGAGGTATGCAGACGATCTCTTGTGTTCTAGTTAGACTGGACCATGCTATAAGCAACTTGCAAGTGTTGCCATAATGTTGCCAAGTGATCACCTTGTGGTTGACGTGGGAAGGACGTGACGGTTCGACACTCCTGTGAAAACACCTCTCATCTGCAGGCAAAGCAGATGCATCCTCAAGTATTAGGCCACATATCTTCAGTGCTGACAGTAAATACTAGTACAAGGTACCATGCTTCGCTGGCGCTCACAGGGCACGACTTCACTACAGGGTCGACGGGATCAAGACCGGATGACAACGGAATGATAAGGCTTTTGAGCGGACTCGGATTGATCCAAACAAAAAGGCAACAGGGGCTTGTATTGAAGAGGAAGGTAGCTACAGAGAGGCGCGGCGCGCTGAGGGGACTCGGCGCACCTCGAGAGAGGTAGTGCTAGGTGGTGCGAGGCCGCCTCGCACGCACCTCGGCATCTCTGGGCACAGCCTTGCCGGGCAGACCCTGCCGAGGCGTCTCGGCCGATCTCGGCTAAGGCTCGCCAAATCTGGACCCACGTGGCTCCAGAAGCCGTCAAAATGCAGTGGGTGTGGGTTGCGAAGGCCATCGCGAAGGTACAACGGCACGCCACCAGACTCATCAGGGACGCGGTGAGGATGGAAAGTAGGTCCAAGCAGGGATCTGAGAGTTTCTAGGTCGTACTGGCCCTGGCGTTGAGTTGTGCAATAAAATAGAGATGACGAGGGGATATGAATACAAGTAAGTGTGGATCAAAGTGTGAGGACGAGAGATGAAGAAACTCAGCTCGAGAGGACTCAAATGATCGTGGAATCGGGCGCAGATACTCAGCAAGTAGGTGGAATTGTGGTGGTAGGAGCAGGAGGAGATCCCCCTTTACAAACAAACACGTGAAAATATAAAGTGTCAACCGAAAGGGGTAAGTAAGAGTCCGTGAAGAAAAGCCGCTGCTCGAGCGAAACCTCTGCCAATCTAACCATCCGGGAGCTACGCAAAGACGGTATAGGGAGAGCACGCCGCCCCCACAGCGTTGACAAGTGGGTGACCAAGCCACTGTCGGCTCGATCCCGGGCGTAGTCCCAGAAGGCCGACGACTCGAGTCTGGCACGTCGCGTTGGCGGTATGTAGAGAGAAAAATAAAATGTTTGTGGCGCGAGAGATAAATAAGAGTAAGAATAGGTAGAACAGTCCGAAAAATCCAATAACAAATATTTCCGGCATGGTTGAGGATTTATCTTGAGGTCGAATGCGAATCGGCTTGGAATGCGTACGGACACGCTCGCGCAGCTGCATAATAATTTTGGGAATGGAATCGAGAGAAATGAGCGGGTATGAGCGAAATGCTCATTCGAGACCGATAGAACGAGAGGATTAAAATAATCCGTGATTGAAGGTTGAATTAAGCTTCGTGCTCGCAAGCCGTGTGAAGGGTGATGTCCACGAGCGGGACAGCACGCACTTCCACAACGGCCATGGACGTTCTAGATTACCACGCAAACCTCCTCCCCGTACAAATCCGCCTGAACTGGTCCGCGAACGACGGCGTACGCCTCGCCACCTTTTGCCTGGTGACAAATGAAACTCCGCCCTTTTGGCGCAGAATTGTCATTAGGGTTGTTCACAGTCGCCCTTTTTCACGCCCTTTTTGCTCCCTTTTTGCTCCCCTTTTTGCGCGTTTTTTTCATGCCTGGCATCGGATAATAGGGTCATTCACAGTCGCCCTTTTCCGCGCCCTTTTTTCTCCCTTTTCTGCTCCCTTTTTTTGCCCTTTTTCAATGACGTAACTGAGTGAGCTATAAAATCCCGAAAATTCACCCCAGTCTTTTTTGATCATCTGAGGTGGTATGCAACCTTTGAGGAACAATAGGGGCACCCAAACTGCATGAAATAGAGAAAGGGAGTTGAAAAGGGCATGAAAAAGGGCAGAAAAAGGGAGCCGCGGCGGGGGGTTTCACAGTTCACTTTTTTCTGCCCTTTTTCGCTCCCTTTTTCGATGGATTTCTTTCGGTTTTTCAGCTGGAAAGTTCGTGTTTTCCCTTTTTAACACTTTTTACATATCAGAATTGAAAAGGGGGAAAAAACCCGGTGAAAAACGGCGGGAACCACAAAAAGCCTGAAAAAAAGGGGAGAAAAAGGGCAGGAAAAAGGGAATTGTGAACAACCCTATTGTAAAGGTTGATCAGCGTCATTTTTGACGAGCCGAAGGTAAAATCGATAACAACTATATCACCAGCTTTCGAGAGATCAGGGCGAGGGCATATGTTGGCAGCTGGAATCGTGGAGAGCTTGAGATATACCGAACACAAATAATAGACAGGTTGCGCAGGAGCCACGGAGCCACGGGGTGGCTCTCGGACCGTGCGCAAAAATAGCAGGTGAGTGGCTCAAAAGAGCCACCAACGAGTCATCGACGTCATAGTTTGGCGGTGGAGCCACTGGTTTGCGCACGGTCCGAGAGCCACCCCGTGGCTCCGTGGCTCCTGCGCAACCTGCCTAATGTCGAAGTCGTCGTCGCTCCCCAGAATTTCCAGCGGGTTCCGAGACTTCCACGAATTCATCTGCACTAGATTGAGCATCTAGGCAGATTCGGGCAGACGGGGCGCCTGGTCGAAGATGGGGACGGAAGAGGTAGCGTTCAAGGGCCGACTGAATAGTGTCGGAAATTGACGCAACACTAACGCAGAGACACTGTGCTGGTATACATAAGATGTCTAATGAAAGAGTACATGTTGCGATATAAAACGTGTGAGGGATAGATAATGCAATACAGTAACAACGCAATGAGATGAAAGAATAAAACAGACCGACGCCATCGCAAGCTAGAAGTCCTCGTCGAGGACGCTGTGAATGATTTGAATCAGACCAAGACAACGGCCGTGATTAATGAATGGAACGTACAAGGTTTTAGCCGACGTTTGTACGGCGTTGCTGCCGGTGCTCGTGATATTGGCTTTGGAGTAGTCCGAGACGCGCTTCTCAAAGAATTTGGTCTTCCCTTGCAGCGAGATCATGTCCATGAAGTCGAAGGGGTTGGACGAGTTGTAGACCTGGGGAGTACCCGTAGTCTGGCCCAAGAAGTGGCACCGTGTTTCGTTGTTTCGCGCCCATTGTTGTGGTTGCCTCCCGGTCACCCATCGCTATCGAGTGCCTGCAGGCTCAATGGCGCCAGGGCACCGCGTGAGAAAGGTGTGTGCCTTGGTTGTCGCCTGCTGGACACCTTGAGGACCACCGTGTCTGCCTCCCGGTCACCCAGTGTTATCGAGCGCCCGCAGGCTCGGTGGCGCCAGGGCACCGCGTGAGAAGGGTGTGTGCCTCGATTGTTGCCTGCTGGACACCTCGAGGACCACCGGGTCAGTCCGTGCATGGGCACCCCTGGCATTGTTGCCCAGTTATTTGTTCCGGTTCTGCAGTGCTGTTCTGCACTTGCTCTTCTCAGGTTTTCTCCTCCCTAAGGCTTGAATTGGTTTTTGAGGCTCGCTTTCTCTGTATCCCTAGGGCTGCCACGTCTAGAAATGGACAATGATACGGACAGACTGACGAAGAAGAGTTTGGACTTCCGTCATTATCTTCGAGTCAAGTCCCCAGAACACCGGCGTACACCCACAAGAATGATCCAGCCGTGACTCCCGGAACTCGTGGCGATTCCTTTACGACCAACTCAATCCCGATTCGGCCATCCCGTCCACCCAAATCACCATTGACTCATGCTGCCTCCGTCTGTTGGAGACCTACCTCTCGCTCGGCTACCTGCGAGCCATTGGCGGGTCGCTCCGCACTGTAGCCTGTTTTGCGCGCGCGTAAGTGCTCGTAGGTGGTTTCTTCGTCTGAGTATCTTCCGGTTTCTGCGTCTGAACCTTTTCTCTTCTGCCTCTAGTCGCCATTGCACGCAGATTTTCCGTAGAGTAATTGGAACCCGGGCGCGTGTCGGTTACGCGGCGAGACACAAGACGCGACAGCGCACAATTTACATCTATTGTACTAATGCTTCGCTACGGCTTCGGGCCGGCTCGTTGCCAGAAACCCCGCATCCTCTCACTCGTGCCTCCCCCGCGGATCCTCTCACTCCCAAGACAAAAAAACCTGTCCGGACAAAAATTGGCGGATCGTTCGACTTTGGGACCTGGCCTCCCAAGGAATTATCCGGCAAATATGGGGACACCATTTGGTCATGGTGGTTGCAGCGTGAGAACATCCACGTCATCCCCTTAACGGCTTCCTGCATCTTATATATTCACCTGACGCAATAAGTTTAAAAACTCCCACCACTGCCGGCCAGTTGGTACATTCCGAGTTCATATCAGATTACCCGGTGTTAGCGATGACCTGCAACTTTCTGGCCCGTTACGATACAGTGCAGGTGATTGGGCACGGTGCATTTGACATCGTCAGAAAGGTTCGCCGCAAGAGTGATGGCATGGTGACATTTTTGTCAGCGAAAAAATGAACCTCACATAGCTGACGTCTTCCAAGATCTTCGCACGCAAGGAGTTGAACTTCTGGAGGATGACGGAACGAGATTACAAGCAAATCGTCGCTGAAGTGTGCGCCTCTCCACCGAAGTCCTCCCTACCTCCCCACTGAAGTCCTTCCAGGAATAATTTGAGACCTAAACCACGACCATATCGTCCGCTACACTGAGAGATACCTCGACCACGAGGCTGGCATCCTGTATATCATCATGGAATACTGCGGAGGTGGCGATCTCTCAATGATATTCAACCGGGCTGTGAAACGGAGCACACCCATTCCGGAGGACACTATTTGGGCTTACTTTATGCAGATTCTATTAGCCCTGGATCACTGCCACGCGGCCGAAGGAGATAATGGGAAAGTGCAGATTGTACACCGAGATCTGAAACCTGAGAATAGTGCGTTCTGTATTTGGTTAGGTTCCTCCGGACTTCAGACGGTCCTTAATGTAGTCTTTCTGGACGGAGCAAACTCCGTGAAACTTGGTGATTTCGGTCTATCCAAGGCTCTTCTTGTTCAAGGTTTTTCCACCACCTACACGGGGGTGCGTGCTATTCTGTTTCGCAGTATTTATCAATCATGGCTGTTACTAAGCAGCCAGCGACACCGCTCTACATGTCACCCGAATTGATGCAAGGAACTGCGTACGATTCGAAAACCGATATTTGGTCCTTGGGTTGCCTTCTCTACGAGCTTTGTGCTCTGAAACATCCATTCCACGATGCTAAAACCGAGGTTGAGCTAAAATCTTTCGTACGGTGAGTAGTTGCGACCTCTTTACGGGGTCCCCTTGGTCACGGATACTAGGAACGGTCGAATACCGCCGCTTCCTCCCGGCTACTCTCAGGCGATAGGCGCTGTGATCAAATCCATGGTAGACGTCAATGTTCTCTCTCTTTTTAAAAAGAAAGTATAGCGACGCAGACGGATGCCTTTCTTTTATTAGCCCACAACGCGGCCATCAGCGGCACAGCTTCTTCAACATGAGCGAATCAAATTTGCAGCCAAGGTTTCTGAGATGGAGAGGTTGTACGTTCTCACTTGAGTCCCCCCTATCTCTTACTAGGTCGTTCCAGGCTAAATACCCTCAAATCCCGCGAGTTGGCACTGAAGGAGAAGGAATCCCGGATCATCGCAACGATACAAGACAAAGAAGCTCAAATAAACCTCCTCTGTGAACTTGGGGAAACGCCGAGACATAGAAGGAACAATTGAAACATTGAAGATTTCGACGGCGCTCTCACATTGACATCGGGAGACAGTGGCGGATATCAAATCGGAAAGGGTATTGTGCTTCTTCACCCATTTCGCGCACGGTGTCTTGGAGAGTTGAGTTCCCTTCCGGACTTCCGATGAATGTGGCGACGAGCTTGACCGAAGGCTGGACACATCTCGACTTTGAGGCTGCGGAACGGCGCCAGATGACTGAAAAGTGTGTGCGTGGGCGGTAGGGGAATACAGCGGAGGCTGAGTTGAGGAGCCGGTGTGTGTTGGCTGAGGGGAAAGAGGAAGAAAGAATCGTTGTGGGCGTCCAACTTGACGGTTGTTTGGTTTGATGCGCACGGACCTAAGTCACGAGTATACGAGGACTCCCGGGAGCTCTTTGTAATCTTACCTCCACTTCGCTTCGACATGAAAAAAAATTTTGAATTGGCTGACAATGCGCTCAAGCCTCGGCATTTCCTGATAATTTTCAGAGGATCTAAATCGGATCAATAATTACTTGGATCACTGTTACACTGGCACACAGTTCAAACCACGGAAACAATTCGACAACCACGAAAAAGCGGGATTGTGGTCTAGCGTGGTGGTACACCAAAGAGGAATTTACTAGGACTGTTGCACTTTCAGAGAGGCATTTTAGTTTCTGTAGCATGTTGTGAATATTCTTTGGTACATTTCCCTGATGTTCAGACGATGTTGTTACAACGTTGTGAAGATGTATCTCAAATGTTTCATTCGCGATGTTTTTGAAATGTTCTGACAATATATTTCTGACCTTTTCGGAGATGTTTTGGAAGTGTTGGTCATCAACGTTTGGAAAACAATGGACTCGATTGGTGGTGTAGAGTAAGTAGAAGGAAATTGGGCTGCATCATCAGGGAAAACCTCCCCAGCAATTTTTTGTAATTTTTCGAAAAAATTTCTTGTTGCCAGTAAATTTTCGCGAACTTTTCTGTAAATTCTTCGTAAAGTATTGACAATTTTTCAAGGGGCCATTATCCAAGGTTCCCGGACATGTTCTTCAATTAATTGCACGGCGTGTCACGGTCAATCCGGGGATTGTTGGCGAATTGACGAATTGGCTCAAGTTGTCTGCCGAATTGAAAGAAATAATACAGTACCTTGTACCATCCGTGGCGAAGACACGGGTAACTGCTAGTTCATTGCAAAATGACTAGCACGATGTGTACACGGTCTTTTTCGCGGGTCCTGACTGCAGACCCCGGGGATGATGGTAACAAAGCCTAAATCCGTCAAGTGCTGCCTTATCCCTGTCCAAATGGACCCAAATACTCGGAAATGGGACGGATCACGGGGCTCGCTTCCTTTTGAGTTATCTTGCATGATGTGTATTGTCGTAGCGTACTTTCCCTTGTACACAGGGCTCCCGACTCGGAGCCGGGAGTCGCCGACTCGCTAACTTCCTCGCTCTTAGTGAGTACGTCGGAATTAGACAGACGCTGAGGCAAACGTGGTTGCACAGCGCCAGCACTGATTGCCTTAGTTTGGACATGTTTAGGCCAGAACTATTGCTGCTTGCTTTCTCCCTCACCATCGACGTTTTTATGGATTCAGATTATTCTGATTCCCTTTCGCCTCGTCTGCAAAAAGGAGTCGAGTCGTACTCTGGATCCTCCCCACCTCCACCCGTGCGCGATGCCAGATTTTACCATGAATCGGGAGACTGCATCATCCTCGTAGGAGATACTCTGTTCAAAGTGCACCACCTAACTTCATGGGGAGAGGGATAAGCTGACCTATGATAAGATTCATTGGTTCATTTTCATCTGGGATTCCCCAGTCTTTGCTGGATTGTTCGCGCTTCCACAAGCTCCGGGTTCGGTCATCGAAGGATCGTGTGACGAGCTGCCCATTCGTCTGAGTGGAGACGAGGAGGGCCCCTTCCGCTCCCTGTTCAAATACATTTATGCCCCGTGCGTCGTAAACTGTTCGCATCACATAGACATACTAACCCTCTAGCGAAGAGCACTTGAAACACAGGCAAACCGCATTTCTATTACGGATCTTCAGGACATTCTCGCTGTCGCCGACCTTGCCCATAAATACGAAATGACGGCCTGGGAAACATGGGTTTTCTGGTCATTGGCGATTTGATCAGGCGACATCCAAGCAGTCTATTGTCGCATGACTTTGTGGCCATTTACAATCTTTGTCGCCGAGCGTTTACCCAGGAATCAGAGGATTTATGGGCAAAAACCACTGTGCAATGGTTGGAACGAATCACGGACAATGACCTCCCCATTTCGGATGCTCTTAATGCAGCAGAGGCCAGCCATGACCGACACCTTCTCACCTCGCTGTATAAGATCCAACTGTCCTGGATCCCAACTACCGCGGCGAGTATGTTCCAGCCAACCAAGCTCTCAATGGACGGAATCCCCCCTGTTCATGTGCAGCGCATCCTGGCTGGCTTTCGCTCGCTCTCATTGTCATGGAGTGAATTACGACAGAATATGATTGCGTTACCTCGCCATGCAATTTGTTCAGACGAATATCACAACACCATCTGCATACCGGCGACCACGTCGCATTGGATTAACGCTGTAACACAAGCAGAAAAGTTCAGCATCAGCGAAATTGGCCACCGCATCAACGCCGTGATACAACACCTCTCAGCACAAGCCCCTCGTAACAGATATGTCTCAGAGCAGTGCCAGTATGGGTCAGACGCCCTGACCCCACTCACAATGTGGAACCAAGAACTTGCCAGGAACATGGAAGGTCATTTCTTCGGTATGAATTTCCCGCGGCGTACCGATCCACACTCACTTCCACCGCCAGTGGCCGAACCCTCTTTGAAAGCTATTAGATAGGGTGCCATGATTGTCGGCTAAATTTTTGTCTACAAAGACCCATTTGGGTATATACCGTACCACTTGATCCCTTTTGAGATCTTTCAATTCCAATGGTTATTGGGGGCAATGTGCCAGGCATTATATAAGCCCCAGGATTGAATTCCAGCCCAAGCCTCGGTTTCGGCGCCCCCAAAGCGAGTCCAGTATAGTCTAAAAATACCGTGTGCGTATGCAAGCGTGGAACGAGCAGTTTTCCATCCTGGGCTCATTTGCAGCCGGGTCTCGAACCTGAATTTATGGGAGATAGCCAGCGCAATTTCAAGCAGGACTGTCACTTCCGATTTCTTTTCCGTGCCCTCCTCACTGAGTGGAGCATCTCCCAAGGGATTCATCCTTAACCACACACAGGGCGCCAAAAATAATGGAAGCTCATCTGGAAGGAGGCACAAAGTCGACGCTCGCCCCCTCCACATGGGCGTCGTGAAGAGGGCGCATCAAAAGCGATATGAGAGGGTGTCGATGGAGCATACGATGCGTGTTCCCACATGTCTGGGGCCAGTTGACTCTATGGCGCCGCAGGCTCTGCGCGTGGTGTCTTGCCCCCTTGACCAAAAATGGCTCCGGCCTAGAGGGAGACTTAGGAAGCAGTGGCCGCAAGGGTTGTCTGGTGATTATGGAAAGCATTTAATTTATGGTAGAATACGATGGTGGAGGCCACTCGGTTCCAACGACATTGTGACAGCTGAGGAACGGGTTGATAGTGGTAATATTGACAAAGTTGGCGGCGTCCTCCAATTTTTCTCGCTTTTGCTGACGGCGTCGGAGCCAGAGGACCATCAATACCACTAAAAACAGCAGCAGCGTTCCACCCAGCGTTGCGCCAATTATAGCACCAGCGTCTAAAGCTCTAGATTGAAAGCTCTCTAAATAGGTATATTCTTGAACTAGACATTGGAATCCATACCGTTTCGACGGCCATAAGAATTGTGTGTTTGAAGGGACAGAAACTGTGGCCGATGTTATGCCTGAGGGACTCGACGCCCCCAAGGATCGCGCGTTTGCGGGGACTGAAAGTGTGGCCGAGTTGGCGCCTGATGGAGGAGGCCCACCTGATAATCCACTGAAAGCAGAAGACGTGCCGGGCTCGGACATGGTTTGTTTTGCAAGTCCGGATTTGATCATTGGTAGGGTTTGAGTTTTGGAAACTGTTACCAATGGAGTTGGGACTTTTGTCTCAGAATTTATGGTGGAATGTCCAGACGAAGATGCAACTCCTGATGATTCGCTGCCGGAAATTGGAGAAATTAATGGTGGAGAGCTCCTCAAACCTGGGCCATAATTAAAGGTCTGTACTTATTGGTTAAGGTGAACAACATACTTGCAGTCGGTTCCTCCCGGCTCCCGGTATCCCGGTTGGGGGTTGTATAGGCGTGCCCGGGCCATGAGGTCTGGCTGGCCTCCGTGGAAGAATATATTGAAGTCTTTGATTCAGGACATGCTGAACTAGACCGTTGGATTCTGGATTTGGAAGGAGAGGATCGCAGAGTTGGTGAACTTTCACTTGGGGTCTTCAATGATGTGGGTCCTTGAGAAAAAACAGATATTGTGGATACCGAGGCTAAAAGCGATCGATGTTAGATGAACTGAGTCAGAGGCTCTGGGTGTTTACGGTACAGTAATTACGTGTACCCCCGGCAGAACTTGATATGGAGATTAGAGTGGAGATAGTTTGGGGTCCGCCGAGAGTATTAGTATAGCTGCTACCGGGAGCAGCGGCCATCGTAAGCAATCCTGTGCTCAACAAATGAATTCTGGATGATCCCTCCCGCATTATATTGCAACGCACCCCGGTCTCCGGCCACGAAGAAAGCGGAGACATGGATGGGAGAGACATTGAAATAGTTGAAAGGTTGGGACATTTGGGTTTCACAACGGCACAACATCTTGAGAACAGCGGAGGATAGAGGGCCGATGACGTAGCCCGAAACCGCCCAGAAACATCCAATTTTGCGGAGTGATAGCTACTGGATGAGGTCTGAGTCAGCAACTGAAGGACGCGGAATAATGTGGAATATTCCAGATAAAAGAATAATCGGTATATAAATGAAACGCAGCATGGAAATGTCACAGAACGGAAAGAAACTGACACGCCACTGAGGATGAAGGGTTTTCACAGCGGCTGTAGAAAATTGTGGGCAGTGTGAGAGGATGAAAACCAAAAGTGGGCAAGCTGTAAATGTAAAAAAAAGGCCGACTTTTGCCATTTTTCGTGGCAAATGTCAAAAATTTTGCGGGTGTCACGCGAAATTTCGCGGTCTGCCGAATTGTCGAATTGGTGGAACGGGTCACGCGTCACCCCCCCCCCCCCCCCTGTCGAATTGATTGTAATGATACAGTAAATTCAAGGAATATTCAAGTTCTCGCTTCGCCGGCTGTTAATTTTTCTCTAAGTGTCATGGCAGACATATGCGACAACGAGGATCTGGATTTTCAGAAAAAAATCTTACCCATTCCACTTCTGATGAGAATTGAGGTCGTAGTAGCAATTACCAAATCGGGTCTCAAACTTGTCACGAAGTGATAGCCGCCACCATATATCGTGGGTACGAAAAATTGTTCTGTAACATCCCAAGGAGTTGAAATCCATGTAATAGACAGAAACACAGTAGCTCATAATGCATAGCGTCGGTGGACGCCCAAACCCTATGCATAATGAGCCATATGTGTTATGAGCACATCTCTACAGTGAGAAAAGACCATTCGGTGGACCAAAATCCTCCCCGATTGTATGGTGGCGGCTATCACTTCGTGACAAGTTTGAGACCCGATTTAGTAATTGCTTCTACGACCTCAGTTCTCATCAGAAAGTCAAGTGAATGTAGAAATGGCACCAGACGAGGCTCCTGTAAAGATCTGCCGGAATAGAACTTCAAAAAAAAAATGAAATTATGCTTTTGGCGACCGGATTTCGCGCTTTTGATCGGTGGCTGTGCTCCGCCATCAATTCCCGCCTCAGCCGGCCCAATCCCGACTGAAGGCGTCCAGCATGCTAAAAGCACCCAGAGGGGTATCTAACATTCATACAGAAGCCACTTGGTGCTCTATAACAGATTTTTACACACTTGAATTTTGTGATCTTCCGACCAAAATTTCGCGCTTTTATGTAACCCTAATCGAGGGGGTGCTCCCATTTTTTCGAAACAAAAATTCTATCGACAAAACCACCTATTTCCTGGCTGAACCTGCAAGAAGGGACTGAATATACAAAAAATTACAGGTCGTCATGAAGTTTTGGCTGCAACCATACCTCACCCAAGTCCTACATCTCCTCCGGTTTACACCGAGTTTCCCTGTATGTTTTCAATTTCAATTTCTGCTTTTATTGCCTCAATCGTTCCTTACATACCCTTGCTGTTCCCTCCTCGATCCCCCACTCTGTACTGTCGTTAATCCCATATTTTCGCGAGAAGAGCAGACACTGCGATTTCCGAGAAATTTCCACGGCTGTGGAAACCCATACGCTGCGATAACCCAAACTTTAGGCCTCTACCAAGGGGTATAGCTGAAAAGAGCTTTGATTGCATCCAATTTCAGCACTACAGAATGTCATCTCGAGTTCGTTCCAGCACTAACCGCTCCACGCCGCTCTGCGTACTGGATCCACAGGGGTTCCCCGCCCAACGCCAGGCATTTGCCGCCCCGCCAGCGCTGGTTGCTCCTCCCCAGCAAGGCCGCTCCGCATAGCCGTCCGCGCTGTGGGGGTTCCACGCCGCCTCTGCAGCACGCCGTTTCCTGCGTCTCTAGCCTGAATTTCCCGTCGCCGTTTGCCGCCCCACGCCGCCATCCGTGCTGGATCTACGGGCATCCCACGCCCAAGGACGCTGACGGCTGCATCCCGGTACGTATTCTTGAGAATTGCCACGCGCAGACTTATGAGAGGTGGACGATAGAAATGCTGGAAATACCCTCCGACAGGCTGCTGCTGCACGCGGGGGTGCTCCGAGTGGTTCAACAAAAATGCATAGGGGTGCAGCAGGTCACACGCTGGGAGGTCATCGTGCCCCTCCTGCGCGGCCGAGAGAGGGACAGACCAGTGAGGCGAGACGTGGCGCATAAACACAGACGGCGGGGAGGTTACATCCATCGCATTCGCATTCGCCGAATAGGAAATGCATGTTCCAGGGCCTGTGATCCACGGCACAGTCACCCCTGATGTCCGTGTTAGCGTCTCCCACAGAACAGCTTTTGGCAAAACGCAAGTACCCGCATCTCTTTCACCCCCTTTCCAGCCCATTTGAATCTGGATCTTCGGTTCACTCGTCTTCTTCATTACGAGGGGCGTGGGTGGTGAGCCAATCTGTTCGATAAGAGGATTAGAAAGAGGGGAGATGGAAAGGGCCTAACAAAACAGCAACAGGGGCGAGAAGGAGAGTCTGATAAGACAACCCGAATAAAGCACACACACACCTTCGCGGAAGATTGAATGCGCAGGCGCTTCCGCATTCTCTCATCGATCTCCCCCTCAGTGCTGTTCCGTTTCCTCGTCGTCGGACCCGATTCCGATTCTAGTGAGGTGGGCGAGGAAGGCCTTTGCGATGCAGGCAAAGTATGCAGCTGGCTATGGTCGTCCCTGTGAGAATGGGAACTGGCAGGTACGGCGGCAGGGGCCAAACGTGCGCTGCGCCGGAGCGAAGCGCTCGCGTCTTGAGCGCTGAGAAAAGGCATCTGGAAGTCGTGGCTGTTGTGTCAAACGTATACATGGCAATACAAGACCAAATGTTGTGCACGCCACTGATCGATCGGCAAACCGGTCCGCAAGCCGGCGGGTGAGCGGAGCCGCACGGCTCCGCGACAATTTCCTCGTTGATGCAAGGGAGTACTTCTCTGTGAATTTTGGAACATATGCTGATTTGGACGTTAATTGGGTCTGGGAATCTGAATCTGAAGTCCAAAAGTACTGTAGTATTACGTTCAATTCGACACCGCCGCTGGTGTTTTGATACTTTTAAAATTCAAAGAAAATCCGATAAATTGAGAAAAAATTATTGCCGCCATCAGAAAAAATGAGCGTGACACGTGACTGACGAATTGAACGTAATACTACAGTAGTGCGCTAAATGGTTCAAAAGATATGAGCACTTTTGGACTCCAGATTCAGTCGCCGCCAGTTTCGGGAAGGAGAAGAAAGAGACCCAGGGCCAGAGCAACATCGCTCAATCCTCGGATGAAGTCGAAACCATTTTTCTTCCATCCGACATTCATCCTCAAAGGCGTGGCACTTTGAGAAGGATAGGCCCGGGGAAGCTCCACCAAAGGCTTGTCCGAAAAATTCCGGGATTTTGGCCTCAAAAACCTTACGTCGAAGAGGGTCTGGGGCCTCAAAAACCTTAAATCGGACAGGGGTCGTCAGGTGTAAGGCAAAATTCGCGTAAAAAAAACGCCGATTTCGCATTTTTCGGCCGTAGTCGGTACAAAGAAACTACTTGGTATCCTTCCGCCTTCCTATCTTCAAAGTGGGCTTCTCGACCTCTGCGTTCACCCTGCCACGACTCAACAGATGGCTGCTCCGTTGGATCATTCTTGGAAATTTTCGCCGAATCTGGGCTCAAAAACCTTAACTTTGGACAAGGCTGACCGATTTTCGGCCTCAAAAACCTTAATTTTGGACAAGGAAATTTGAAAATTTCGCTCTGAAAAACCTTAACTTTCGGACAAGCCTTTGGTGGAGCTTCCCGGGGCCTAGAAGGATATGTCATGAATTTCAAGACTTTTGTCTTGAAATTCAAGTTTCACGATGTTCTGACATGCTTCACACCATGAATTTTAACATTCAGTTCATGATGATGGTAAATTTGCCATTTTCCCCATTTCTTTCCTGACAAAAAGTCAAAGTCTTTCATCATGAAATATCGTCGTGGAATTCTGCGGGGAATGTCCAAGAGGTTAGCCGAACTGGCCCTAACGCGTTATGGCATCTGCTCCACACTCGGAGATAAATGAACCAACCCGCTCCAACCGCTCCACACCAAGAGGTGGGCGATCTCTGGATCGGACACACAAATCAACACACATGACTTGAGGACCTTTCCTAATCAGGAATTACGAGAAGGATGATGCAGAGGGTAGCCGGTTTGAATGTCGCCAAAAAGATCTCGTTGTAATCAATACCGTAGTGCCTCACAATGGAACCTACCAGTGCATCATAATGAATTTTGGCTGGGTTCTGCAGGGATAAGGGAGCCATTTTGAACCATGTGCCTCGCAATAGAACCCGTACTTTCCGGTGCTGGACACAACTAGCGGGAGGCGTTATAATCCGTCATGATCACTGTGAACATTACAGACCAGACGGACTACGCGGCCAAAAAAGCCATCTTGGATATCTCTTTGTCCATGAAGAAATGCAGAAGAATTATCGTGGTCGCAGGCGCAGGAATCTCTTGCTCTGTGGGGATCCCGGTGAGTTAAATGCGTCCTATCTGGCAATTGGCTCACAATTTACCAGGACTTGGCATCACGAAAAAAAAAACCCTCCCCGTGTACTGTACTTTTTCGTTCAATTCCATGATTCAGTCCAGATACACCGCCGTTTGGGAGGAAGGTTTAAGGGATGTTTGAGCCGAAATGTTTGTAAATAGCCGTCACAACATTGGCCAGATGTTGCCGAAACATCACTCAAATAAAAATCGTCAAATCCCTCAAGGCTTCTGCAACATCGCATTTCGGAGATGTTTGGGCCAACATTGCCTCAAGGTTTCCTTAAGGTTTGGATCATCTTTTACCAATAATAATAATATTTTCCCCGGATCTTAAAAATTCATCCACTGGTGTGTTCAAAACGATGCATTCACGGTATACGTATTACAGAACAAAAAACAAAGGCCGCCCCGGAAACCCATCCACATGTTGGAGGGAAGGCAGGACCAGCGGGAACCAAGACCATCTTGCAGCCGTGGTGCCGGGAAAATCGAGTTCTTGCGCGATATTAGATTTTGGAAATTCGGGGTTTTCATACTGCCGACGGTCTTGAACGAACGGGACTTGATGCTTGTTGCAATTGAGGTGGTCGGCCTTGAGTTTTGAAATTTGGACAGGAGATTAGCTTGACGTAAGGAGTTATGAGTTGAGAGCGAGAAGGAATTGAGATCTTGACGGGACATTGGCCGAGACAACCGTCAAGTGGGTCAAGAACACTGATTGGGCATTCTTGAGAAACTTGATAATTTTGCAGCTATCCAACTATATTGGCTTGGCTTGGCTTGAAGAAGGAATAGGCAATGGACCGCCCAGCACCCGTGCAGTTGGCGTCAATCGCGGAACCCCCAGTCACGAACTGGGCGCCTGCCCGCAAGGCAGCGTCAGGTGGACAGGGCGGGGTCTTTTAGCGGCACCAGGCACACGGCAGTATTTCCGATCCCACAGCCAGCGCCTGTAGCGCCACGAGCAGATGGTGAGTTGGTGCAGACAGTTGGGGTCCAGTGGTTGTGCTTTGACGGCTGGAGTTGTGGGAGCAGCGATGGTGAGACATGCGACGACAGGGAACAAGGAGAGAGCTGGAAAAGTGGTGGGAGGAAAGGAATGTTGTGGGCGAATGTTGTGGGCGTACCAACATTGTTCTTGTTTGTTCTGATGCGCACGGACCCAGAGGCCTAAGCAGGGGCTGCTGATCAATTGGTCCTTGGAATTTTGGACTTTTCTTCAGAAGTTCTTCCTTGGCCTTTCCTCCTATAAACTGGAGATGTGCTTCATAATTCCTTCGTTAATTTTACTGGTGCCCCTCAAATGTGGCTGACGCCGCGACACCGCGGCTTGGTCGCACTGACCGGCTGCAGACTGCAGTGTGTGAAATGTAAATTATAATGATCAAGCAAGGATTTCCATGTTGCGAGCTCCCAGTTTGTGAGCCCGTTAAAGCATGCACTTAAATTGTGATAGTATTGAGCCCCAAAATAGTCTTTAAATATTCGGGAGAATGTATATAGGACCTTATCTCAACATTCTTACAACATTGTCAAAGCATTGGCCAGATGTTTTGTCTCATGTATTTTTGAAACATTCAGTTAATATTTTTTGAATGTTCTGAGGCAAGATTTTAGAAATGTTGATGGGAAATGTTTAGGAAACAAAACGTTCGATTGGCGGTGTACCTTTCTGTCCACTTTCAATTTGTAGCCAGCACTGCATACCGATCATATCTTGCATATTGCCTATTGATCACATCAGGAAAATCCAAAATTCTATAAAGACGTAGTGGGGACTATGCTGCACTCTCGTGGGCTATGGTAGTCTATGGACGGCTATGAGAGTGTTCCACCAGTCTATGTGAGTCTATGGTGCACTTCGGGTGTCTATGAATCTTGCCCCCTTACTTTCATAGCATCTTTGGAACAAGGATTCAATCTACTATTATGTGGCAATGTCAACATTTTTGTAGTTTGTGCGTGTTCTTTTGTTCACTCTTCCCTGCCATTTTTGGTACAGTAATTCTGCCTCTGGCTCACTCCCAAGGGCGTTCAAATTGATGCAGGTCCCGCTAGTTGATGCAGCTCAGCTAGTACCAGTCAGATTGGAAGACAGCAGAGAGACGGCAGAGTCCATGTGGAATTTAAATTTTTTTACTGAATCTGAACCACAGCCAATGTAGTAGGATCTAGTATAAATATGTAACGGTTTGGGGATACTCGTTGAGTTTATATCGTCAACGACAGCCGGGAGCCCGATCAATTCCGAATCTGTCGATCTGATCTCCGAAAATGATGGCTCTGGAAACTCCACCATCAGGACACGCGTCCTTTGATTTGACGTGGCAGTGGGCGCTCTTTCTTCCTTCCACCATTCTCTCCAAACCTACCTGCCTCCTTACCTTGGCCACCTCCTGCCTCAAGACCTCAAGTTCAAGACTCTCCTGGCTGCTGTTTCTCAAGGCTTGCCTGGACTTCTGCCCCAATCTCAAGTTGTCTGCAGACTCGTGTTCCCTCAAACCCGTACCACACCGTAACTACACCGTAACCACGCCGCAAGTTTTTTCCCATCAAACTACCCAGGCGCAAGCTTCCACAAGACCTCTTCCTCAACTCCAACTCTTGTCTGCCCGCAAGTTGCTGTTCCCTTGTCCCTTTTAAGTGTGCCGAGGCATTTCCAAACCTGAAGACATGCAATTCCTGAAGGCCGCCGAGCGCTTGATTTTGCAAGTCTCAAGTTTTGCAAGTCCATGGATCTCCCGTGCATTCGTCGTGAGGCTTCGGTTAATTGTGGGCTTGGCAGTTGCTTGTTGCCGCTTGTGGGCTCTGTCCTTAGATACAACTTGTCCTTATGTATCATTAACTCTTACAATATATTGTGTTTCTTCCGTGTATCCGTTGTCCTCTTGAGTCCTCTGAGCACTATGATTACTATGCTGTCTATGATGTCTACGCAACTATGATAGATTGGCGTGTGTCTATGAAGGTCTATGTGAAAAGACCCCCATCCATTGGTATTGTGGATTGGAATTAGCCTGGATAGGCCTGAAGGAGGCTTGGAATTCATCTCTATCCCAGGTGCTGTGATAAGTTGTCATTCCCCATGACATCACCTTTTCACAGCCAGTGATGAGGTAGCGTGAGATTGTCAACCGCAAGCCCTTTCGTGCGTTTCAGGTATGCATACCAGGTCTTCGCATACCTCTGGGCATACTCCCGGACAGTTTGTATATTTTTAAGCTTCTTGAGCTCTGCACCATGTGGGAGAGCCAACACTGCTCCTTGTGGAGGCCGACAACTGAAAATGAAATCACCTCCTGGAAACTGGCTACATGCAAAAAAGTAAGCTGTTGCGACAGAATAGCATTATGACTTACTTCAGTTGAGTATCATGCATGATCTTGCCAACCAATGAGGTCGAAACATAACTCCCTAGAGCTTGATGAATTATGTGAAGATCTCTTTCATTGTATTTCTGCAGCGGATTAAAGTTATCAGGAACATTGTTGAGGTTGATTGAATGGTCTGCAGGAGGGTATACGTTGAAGAAACAATCAAATAATCCTTCTGGTGTAACTCGTTCCCGGATCCGATATACAAGTCTCCGATCCGCACAGATGGCTCGGTGATGGAGCCGTACTCACCAGTGACGCCGCCACCCTCGCAGCCCGCGTCGGTCGGTGGGACGCGCTCCGCGACGTCGCGGGGAACGGAGGATCTGAGACAGGAGATGGATAATTTGCGGCACGAGGTGGAACAGCTACGCGCTGAGCGTGCGGGAGTACCCCAGGACGCGCCACCGGACTATCAATAGCAATTCAACCGTACAGTACTTTACATGAATAATACCGGATGTACATATTCTGAATCCAGTGTGTCATTGCAAGTACAGCACATTCGCACTAAATGTGCCGTGTTTCAACGAATGCGCCGCGCCCTCTATTGAATGTGCCGTGCACTCCGTCGAATGTACCGTGCCTGAAATGTTCGTGCGGTACGTGTTTGGTCAATCCCATCCAGTTTCCCAACATCGTCCGAATCTTATCCCAGGCGCCGTTCTTACTGCCACGCCCTTGTTTGCGACACTGATAAAATAAAGGCCAGTGCTTGATTGGAATTTCGCGTCCGTTTACGATTAATAGTGTCGATGACTCCCATTCTCGGAAGATCCGCGGAATATCGGTGGAAAAATGGATGTTTGGCGGATTGGAAACTCGGGTATAACCGAAGGTGAGCTCGTCGTCTCCGAATACTCATGGCATTTAAATAATAAGTTTATTGACATTAATAAATTGTGCTTCTACGAGACACCACGCGCTGCATGTTAGCTTCACACCACTAGTAATGGCAAAGAATTAATAAATGCTAGAACAAAGCAAGGAATATACGAGCATTCCGTGCTTGTTCTTCCCCTTTTTTTGTGGCCGGTTTGAGAGGTCCTCCTCTGCGAACCGTTTGCGTTCAGTGGGAGCTCTAGAGCGCGTCGAATGAAGGATATTTGCTTCATCGACCTCTTGTTGAGAACGGCATTGTTTCGGGACACTTGGGCCTGGTTCCGACGCTCGTTCGGTGGCAGATGGTGCCGGGGGTGACTCTGGTGGAGGAGGAGGAAGTAGGGGCCATGGGTCGGATGTCATATTAACCAAAACTGCTGCGATACATGTCGGGAAAACAATAGGCGGACTCAAAACAAGACGCGGACGGCCAAAGCGAATTCCACGATGGGAACAACGACATCCCGAAAGCGGAAAGCTTCGATTGGCGGTGCTGACGGCAGACCCACTGGGGTGCTGCGAAATTCTTGTATCAAAAGTCCCCTCAAACAAAGAATATTAATGAAATTGAAGAAAATGTCAAGAGATGCCTAGACACAGTGCCTCAAATAAATATTCTTGCACTTGACGCCGGTAGTAGAACACTGAAAAATTGATGCTCTTCGCGAGGCTCTTTGATCCGTACTGTATTTTTGAAATCAAATCGACCAGGGGGGTGACGCGTGACATAAAGTTCCAGCTCGACCATTCGATCAGCGCCAAATTTCGGGTGACGACCAGCAAATTCTCGACCACCGAAGCAATGTTTCTTCCTTTTTTGCAGTCCCCGGCACGAATTTGGGGACCTGTCACACGTGGCGCATTCGACCAACCCGACCGTGAGGGGTGACCCCACACCAATATTCGACCATGACCAGATCAATGGGAGGATGAAAATACTAAATCCAAAATCACATTTGGTGGCATCAGCCAAAATAGCAACCACGCTTTTCAAAATGCCCACCATTTGAATGCACGTCTATTGTGTCAGGTCATGCTTTTCAAAATCCCTGCCATTTGAATGCACCTCTATTATGCCAGGTCATGCTTTTCAAAATGCCCGCCCTTTGAATGCACCTCTATTGTGTCAGGTCATGCTTTTCAAAATGCTCACCCTATGAATGCACCTCTATTGCGCCAGGTCATGCTTTTCAAAATGCAACATCCCTGAGATGGCCGAGCACTGTTACAAAATATGGCCAACCTACCAAAGCACAGTGCAGCTCGACAATCCAAGGCCTCCAGTGTTCACCAATTTCCTCGATTTTAGTTGTGAATCAAAATGGTAACGGTGATTATGCTGATCTGTCGCAATTCACACCGAGGCCGTGTTGTTGAAGGTGTGGTTCCAGAGTCAGTTCAACCTTGGTTGTTGGAATCATAGGCTTATGGATGTATATTTTGTATCACTGTGAATAAAGAACATATTGAATTTCACTGTGCTTGATGCAAGGACGGGTTGTGCTCACAGAGAGCAACCAATACTCAACGGATCTGGGTGTTCTTGCGGAGGAAACTGCTCAGAATTTGTCTTGATTCCCACGGGAAACCAGCCCGTTCAGACATTCGCGCTGGCAGCGGAGAACCAGCGCGGCACGTCATTCGTGCCAATAGCAGCGCTCCAGGGGATGGAAATTGATGCGCCGAACCCAATAGCACACGTTTGGGAATGTAAGGACTTGTTTTGCTCACCGCACAACCAATACTCAACGAATCTTATTCTTGCAAGGGAAAGTGCTCAGGATTTGTCTGGCTTGCCGCGGGGAGCTGGGCTGTTCAGATGTTTGTCCTGGAAACTGAGAACCAGGACGGCACACCATTCGAGCCAATAGCGGCACCTCAGGCCATGGAAATTGATGCGCCGAAACCAGTGGCACGCGTTTGGAAATGCAAGGACTTGTGCTTGTTTTCCTCACAGAGCAACCAATACTCAACAGATTTAGGTATTCTTGCGAGGAAAACTGCTCAGAATTTGTCTGGCTTGCCGCGGAAAAACAGCCCACTCAGAAATTCGCCCTAGAAGCTGACAACCATGCAAAGCTCATGAAGAAATCAGAGTTCATTTCTGTCCATTCTATCATCTGCGGGGCGGTCCTAGTACTGGACTTTGACAAACCTGGTGATAGCCCGGCTAGGTGAATGCACCCCCCCAACACACACACAGAGTGTGACCCCGGCGAACCACATTGTGGAATATTTGCTGAATTTTGTGGCTGTGCGCATATTTTATCTCTTCCTGGTGCAGAAGTGGAGTGAGTGTTCATTTTCTGGTTGAATCATAGTCTGGCTAGGTGACTGGACCCCTCAACACGTGCGCAAGGAAATCCGGCGAATCACATTGTGGAATATTTGCTAAATTTTGTGGCTGTGCACATATTTTATCTCCTCCTGGTGCAGAAGTGGAATGAGTGTTCATTTTCCAGTCGAATAATAGTCCAGCTGAATGCACCCCTCAACCCATGCGCAAGGAAATTAGCCCCTGGCGAATCACGTTGTGGAATATTTACTGAATTTTGTGGTTGTGCACATATTTTATCTCTTCCTGGTGCAGAAGTGGAATGAGTGTTCATTTTCCGGTTGAATCATAGTCCAGCTAGATGAATGCACCTTTCAACCCGTGCATAAGGAAATTAACCCTTGGCGAATCATGTTGTGGAATATTTGCTAAATTTTATGGCTGTGCGCATATTTTACCTCCTCCCAGTGCAGAGGTGGAATGAATGTTCATTTTCTGGTTGATTCATGGTCCGGCTGGGTGAATGCACCCTCCAGAATGTGCACAGAAAATTTAACCCCGGCGAACCGTATTGTGGAATTTTTTTTTTTTGAATTTTGTGGCTGTGTGCATATTGTATCCATTCCCGGTCAACAATAACTTACAGGCGTCAAAACGTGACTTGGTATGGAGACCTAATTTCTCCAGCTTGATTGGGAGGTGATAGCCAGCACGATTCTAAGCAAAACTACCTCTTCAGATTTCCTGTTGCCACCCTCATCGTTGAGCCTCGAGGGTTTTCCCAGCCTCCGCCGGGCTTCATTATGGTCTCGATATTGGTAACGATCGCACGATGACGCCCCTCGGCGATGGCCTACGTGTAAGAAGGTTAGAAACTGATGAACAGTATGCCAAAGCACGACGCACTCGAAACACGAATCGTTGGAATTTAGATGGTGAATCAGGCCCCGACGGGCAAACTGATGAAATCCATCAGAAAACCCGTTGGAATCCACAAGTTTGCATATCCAATGGAGCCCACAGCTTTTATCTTCAAAATCCAAGAGGAAAACCGTTGGATTCCAAAGGACTTCAAATTCTATCAAATTCTGATGAATCCCGGGATAGGAGTGTATGCAGTCACTTAAGCTCTCATAGTTAGGACTCTGTTGCTGTGCCCAAAGCACAATAAGCTTGATTGATTCGCAGCAGTCACTTTACCGAGGTCAAGTTTCCAAACTACAACATTTTTTGGTTGGTGACCGCATTGCGAGTATATACGGGGAGGGTGGGACTCGCTTAACAGTGCGACTCGGTTAATTAAGCGAGTCGCACTGTTGATGGTATTGCCATCGGCTCCCATCAATACATCATCTTCGGCGGAATGGTGCCGATTCTCAGTATATTCGTCAATTGGCGTATGAAGGGTCCTTCTCTGGCAATGATTCGTTCTGGGGGAACACTGTTCCCCTCAAACCCCCCTCCTTTGGCCTGACGGCACGTTTAAATATTTTATTTGAGGTTTTTTCCAAGTTTATGGTGATTTTTAGCTTAATCTTAGTCTCAAAAATTCATCTTACGTGGGGGAGACCCCCGCGGACCCCCCTTTATACTCGCCGCTGGGACCACTGCGTGGTGCTTCCGCTCGCTGCGGGGGCCCACTGCATGGAGCTAATTTTTTTTTTTTTGTTTCGGATGTTTTTCAACTTTTTTCGGCTTATTCCGAGTTTTGAAAGATTACATAGCACGGGGAGACCCCCGTGGACCCCCCTCGACGCCCGCCGCTCGGCCCACTGCGTGGTGCCGTGCGGGGCGGGGTTTAAATATTTTGATGCGATCGGGTCGAGTCGCACTCTTGGCGCCGAGTCGCACTGCTGATTGATCTTATTTGAGGTACGCGAGCTCAGCCGAGTCGCACTGATGGGCGAGTCGCACCGTTTTCGTCATTACTCCTGCATTGTCCCGGCATCACTGTAATTGCTGGAGATATATAACCAAGCTCCCAAATATATTCCGCCCAACCATCATCTGCGTTCGAACTGCCACCATGCTTAAATACACATCCACACAAATATAGATGGCCGACCTAAACATTTGCTGAACTGGCATAGTGTATCTTCTCCCTGGATCTCCCTATTTCCCATTTATTCCCAGTATTTGAGTCTTTGAGAGCAACTGCAATCATGCGCACTACAGGAACTGTCCAAACAACGGGTAATCTCGCCTCAAAACCCCCCTATTGAGTAGCCAGGACTCAGTGGGCAGACTTCGGTAAGATGAAGTCTTAGAAAGCAAGGTTTAACGTCGTGAAATTGAGTGAATAAAAGAGCTAAAGTAAAAGGTGTAAACTACCGTGCCTTTATACCTGAGCAATATCGTCAAGACAATTGCCAATAGTGGAATACTGTTATTTTCAAATTTTAATTCTATGCTAAGTGTGAGACCTCATACCTCAAGTTCAATTGTCATATCCAATGCAAAATTAACTGCAGATTACAGCAATTGGCAGTACCGAAGGCGCGAATCAGAAAATTGCCGTTTTGGGCATTTTCTGATTCCTGCGACCGATTTTCCCATATCTCTATGAGTTCTGCACGGATTGAGATGAGACATATCTAGATAATTCGGGGTAATTCGTGCGCAATTAGTGATAGAAAAAAAGTTGCGAAACTATTTTATCGTCGGTGAGATGGGTCTGGGGGTGATTTTGGGGGTCAATTCAGTCTACTGGCATCCAGGCATATTCAAATGACCTAGATTTTTGTGAGGGAAGACTTTTATGCACTCTGAAAGTTGTCATAGAGTCAGAGTTGCTGAGAGTTCAGGGATGGATTCAAGTACCACATATTTCCGTACTGTAGTGTATTTGCCATTGTCCCGATGTCATTACGAGCACGATAAACTAAGATATTGAAGATTCTGACTCTATGACAACTTTCAGAGTGCATAAACGTCTTCCCTCACAAAAATCTAGGTCATTTGAATATGCCTGGATGCCAGTAGACTGAATTGACCCCCAAAATCACCCCCAGACCCATCTCACCGACGATAAAATAGTTTCGCAACTTTTTTTCTATCACTAATTGCGCACGAATTACCCCGAATTATCTAGATATGTCTCATCTCCATCCATTTCTAGGTCGCGAAGCAATCACTGGCGCCGTTGGAGGACGCAAACCAGGATTCGCTTGAATAACTATTGCTCGCCTCGGAAAATGGCTCTGGGATTCAGCCGACGAGACTGAAAGCGAGAGAGCGACGCGGGCACAGGTCAAGCGCGCAAAAAGTGGGGATCAAGATTGTGTGTAAGTACTAGTGTTGTCAGGGTCAGGTCGGGCCTGAAAGCCCGGGCTTGGGTCGGGTCGGCCAGGGCTTGGGTTCAACAATATCCTGGGCCCGACCCAAGCCCTCAGGTAGGGCCCGGGTCGGGTCGGGCTTGGGCTCGGGCCCGGGCTTGAGCGAACTTTTGGAATATGCTTTTTTTGTGAGTTATTGAGGTGTAATAGTCTTTTCCAAGATATGAATCACCTCCGCAAGTTCAAGGAAGTTTTTCAAACCGTCTTTCTAAGGCGTCAGTGTGCAATGCCATCAGACTAGCGGGATATTCTGCTGTACCAACTCAACGGCTGAACTGTGTATTGGTGTGTGGTATCAGAAAAACTCAGCTTGTAGCTCTTGTAGATGATATTTCCTCGCCACCATTTAGGTCGATGCTGGTCGATGGTGTACGCCTACCGACCCCGGCCCAGGCCCGGGTTGCGGGTCGTCCAAAATTCTGAGCCCGACCCTGGGCCCTACCTGAGCCCTACCTCGGGTCGGGCCTAGGTCGGGCTCAGAGGCCCGGGCTTGGGTCGGGCTTGGGCTTGAGCCCTGACCCGCGACAACACTAGTGAGTACGGAGAATACGGAATATATAAATGAGAATGCGTGTACATGGAAACGAAATAGGGGGGAATACGGTGATGGAAACTGGGTCAGATGGACAAGGAATTCGGGCCGTGTATAGCGGTCGGAGGCTTCGGACGCTAGGCTCGCTACCGGCCTGCCAACGATGAGCAACAAATGTGGCGAGCACGTTGCCGTAGGCAGGCCGGTACAATTCGGGCTGTGGGAAAGGCCTGGGCGGGGAGTTGAAATGTTTTCCTTTTCTTCTGTTCTGGGCTCAAATTAACTTGGTTCAAAAAACTTTAAAGATATGGCATGGTCTGAATACCATATTCTCGAGATTTTTCTCTTCAGAATTCTCAAGAAGTCCGTATGTGGTGATATCTGAAGCCTTGATTTTGACCGAGAAATAGTGGCAATACCCAGCCACTACGATGCCGATGATCGGCACCACCCAAAATTTGAAACTTCGGGCTCAGCCCTTTGCTGTGTCCCGAGTTGTACCGGCCTGCCTACGGCAAAGTGCTAGCCACATTTTTTTGCCACTCGTAGGCAGGCTTGTCACGAGGCAATTCAGATGCATCCTACAACATGGGACCGCGCTGGAATTGAAAGTGTTTCAAAATGCAAATGATTGCGGTGAGGGCAATAGGGTCGCGCGTCTCAAAATGTAAAGAATTCACGCGTTTCAAAATATAAAGCACTGATTGGCCTCAATAATGCCTCCGACCAGAATCTGAATATATGGAAATGACCGCAACGATCAGGGCTATCCATTGCTCGCCTCGGAAAATGGCTCTGGGACTGCGCTGGAATTGAAGCTGTTTCAAAATGCAAAGGATTGCGGTGTATCAGTAACTTGACAAGTTCTTGTCAGGATACTTTCCAGCCCTTTTCGTCCTTTCGTCTTTTTGAATCACTTTTCCAATCATTTTTGGGGGGAATATGTCTTTTGACTCGGTGTCTTTTAGATTCACTTGTGAAAAATCTTTTCTGGAGAGAGGGTGAAACCTAGTAGTGGTATGAAACATGACGAAACCCCGGGCCTCTTTTGTGAATTCGCAGTGTGTATAGTAGTACCAAATTCCGAGAATTCACGGCTAGAACAGATCGGGAGTTCCATACTGTCCCGGCCCGCATCCCAGTCTGCCCGTATGCGGAGGGTGTCGGAGAGTGTGGTACTGCGATTCAGGTGAGGCATCACTTGGGCATCGTTCCTCTTCAACGTACCCATAGATTAATCTATGTATCAGCTTGTCAGAAGGCAAGTCGCTATGTCTCGTATTAGATCATGAGATTCTAACTTACGCAGCCACACCGACCGGAACATAAAATCTTATGCAAAGCCCTTCAATCCGCAGACTTGCAGGACCCGTAAAATGTGATTTCCTCATGATTTTTTCCACTTAGTGTAAGGCCCCGGATTATTGGATAGTTGTTATCTATGAAGACCAGCGTCGCTTCAGCGAGGGTGCTGCTCAGCATATGATCGACCACCTCGTTTGGTGCTGCCACGAGGCTCGTTCGCACCTTGCATTATTGCATCCAGATTCTAAGCAAATCAAACACCCAAGCCGGCCGCCAATATTCTGGAAGAAGTACTGCACGGATAAAATTGCTGGCCAACTCAAAGACGCCACTTGCGCCGTCACCCGTAAGTGGTGGTTCCGCCGGAGGGCTCAAACGACGTCTACGCCACCGTCAAGCAGTATGTTTCCTCCCCCGCTATATATGGACATATCCTTGTCTAAAGTGTTCATTCAGCTTCGCTCATACCACGGTCCTTCTCACTGTCTCTCTTGCCTCCTCCGCATTCATATATTTTGTAGGGAGTTGGAAATGACTGAGTATTGGGTGGCCGATGGGGTTTAACCTGTGATACGTAGTACAACTTATTGAATTTATTGAATCTAGTTTATTTCAAATTTGACATCCTGTTCCAACTTTGTATCCATTATGGATGAGCATCCATAGGAAAAACCAGACGCTTCGGGAGAAGTCCTTGTGCCTGGTACCCTTCCAAATTTGTCTGGGTGATGGTGTCTCGCCCTTCAGGTCCACTGCCGCATCTTGCGCATAAACCATATTTCTGGAGGTCTCATATCGGTCAAGGTGTTGGGATCGGTCGTTGGACTAGGTGCGATTTCATAGTCCTCGGGCTGTGGGCGAAGAGGGTTCCACTTGTCCTCAAGGGAATTGAGCAGGTCTCTCGCTTTTAGATAGTATTTGTGTGGGTTCGTGCAGCCAGGGGACTCGGTTCTCGTGATCGCACATGCCGCGCATGCACAGTTATTTCTGACTCGGTGGTTTGGTGCTGCCAGTTTGACTGCTAATTTTTCTGTATCGCCTACAGTTTTCACCCTGTTTTGTGCCTTCAAGCATGTCGCGGCAGTTCCAATATTGAACAGGCCTCGTGTTGCCCTCGATTTTAGGTGGTACCAACTGGTTACCTCTCTCATTATGTCTTTGGAGAAGGCAAGTACGTCCATTCGGATGCCTCTCTTGCGCGCGACTTTCATCATATCTTGGAGATCCTTAGGTTTGAGCATTTGTGTCGCATCCCAGGCTTGAAGGAATACCGTTGCACGTAGTGCTTTATCAACGACTCCATCTTGGTTAGCCAGAATATTGAGGGAAATGTGTTCATCTGCTGCGAATGACCATAGAGGCCGGGAGGGGCCGAAGTCGAGGTAAGATTTCAGCCATGTCGCCGTTATAGCTTCGTTTCTTGCAATTATATCGAATAGGTTCGTATGGGTGCGTACACGGTTTCCTGATTGGAGGCGCCCATCCTTGCAATTATTAGTAGCAGGCGGAAACCGGCTATCTCCAGCAGGAGCATATTTTCCAAAGGCGCTGGCACATTGAGCACGAATTTGCTTCGATTGGTATCGCCCGAGGCATCGCTGCGCCATACGCCTCGTCGGGACCCGATTGGCTCTGGCTCTCGCGTCGGCATTACTTTGCGCCCTAGCGACCTGTTTAGAGCTGCAGGTTTCGCATCAGATTAATGTTGTTGGCGCAAGGAGAACTAGACTTGCTGGACTACTTCGGAATATGCCGACTTGAATTTATACGGATGAGGCATTGGGGATGTGGTGGACAGGTGGGCCACCGTTGCAGTGGGAAGGTCTTGTACGTCCTCTGGTACAGTATGTTGTTCTTTATTGCACTATATCCCCATAAAGTCACTGACCTGACAATCTAGTGGTCCATTTGCCGTTCAACCAGAGGAGTTCAAAGTCTTGGAGAGTGAATCTTCCAATGGCGGCAGTCTATTTTCTGTGCATTCTCCTGAAAGTGCACTGTTGTGGATCCAGACTCACTCTGACGATCCGTTCCTGGAGACAATTCGAACCTATGGTTTGAGTTGCCCGATTCCTGCCATGGTGTCCCCAGATGCAATAGCACTAGTTGTACTCGGATCAATCCTGGATGACTGGATCCTGAAAGCAGCCAAATTACTTGCCGATTTATCCCGATTCACTGTGATAATTAGACCTCTTGCGGATGACCCTGTCTGCAAGCCAATCTCCACAGGCTGATGGTGGTCTCCTACGCCCAGGGCCGGAAGACCACAGAGCCAACCACGGTCCAAATTGGTCAGACAATGACAATTTGAGCAAGATGGGGAAACATGTGGCTGGCCTTGGCCGGAACTTCCAATCTGTAAAAGCGAGGACCAGACGTTTGGAAGATGCTAGGGACTTCATGCGTAAGTAACTCAACAAGGACCACCCAGATTTGTTTCCTTACGGCGCTGATCTAACGGGAATAAACGATTTTTGTTCGGATCCCAGACTTGTGGGGGGGGGGACCCGTCGAGTTTTTGAAGTGTTCCTACAAAGAGATAGAATGTGATGCATTCGACAATTTTCAAATCATCACATTTGATAAGGAGCTGAGAGACCGGCGCCGGAGAAACTATTCCATTTCTCACTGGTTGGGGGTTCAGAAGCTGCGAAGAACCAGCGGGTATTGTCCCGATTGTGATCAAATGCTAGTCAATGTGACTGTACTGCATTCTCCTTCTCCAATCTTGTATCTATCCCTTTCAGATACGAACATTTTGATTGATCCAACATTGAATATTGCCGTGGGTGAAGCCCGTCAGCTATACGCAGTGAGAGGTTTGATTTACAGTGATGGGGAGCACTTCACTTCGCGGATTATAAAGCCAAATGGGTCGGTGCGGTACCATGATGGCATCGAGACTGGTAAGAAGACAGAATTGGAGTGTGTTGTGAGGTAAAGTGACGAGGACTGTGGCCGGTGTAATGTATGCCAGAGTCGATGATTGAACGTACAGAGTTGATCGGTAGTGCTTATGCGTGGGAGAACCAACTGAAGGTTCGCACAAGGCTCGATGGATGGACTGTCAGACAGATCCAAGTCTTGTCCAGGTCCGGTTTTCTCGGGGAAAAAAAAACCAAGTGCGAGTACCTGCCGGGAAACGCCACGGCCCCACCCACCGGGTAAAAATGTTGGCAAAGAGCAAATACAATGGACCACATGTCAAAGAATATTCCACAACGTTCTTCGCCGGGGGTTAAATTCCTTCTACGCGATGCAGGAGCTACATTCACCTATGACGAGTGTTCATCGACATTTAAATGAACACGCATTCCACTTTTACGAAAAATATAGGCAAAGAGCCCCGACAATGAACCACGTGCCAAATAATCTTCCACAACGTCGTCTGCCCTGGTTAATTTTCTTGTGTGCGTGCCAAAACCTACATTCGAGTATGTATGGACAAGAAAATGCACATACATTCGACTTTCACACCGACAAGACAGAAAATATCGGCAATCAGCCACCACAATCAACCACGTGCTACAGAATATTCCACGACGTCGTTCGCCGGTGGTTAAATTCCTTGTGTGCGCGGCCGGAGCTGTATTCGAGTCTGCTGAGTATGATTTCACAAGAAAATGAACACACATTCGACTTTTACACCGACAGGAAAGAATCGGCAAACAGCCACTATAATGAACCAGCACACTCTTTACTGAACAGTCAATGGCTTGCAGTGTACCCATGAAGTTATGATAATTGGGTGGGCAGTGGGATATATCATACTGCAACGGATTAAATTGCCATGAGGGTTCAACTTCGTGATTTCCGTTGAACATGAGAAGCCAAAGCCTGTTGGATGGAGCCCACACATAATCAGGCCAACGAAGATGGATTGTTCCGTGCTTGCATGAAAGATCCACAAAATTACCAAAGCCCCCAGGGCGGGATGTCGAGTCCTCTCCAATGTACATAAGTACTATGAGAGAGCAGGTATTATGTAAGAGTAAGGTAAAGAGGCAAGAAATTATCAAGAAATAAGTTAAGAGAATCTACCAGTGCGGGCAATGCAATCAAACCTAATTCACGGCATCTCAATGTTGTGCGGCATTGCAATGAAAAGGACCACCGGCATCTCAATAAAGAGCTTGCGCAAAGGCCATTGGAGCCATTGAATGGCTTTCGGCCCGTGCACAAACAGATGGCTCCACCCTCCAAGATTTGACACTTTTTTGTTTGAGCAATGTTTGTGACGACATCTATGATTTGTCGGCCATCTGGCGGCAAAACATTTTTAAAACATTCCTACCAAACGGCGGTGTATACATATGCCGTTCAAGCCCAGACAAAGAGATGGTAGGACCAGTATACATTATCTACATCGCATCTGCTGCTTTGTGGTGCCGTTTGAGAGTAAATTCAGCAGTTTCAAGTGCAATCATGCCGCGTATGACAAGTACAAATAAATGATGGCCGCGTTAGGCGTGGGAATCTATTTCCCTATATAGGTGGGAGGGGGGGCTCTAAGGATCTCGATAAAAAGACTTTTCAACCCTATATCAGAAATTTTTTAGTTGATCCCCCTTGAATACAGTACCTTACTTCGTTAGCGCTTATGCTGCTTACCGACCGCGCCATTGTAGGCGGCCAACATTCTCGTCGACGACCGCATCCACTGCTTGGTTTCTGACTTTGTGCAAATGTGCTTGTGGAATGGGAAGAAGAAGATGTGTTTGTTCTTGTTGGCCCTCTCAATTCATGGTTCTGAAAGTATGCATAAGCAATGGAGGGGTGAAAATCCTAAGTCCGAAACCTCCTTTGGCAGCATCAGCCAAAATCGCGACGAGATGTTCCAATCGTTACCCAGCACTGATCTTCTTGCCCTCGTGATCGGTGCGTGGGAAACGACTGGTCACGAGTCTACGTAGGGTCATACAAAGAGAGCTGATGATTGGGCCCCACGTTGAGAAAGATTCCTCGATAGTTGGTACCCGGCAGCGGTATCCCCTGAACAGAAAGTGATGTCAAACGGTTGCCGGTTCACGAAAGGTGGCCTGCTGTGGGATTAGAATGGGATGAGTGGATAATTTCACCATAACTCCGTAATAGATAGAAGACTTGGTCCTGAGCGCGCTATCTATGCTGCGGAGGTGTCATGGGGCGAGTTCACTTGACCAAAGGCAAGTAAAGCCGCAAGTCTAGGAGAGGGAACGAAAAGAAAATGAAAAGGGGATGATGATGAGTTGTGTCGTGTATGTACACACATTCCCAATTTCCAGCATAATGGTTGGGGGAAATTTCTAATTGGACAAGGCACATAATAAAACACACAAAGATTTGATCGGAGTGAATTATTAGAGCGCAAAAAGTGAGGACCGATTTGGAAAAGGGTTGTGGCCCGAGTTGAACGGGCGGCGCTCTCCCAACAATCTTCCGAAAATCGTAAATAGCGTTGGTGGATCCACTCCGCGTGCTACAGCGTTAATATCTTCAAATGGCATCGGCTGCGCAGTTGGGCGAGTAATATTTGGAATAGTCATGGCCATCGAGACTGTATGATGTTCAAGTTGGAATTCAGTTGTGGTGTGGAGAGCGGTGGTAGACTTTGGGATGTAGTTTGAGCAACTGTGAATTATGTGCGTGAACAGCTTGTTTTAAAACCAAAAACTGTGCCCACGAGAGACGAGACGAAGAATGGTCGTTCTCAGCATCTCCGGGGAAATTTCAACAACTCAAGAATTAAGAACAGTTTTCTACTCCGCATCTAAGGTAGGAGGACGTGCGACGCAGACGTGAACAGGTTGAATTTACAGCCGTTTACGGAACTTAGGGCGCGGACGATTTTTTTCTGTTTTCAGCCATTTTCGCCAGAACAGCTGCCCTGGCTTCAAATTTTGTCAGATTGCCTCGGGACATATCTCATTCTACTCACACTGAAAATCCGCAGTCAATGGTCTCCTTGATCTTTTGTTTTGGTTTCCAAATAAAATTTTCACCCACAAAATCCTGATTTCAGGCAGGACAGCTGCGGCATCAGCATTTCACCCCCGATTGCTCTAAATTTTTGATATGATGGACTCTTATGTATTATCCAGTCAACAGAATACCGGGATAGTGAATATAACATCTAGTTATAATGTAGTGGTTAGGAAATGATGGGGTGATTTGAGCTCTCAATTGGCCGGCAATTTGTATAAGGACTTGGCATCACATTCACTATCCCGGTATTCTGTTGACTAGATAATACATAGAAGTCCACCGTATCAAAAACTTAGAGCAATCGGGGTGAAATGCTGATGCCGCAGCTGTCCTGCCTGAAATCAGGATTTTGTGGGTGAAAATTTTATTTGGAAACCAAAACAAAAGATCAAGGAGACCATTGACTGCAGATTTTCAGTGTGAGTAGAATGAGATATGTCCCGAGGCAATCTGACAAAATTTGAAGTCGGGGCAGCTGTTCTGGCGAAAATGGCTGAAAACAGAAAAAAATCGTCTGCGCCCTAAGTTCCGCAAACGGCTGTAATTGGGACCAGGTCCGTGCGCATTGTTTGGTACAGCATCACCAATCACGTGGATGTTGATCGCTGTCTTTTCCGAATCCCTTGCTTTCCCCCACCACCTCGTCCGTTCACCAGCCTTTCCAGCCATCTCTTCCACGGAATTTGATTCAAACGAAGCCTTTGATGACTGCAAGACAATGCCCAACGGCGCTCCAAGATGCCACCAAATTGATGCTTCAAAGATCCCATGCAGCTGCGATTCAGCGCAAATCTCAAACCATGGCGCATCGGAACCCGTTGAATTGGTGGAAAGCACCCTAAGTCTGGTCTATTCTCGCCAAGATACTCCCCAAACCATCTTCAAGTCGGTCTCGAACGGGCAAGACCTTCGTGCAACATTCCAGACAAACCGATTCGTGCTGCATTTCACACAATGTGACAAGCTGCTCCGCAAGACTTCGCAAGCGTTCTCTGAATGTCAAGCCCATCCGTCTGGTCACCTGAATATTGGTGCGCTGCCCGCCATTTGCTGTGCTTCTATCCTTCGTGCAGAAGACTCAGCAACACGACTCGTCGACACGTCCTTCGCCTGGTCTAAACCAGAGGTTTCCTTTTGGTGTTGTGGCAGCACTTGCCGTCCTGTTCTTATGTAGTGTTGAAATGAAGATTTTTTCGAATCAGAACATGTGCTGAATGCAACTGTCAAATGTTGGTTACTAGATTCACCAAATATCTGGTGGAACCTTGAGAAGATGTTGGCCGCAACATCTCAGAAATAGTGTTCTCATAAAAGGCTCGTGGGATAGCCGATGTGTCACGACGATGTCTCAGGCGACACTTGAGAAATATTAAATGGAATACATTTGAGAGACATCCGTGCCAAACAGCGGTGTATGCCAATTAAATTGCATCTGTTAGGTTACAGCTCTTTGCGGAACTTAGGGCGCGGCCCGTTTTATTTTATTTTATTTTGGCATGTTTTCACTAGAACAGCTGTCCCGAGCTCAATTCTTGCCCGTTTCCCTTGGGGGTTAGCTCATTCAATTCGTGCTGAAAATCCGCAGTCACCAGGCTCATTTATTTTTTGGTCCCCGAATGAAAATTTCACCCGAAAAATCCCGATTTCAGGCAGGACAGCCGTAGCTTTGGTAATAGTACTCCGATTGACCTAATTCTTGGATATGTCATACATACATGTATTATATAGTCCCTGGTGTATTAAAATAGTCAATCTAGCCTAACCCAGACATAAATGGGAGAGGAAAATCGGAGTGCATTTTGGACAGCGGTTCACAAATCATATCGATGCACGCCGAGGAGGCTATGCGACTAAAGATTCCTTGGAATCCCGATGTGCAGATTCTAATGCAGAGTGCGAACGGCGAAGTTGAAAAAACTCTGGGCCTCGCACGGAATATTCCTGTCCGTTTTGGTGATATAGTAGTTCACTTGCAGGCGGATATTCTTCCCCGCGCACCGTATAGAGTTTTACTGGGGAGACCCTTCAAAAATTTGACAGAAAGTATAATCAGGAACAGCAAGGAAGGTCACCAGACCATTACTATGACAGACCGTTACAGTGGGGAACGAGTGACCATTTTAAGTCACGAGAGAGGGACCTTCTCGACTTCACAGCGGTTACCCAATGTACAGGAGGGGTAATATGCAAGATATTGACTCCATGAACGGTGACGTGGCGCATGAACGCACGGCGGATCCCGGCGCCGGAATACATGGACTGGTTGCACAGCACCATCAATATAAATTGGGAGGTAGTTGTGCACTCTCTCCTTGGCATCGATGAGACTGTGGATGATGACGATGACTCGCAGCAATCACCAGGCAGCAACAAGCGTAAGCGTCAGAGGGTCGGCCGCATTCCCAAGGGCAAATGCTTCTGGAGCAAGACCGATGAGCACTTGAAGGAGATTGCTCAACATGGCCGTAATTTCAAGGACGTGCGCTGGAAACTGTGAGTCCTGATGGTCGAATCTTTTGTCAATCAACAATGCTTACTGCACGGTCCAGATATATTGACAAAGTCATCATGGACGATAAAACCAAATTCTTTGGGCTGACTCCAGGTGAGCCTGTTCTGGCCCTCCTAAACGAGTTGCCGGTCCCGGTGGACCTATTTGAAATTGATTGCATCAATATTGCATCTGGTCATGCTTTTCAAAATGCCCTCCATTTGAATGCACCTCCATTGTGCCAGGTCATGCTTTCCAAAATGGCAGCCATTTGAATGCAGCTCTATTGCGTCAAGTCATGCTTTTCAAATGGCAGCCATTTGAATGCACCTCCATTGTGTCAGGTCATGCTTTTCAAAATGCCAGCCATTTGAATGCTGGTCATGCTTTTCAAAATGCTTGCCATTTGAATCTATTTTGCCAGGTCACGCTTTTCAAACTGGCAGCAATTTGAACACACCTCTATTGCGTCAGGTAATGCTTTTCAAAATGCCTGCCATTTGAATGCACCTCTATGATGGAGAGTCGAATACCTCTGCTTCAGTGAGGTTAGGTGATAGACCTGAGATTTGGAATGAGAAGGCAGCCTTTATGAGACGAGAACATTGGCACTTACCTGCCATATGCCATAATTCCGAGATAGTGTAGACACGAGCCCCAGCAAAAATTTCGGAGCTGTTGCGGACAAGGGTCATTGCGTTTGAGGCACGGTTCGACTGCCAGAAGTCATTCTGTGGGATTGTGAGTGATGGCACACAGTCCTAGGAAGCCAAAACTTTCTATTTTATGTTTAGAAACATCCCTTCTACTCAGATTATATTCATTTAACAGCCCAGGAGAGCTCTGGGCTGAACTTACTCCAAACAAGTATCAACAGAAGTCGTTCTGGAGTGCGGGATTGTGAGTGATGGAACACAGTCCTAGGAAGCCAAAACCTTCTATTTTATGTTTAAAAACATCCCTTCTACTCAGATTATATTCAGATTATATTCCTTTAACAGCCCAGGAGAGCTCTGGGCTAAACTTCCTCCAAACAAGTGTCAACAGAAGTCGTTCTGGAGTGCGGGATTGTGAGTGATGACACACAGTCCTAGGAAGCCAAAACCTTCTATTTTATGTTTAGAAACATCCCTTCTACTCAGATTATATTCAGATTATATTCATTTAACAGCCCAGGAGAGCTCTGGGCTGAACTTCCTCCAAACAAGTATAGCACTTCAAATGCTGAAGTTCAATTACAAGAAATCACAACTTAACTTCATGTCTGACTGGCAAACAGTCGCATTTTAGCTTCCAAAGGCAATGGTGACACAGAGGACACTTGGCGGGAAATTTCTGACAGCTGTGAGTTGGCAGATGGCGCGCCACATTTGGATATGCCAGAGGAAGCTGGACTCTCGTAAAAATCTACTGTTTGTCAATTGTACGCTACCGTAACCTATGCTACACACATCGTTCAATATTTTGGGGGAAAACATTATCGACTTGATCGACTCGAGTCGACTTAAGTGGCTTCAAGGGAAACCAAAGGTTTCCTGGAGTTTCCAACACAAAGAGCGAGACAATATTTATTGAATCCCAGAGAACCGAGAGTTTTATCAAGATTCCAAGTGAAATTAGAAGATCTGTGAAGATTCCAAAAGATAGTGGTGATTCCAGACAACGAGACAAACAAGACAGACAATTCCAGACGATTCCAGATGATTCAAGACCCAAGGCCAGACGATTCAATGTGGACCTTTCGTATGCGGTCCCCATTTGGCAATTTGATCTGCCAGCATCTCTCGACTACGCTTGGCTAAGTTCGGCTAGGCCAAAAATGCCTCTGACTTACGAAAAATTTCGTAGATTTTTGGGCATGTGACAGGTGACCATACTAATTGAATGAAATATTACAGTACACTAATAGTGAGTCTGCACCGAAAGAGAGTGAGAAAATGCTTTGCGCTACGAACAGGGCGAAAATACAAGCAAATTCAAACTCGAATCATTATGTAACAAGGTTTTCTCTCAGATCGGACACCCGCACTTACTAACAGACTTCAACAAACTGAGTCGGCTTCTCGGAGTTCTCCCGCTTATGCAGACTTAAGCATGTGGCAGAAAGCCTGAGCTCGGCCGGAACGGCCGAACCCCTCACAAACACACCAAGGAACCGCTCAGTGAATACATCGCCGTGAAGAAACCCTTCGACTTCATCTCAAGTACAAAATATCAGATTGTACTTGAACCTCCTCCCCATCCCGAGATATCCGCTCTGAGCAACCTTGCCCTTAAAAGGCCCTGTTGTCGCCCATTTTTTACCAAGGAGACAAGTAGGACAACTTTGAACGGCACTAGTATAATTCTTGAGTCTTAGTTAATCCCTCAACTGATCCACCTCGACGTCGCAGACGTGGAGCGCGGCCCATCTCCCCACATCATTCTTGTAGCATAGCGTTCCATATCTTTGCATACCATCATCCTGGGCAAATAGATCCTGGGATAGCTCCATGTATGGTTTGGCTTCTACCATAACCACAGGGGGTATTATATCCTCGTTGTGCTCTTCATCCCTCTGGATAATGAGTGCAAGTGGCTCTTTGTTGCTATGTGGACCGACCGTTTTCGAAGCCTTCGGCTGCGCCTTCTGGCTGAGATGTTCCTCCCCTTGATGTGAATACGCCATGGCGTCCCTGTCTGATTCGTCGGTTTTCGAAACCTTCGGCTGACCATTCTCCTTTCTCTTCCGTTGTCTTCTCGGCCTGGCCCTCCGTATCTTGTCGTTACCCTGAGGAATATGACCATGCCCCAAATCCACCTGACGCGAGTGGAATTCCCCCACTTGATTGGGATGCGCAGTTGTGCCCCTGTGTAGCTCGGGCGCTTTCCAAGACTTCTTCTGTGCACTCTCTGGGCAACTGAAGCGTTCCGGCAGTCGGTCTTCATGCGCCAGGGTGTCCCTGTCTGGTTTGATGGCATTAAACTTTGCATCTTCCCCTTCGTTTGAATGCGCCGTGATGCCCCTCTCTGGCTCGAGGGCATTCGAGGCCTTCGGCAGTACATTCTCATATCTCTTTGGTCGTCCTCTTCTCTTGACGTTGTCGGCACCCTAGAAAATACGGTCATGCCCCAAATCCACCTGATGTAACTAGAGTTCCCAACTGGATTCGGATACGGGTTGGCATCTCTATGTGGCTCGTGTGTTTTTGAGTCTTCGAGTTGTGCATCCTCATCTTGGCCCGGGCCATTTAATGGTCCCTCCGGTGCATGTGCTGCGACTACATAACTTGTCGGTACAAATGATTCAGAATGAGTAAATACCTACTGAGGCCCGGAGTTCTCGGCGTCATAATGGGACTTGCAGTATATTCCGGTACATCGTGTTGTTTGACTTCAACATCAGGGGGAGTGGTTGGCACGTCACCGTTTAACTTGATTTGGAATGGGTGACTAAAGCCCACATCATTCAGGAGTCGGGTGAACCATCCCTTAAGTCGGGCAAGTGCGACAATATACGCATTCCTTATATCTAGCGCCGTCAATTCGGAGTTCTGCGCGAGCGAATTGCCGACGAGTGACCAGCAGTGCAAATGAAAGCGATTTTTACGTCCAGACTCTGTCAAACAAACGCGTGGAAACGTGGAGATCCAGTGGTCATTGCATCCATGCCCTTGACAGAAATAAGCCACCTAAGTAACTTGAACTTGAGTTGTTGCGTACGCACCATGACACTTGAGTGCCTGACCGTTTCCTTTACGCTCAAAGCATATCTGCGCTGGTAATTTGTGGCGGTTCAGCTCATGTAACTTGAAGTAGAAAAGAATTACCTTTTCGCATGGCCAGCTGTCCAGCAGTGAATGGAAAACAAAAATAGCTGACTGAAGTCGCTACCAAGTGAGCTTTATATATATATGGTGTCGGGAATAGAAGGGCTGAAGCCCGAGCAATCAGAATGTATACATATTAAGGACGACGGTGTTGCTGTAGCGAGTTCTCTGCTGGTAGACAGATATGTGGGTCGGTCGTCCGGAAAATGGGGTGCAGAGGTGAAGCAGAAAGTCTGCGTGAGGTCGCAGGAAAGTAGTATACGTTCAGTGCTGCTATTCGTAGAGAGCGATATGGGCTGCGCGCCTGTTGGCTGAGACAGATGCGGGGCCCTGATAAGCGGTTATTGAGAGCTGACAACGTCCGCAAAGAGAACGGCATACCAGCATTGAAGGGAAGGAAAATGAACGGATTCGGTGAAACGTTGCACCAAAGTGCAGCAGTGAAATCAATTACAAAAGAGATTGGACGAAGTCCACACTCCAATGAATTTCAATTCAATCACCAACTACTCCAATGCTGTGTGTGTGTGTTCGGGAGGTGGGTCAGGCGTATCGACCGTCAATCTCAAATAGCACACTTAGGAATCCTTGCCAATTCACACAGTGTAGTGCGCGATTTCTTCACTTTTGAGTCAAAATGTGCAACTTGCTCGCCCTGTATCTCAATAACTACAAGGTAGATTCCTTTGGTTCAAGACATGAATGTGCACTATTTTTCAAGCCCTTTCATGTCATGTAGATGGAATTTCCATATATGGTAATCCCCCAAAGTGATTTTCTCCGCTGCCCAGAAAATTAAGCTGTTCTGGCAGATTACCCCATAAGGAAAATGGACAACTACATGGTTGGTCTCTATTTCATCTCTAATTTGCGTATACCAAGTCGTTTGGGCCAATTCGGAGGGAAACTGATGGAATTATGCAAATTACAATTCGGCATTTATTTAGAGCACCACTGTATGTGTCTAGAGAAAGAGCCCACACTGTAACCAATGCCTCAGAGAACCCACAGCTCAGCCCAAATCCAATGGACCTCAGGGTATCTCACAGCTCAGCAATTGAGAAACAGTCAGAATCAAAGGGACCTCAAGGCGCCACAGCTCAGTCACAAGGACGTTAGGCTAACCCACAGCTCAGTCACAGAGATCTGGTCGCAAAATATGCCAACAAAGGGGGCGGAGTTCGCTCTTGTATCTAATTTACATGCCAGTTTAAATACATTTTATCTGTCTAAAAGGGTATAGAGTATGTGAGAAGAAAACAACCTTTCTGGGGTTAAAACTCCGTGTTAGACCGACAAAACAGCGCCCATGAGTCATATGTATCGGTTCTAGGAACCCTCCGAGGTAATTTCCGAAGAAAAGGGGCCAGGGCCATTTTCCCCAAGGGAAATGCACAGCCTTTTGAATTGTTTCCAGGCACAACTTGTATCCACTGTCATTCTGACAATCCCAGGCCTGTCCAGACCCATTGCACCATGTTCCAGGCATTTCCAGACCTCTCCTGGATCCAATCTAGTGTGAACATGCTCCGGCACAATCCAGATATCACTAGCTTCAACCACTAGATTCCTTATTTGGTAGATACCATCAAAATGACTCCGAGAGCCGTAGATGATTTATCCCTTGATTCTGTAGCTGCCTGTGTAATATCCTTCTAATGTCCCATTGGTTAAGTAAGTGGCCTAGCACCTACATTGTACTCAAACTCATTGCACAAACTGTACAAGCCGTAGGAGCTTCTGTATAGCCAGTGTGATGAATGATGTGTTTGTAACTGGGCTTTAAACACGTCCAACAGCCTAGTGCACAGCCCTGGGATTAGACTTGCACTCTATCATGTCCTTATTAACAGGTTTTATCAGTTTCAACAACTGAAAGGTCGCAAAATTATGTTATTTTAGGCATGTTCAATTTCATGTCTCATCATCAGTGTCAGATACTTTCTAACGACTTGTCGAGGAACCTGGTCGGGGTCAAATGTCAATGCTGATATCGAAATGAGGTCGACTCGGGCGTTTGCGGGGCAATTGTGCTGTATCTTTGAATTATCAGCGGTGATTAATATTATTGATACGTACTTTTTGGAGTGCATGCACGGTGCTGAGAAATCCAATTTGTGTTGTAATTCGGCAAGCTGACAGATGCCCGAGGTGATTAGCGATCAAATTACTAATTATGGAATACTGGAGATTTGGGTAGAATACAGTAGAATACTCTAGTACACTGACTGTATAGTATAAATACAGAGGGTAAGGGCTACAACTCTTCAGGAGTTTGTAACCCAAAGCCTAACAGCTTCTGTGCCAACTATCAAATCACAACAATTTGTGTGTCAGGTTTAAATGCTCTTCAATTGATGCGCCAGAACCACAGCCACTATTTCGGCTGGGAACACTGTTTGGGCCATACAGTGTTGGACATTGCAATGGGACAAACAAATGATTAATTGAACAAGACTTCTTCCAGGTCCATTTCACAGATTCTGAAGAGGCCAAATAATCTGTATGGTAATCAGGTATGAGGTTCCAAAAATTCAGGCTGACAGAATTGAAGTGATAGAGTACCGCACCCAATTGACTGTCCCGTTGACTGACTCAAAAATGCACTGCCAAACACGTCTGATCCTTTCGCTTTCTGTGCTCTTGTGGGCTCTTACCAACTCAAATACATTGTGGAGGTCATTTTTACTAGCAATACTTACACATGACTGGGTTTGCGACGGAAAAAGTCAAGCAGAGTAGCTAGAACACAACTGTCCCATTGACCCATCCAACACTGTATCTCGGTCACTACTAGTAAAGCTGTGCACCTCGTCTGGTACCTTTGGAACAAATGTTACACCACACTTGCTGCACACTATTGATTGGTTTGTGATTAGATTAGTCTGTTCCATCTGATTCTTTGGTTGTAGTATTTTAGTTTTGGCAAGTTTCCATCCTGGGTTCCAAGCCCACTTATCAGCAGACAGGGCATCGATTCTAAAGGAGGAGACGTCTTGAGAATACAATTTCAACTCATTTTGCGTCCAAGATTGTCATGATGAGGGCGTTGGGAGTGCTTTAAAGCCCTGGAGTAAATTCAAACTCCGATGTTTATGTAATAACCGCGATGTCCATACACCTCCCACCGGTAAACTACAGACTAAGCATTTCCTAGGCCATCCTAACACTCATCACAACAAATCTTAATGCATCCCGAGGATTGACAATGACAGGCTGGGAATTCCTTAGGACGCATCCCAATGATATCCTATCCCAATGATTAATGAAATCTTGAAGCATTGTCAGATGAAAAATTAATGATGCGTTTTCTTGCATTGTGGTCATGTGCAGTCCTAAGTGCTCACAGATGGTCCCTATTGTCCCAATGATCGCAGAGGAATATACTAACCTGGCAAATTCATTTGTGAACCAAGCGGAGTTTGAATTTGGCCATTTGTGTAACTTGTGCAGCGGTTAACATGTACTTGGGCTCGCTTTCACCCTACATACACCAAAAGACGACTGGGCAGACCATACCTGTATATGTGCTACTCTGGATGGCTCGGCGATCTCACGGACTCGGCGCACAAACTTGCTCAACAACATACTCCTGATCCGCGAAGAGATTGATCACTTATGCCAGGTAACAATGCACAATATGCGGTCAACAATTGTAGGTCCCTACACAGCCCCCCAATGTTCGTCTGGCTTTACGGGTACCCAGTTAAACTCAGGTCAGTGTAGATGAGCTCATGGAAGGTGAGGCTAGTTCCCTAAACTCAGCTGCACAGACCTAGACCTCCCTTTTAAAGCTGTTTTTTCCTCTCAGGTTGCTTGCAGATCCATGGAACGACCGCGGAAGTTATTTTAAGACCATCAACGACCATCAAGTTTAAGCTCAAGTCCCTTTGGCGTTGTGATCCTCAAAACTCCGCCGCGCAGGGACGCGTTGTCGTGCGATTTTTGTTCTGCTGGCAGGCCGCACCTGCCTTGCTCCTACTTTCTTTCACCGCAGTGCACGACTCGGATTTGACTACGATGCATCGAGGTGGCGCCCAGCGCAGCCGGCCAGATTCACAATACCCCGACTTCGACGACAGATATGGTCCTTCTCTACGCACTGGCGAGCACATGGAGCACGATGGGTAATCAAGTCGCGAAGACAAAGAGGAAACCTCCTGTATTGGCCGGATATTGGTTGGAATATTGGTTCGATGATATTTGAATGTAACAAGATGTATTGGTCCTATATCATTCAAACATTCTGACTTAGCATGGAGTCGCTCGCGCATAATCCATCGTGATTAATATTCAAATGCGCGACCACGTGGCCCCTTGATCCTGCATGTAAACTTGACGTAAACTAAGCCGCGTCCTTCCTCTTGCCAGCAACGTCGGCCATCTTGTGCTCAAGAATGGTCAAGCAGGAGTCTCAGTACCACTGGTGCACCTGTAGTGAATGCCTTCTGGAAGCACCCCAAGGCGTTCAGCAAACCCGACGAACCCAGCGTGCGCATGAAGCAGCCGAGACGAAGCGTAGACAACTATTGCCTGAATCTAACCCTGGACTTGGGTTCTCTTCGGTCCCATCTGGATCATCCCAGACCTCAGGAAACTCAGCCGTACCTGCTCCTAAGTTGCGACGGTTGACGGACATAAATACAGATACCTTCTGTACTATAACTCACTTGCTATACATTAAAACGGGCAAATTTTACCAGCCGAACTTCGAAATATCCCGCACAGCCTGCCACTCAATTCGGGTTTGTGATGGATGTGAGGTGAGCCTAACACAATCAAGCTTGACTGAGGCGAATGACCGTAGCTGAAAAGTTATCCCAGGGAAACACCCAGCTGAGCATGGAACGAGTCTACAAAAGACAGGAGATAAAGGAAATCACGGTCCCAGATACAGAGATCAACTTCTGCCGAGTAGGAGAACAATTAGGGAATGCAAGGAGGCACACAAGTAGGAGTATTTTTGCAAACAGGAACTACATGTACTCCTGTTTGAAAAGTTGCCCCTACTTGGTTCCTTTTGGCATCTCCTACTTGACTTCCTGGAAGAAAACAGGACACCAACCAGGAGCGCCAAAAGGCCCCAGTCTTTTTCTGATTTTTTCTGGAGTTTTTCGGGCGCAAAACCGTGATAAATGTCAAGTTTCTATCATGTAAACGGAGAAACTGGGCCAAAAGAAATTGGCTGACTGGCATCAGACTTCATTAAAGCCAGGGGTAAATGGAACACAAACGATGATGAAGAATACACGAAGAGGAGAACGGCCAACAAAATGACAGGACGGGGATTCCGAAAGTACTTCATTTAAGAAGCAGGAACGCAGGCATATGAAGGTCTGGATAATGCGAAGGGAGGACGAAAGCGAATCTTAACATATCAACAGCGGTCCGATGAAGGCACGGAAATCCGGGACATGGAATACAGGAGCCAAAAATGGGACTAGCAGGAAGGTAAGATCAGGCGAGCAAGAAGGTGACCTCTTGTACCTCTCAGCCTTCAGGATAGCCAAAAGTGAATCACGGAATACAGCTCGGCTACATTGGCGATTTGGCAGGGACCGGATTAACGGCTCCACGCGCCGCCGGCCATCCGTTTCACTCCGAGATGATGTGCTTTCCGAATTTATGAGGGGAAACTGCTGGAGGCAGAGATGAAGGCGCGAATGCAGTTAACATGGGGATTAATATTGTATTCTTTGAAGGATGAAGGCCGGCCCCCGTGTCCGAGCGAGAACAGTCCTAGAAGCGGCAATCAGAGGAAGGCCGCGCGCTGGTGATTTTGGTGGACGCTGATCGGGGTGGAAAATTTGCCACTGCGCCCATTACTTTCAGCTGATCAAGGAATTGACCTCATTTCGTCTGAAATCAAAAGCTCTACCTTCTTCGGCGTCGGTAACGTATCAGCATCATCGTCGTCCGCAACAGGTGCGAGGCATTTTCTTTTTAACGGGGTGTGCATGGCTACATGTGGAATTACGAGTACTTATGTAATCGTTCATAATCATCCGAAGGCTGATTTTTCCGATAAACAAGGTAACAGTCCTGCATCCATTTTTTTTCGTGCCTGAAAATCCATTAACAAAGGGGAGTGAACGATTCGCCAGTGATGAGGATTCGCAGCCACCCCCAATGTTGCGCGGCATCTCAATGTTGAGTGTATTCCGCCCCGCTCCCGCGCCCGTTTCGATTCAAACGTCAACCACACATTGTTCGTCCTGGCGTCCGATTTCTTCTGGGTTAAAATTTCTGAAAGTTGGCGACTCGCGAGAGGGCATATTGGATGCTCACTCCGGATCCCGACACCTCAAAAAAATTGTGGAATCGGTCCTAGACCTGAAATAACGTGGGCGGCTGTTCAACCGATTTCCGTGTCAACCAAACATTGTTCGTCCTGCCACCCGATTACTTCTGGGTTAAATTTCTTAAAAGTTGGCAAGAGGGCGTATTGGACGCCCACCCTGAATCTCAGCGCCATGGGTCACCGACTTCATGAACGAGTGTGGGCGAAACTGTACTGTGGACTTCTTGGTGCTGCGTCAGTCTTCATAAAATTGAGATTGCATTTGCACTGATTAAAGTGAAGATTCGTACGGTACCAACGCCACTTCGCAGCATGAAGCACACGATACCAGTATTTTGTCTGGATTCGCGAGCTCGCTCTTCCCGGGCGAACAAACGTGAGGGCATGATGCCTGGATCACCGAGGGCATTCCCCTCTCTATTAGGCTGCGGGCGTTATTGGGTAGATGGAGGAGGGACGCGTGGGCAATATTCAGCACGCAAATATCAAGATGTGATTGAGATGTGGACGAGGATCGTTTACTTAGAGAATGTAATGCAGAAATTACATTTAGGTGTCTAGTATTAATTCAACTTCTGTTTTGCCGTTTGCGACCGAAATCTTGAGGCGGAACCGATCTCGAGGGGGTGCCCCTCGAGAATGATCCTCAGTGTATTCTACCGTTCATGACCCCCCATGGCATAAACATGGCATAAACGATGTGCTTCAATTATGTGATGGATTTGATCACCTTTTTGAATCACAGGAGGGATCAGAAACTAGTTCTGGCCTCGAGATGCCCTCGAGAATGGTCCTGTGGTCTCTCCGAGCCTAACATGAGGCATCCAGAACTTCATCTCATCGCACAACCAGTGATTTCTGTAGGAATAGTCTAATAGGGGTGTTCAATTCTTAATTTTGACCAGTTCAGTTCGGATTTTTAATAATATTCTGGCCACGTGATTGGCTGATTAAATATTTTTATTATTTAAAATCCGAACTGAACTAAGAATTGAGCTCTGGGGATCCATCAATGGTACTCAAAAAACAGTGATTTTTAACTGTCTGGTAGAGGCCCATGAAGTGTCCTAAAAATTCGGAAAATTCAGAGGGTCTTCCTTGCCTATGTGAAATTTTGTGGTCAACATTCTAGGGCAACCCGAGCATCGAGTGGGAAGTGGAATAAGGAATCTGGGCCGATCCAATTGACAAACAGCAGCCCACGTGACCATTTTTAAGCATCAAAAGGGAAGCAGCCCGAGAATTACCTCGATGGGATGGGCGCCCCGGATCAACTTTGAGAGGCAAAGTTTGAGATATGGGTATAACATTGATTTGTACAGAGGAATTTTGTCGAAGTTTTTTCTCGATGAGTTCTACTGAATTGTTTGGGGACTTTGAGCATAAGTCAGGAAGGACTTGAAAATTCCAAAATTCCTCTGTACATTTTGTGGAACAAGTGAACAGTTTTGTGGCTACGGTGGTGGCCCAATATTTGAGCTCGAATCCAGCCCAGTCCTGCATGTCCACGGCCAGCCATAAACAGAAACCAAGAAAGATCCGGAACAAACATGCACAAACAGCACACTTTCCGATCGGCTGATGCCCAGCCACAAGTTGGCCATTTTTAGCATATTTGGGCAGAAAATGGCCAAAAATACTAAAAATGGCCGACTTATGTGCCCCGGTGTGAGGTCAAATCCCGACCAACCTAGGTGAAATTGTATATCAATATGGTCGCCTTTACGAGTAGTTTGACGCCGTATACACCATTTTGTGATAAAGGATGAATCCATAGACCCAGTTTTTTTGGAAAACACCAAAATAATTTATTCTGAGGCAATGACACAGGTATTCGATGGGACAAATGGGTCGTAAATTCATGAAATCACTCAGGGTTTGTGTCCACATTTTTATTTCGAGTGATTCGGCCCTGAAATGAGCGTAAAAAGCCGCGTGCAGAACTTTACGTCGCCACTGTAACTCTTGGGCGCAAAAATACTTATAGGAATTCAAACTCGCACCCGGAACACAGCCACCGGCATCACCGGCGACACTACACGTTATTAATTCATGCACCAATTTATATGGTGCCTCGGCTCTGTTTACATTGTTTACATTTGTGGAAACCGCCTCCGCATACAAGTATACTAAGGATGTACCTCGACGGACCGTCGTAATCAATAAAAACTAGTTTTCTCCATTATCGCTTGCCGCGTGCTCTTAGCGGTGTGTTTATCTTTGCCATCTCTCTTTGATAATCTCCGAATATTCTTCCTGCAAGACGTATGGACGCCAGGTGCCATTCTGCTGAAAAGTAGTGGAGCAGGCGCTCTCTTGAGAGGCGGCTTTCGAATATGTCGTGGGGGAGTAGGGGGTCGAGTGGTGGGATGTGCCCTAGATAATAAAATGAAAGTTTTAACGGCCAGACATCTGGGTCGTTGCAGAAGAGGGACTTAGCTGTTGTGAGGAGGCGTTTGCGGGCGGCCTCCTCAACGCCGCGTTCTGCGAGTTTTTGGTCCGCTTTCCTCCCCAGCTCTTCTGCGGCATTCGCGCGCCATTCCTCGTATCGACGGCACTCGACGAATAGGTGGTGTAGATCCTCGACCGCGTCACAGCCGAACCTGCACTGGTCGGAGTTGATCTTCTTTCTCTTGTACAGTGTATCTGCGACAGCGAGTTGGCCGGATCGAGCGTACAGTTGTACCGTTGCTGAGTACGCCGAGAAGGCGCGCGTATAGGGAAAGTCCGGCGGTGCGCGAGTGTCGTATATCGAGATTAACATACGCTGGTGGTGGCCGATGGAGAGTGTGTCCGAGGTGCTGGTGGCCATTAACGTCTCGACGAGCTGGCGGATGTTTGACTCAATCCATCCATCACGTTGGGAGTGAAACGTGTACTCGTCCATAGTGAAGGTCGGGATGGGGGCCGTGGGGACTGTCTCGATCCGTTTCTGCGCCTGCGAGGCATAATGATCGGCCTCGTAGTTCATCTGAGATGGGAGGGCGAGATCATCAGTATGTCCCCTCGTATAGATGACTTCAACACCTTTATCTCGTGCTAGGGAAATGATCCAACGATAGTACGACCTAGCATTTGTGCGTCGGAGTTTCACGTCCTGATTGACCGCAGTCCTGCTGTCATGTATCGCGTTGACGGCATTGAGATAGTCAGTGTAGACGCGCGGTGTGGAGGACGACGTGTCTGCAAATAAGATTGCAGCCGTCAGTCCCATTAACTCTCCTTGAGCCGAGGAGATGTTACGCCCATCTATCTTCATGACCAGCGTTGACGGGCCCGTTATAGCTGCTGTGACTGTCTTGCGTTGCGTCAGCCCAGCGCTCGCTGGTTTCATCGATCCGTCAGTCGCCCATATCTGGTCTCCTGGTGCAGTGGGTGATGGTAGGAGGTTGGCGGAGTTCGCGAGCAGGCGGAGTGTGCTCTCGGCTTGTGTGCGGCGTGTTTCGCGATCTATGAGAAGATCGTGTGCACCGCTGAACAGCCATATCAGATTGAGTTGACTCAGCATGGTGACCGCCTTATCCCAGCTTTCCTTCGCTGCTGTGCTCCACTTCCCGTTCTGCGGTCGATCGAATGCTTGAAAGGTGTAGCCGTGGGCTGTCGTTAAGATCCAGTTGCCGACATCGCTGACTTTTCGTATTCCTTTTGGGCGTAGCGATCGTAGATTGTGGCCGTCTAGAAGTTTACGCGATCCGTTTTGACTAGGCGCGTGGTGCTCGTGGGTTGCGATGCAGTGAGAGATTGAGACTTCACCTCGCAGGAGTTCGGATCGGTCCGTCAGCCTCAGTGACAACTTGGGGGAGATTTTGCCCATTTGTCTCTGTGCGACGATCCATCCGTATGGGATCCTTCCTGCGTAGTGGGCGAAGTCGGTGAGGAGGCCGGGGCCATCCAGTGGGAATGTGCAGTTGTTGATCGAGCACGTCCAGTCCGCCATTGTGATCCGCGCCATGATTCGGTACGCCGGGATGTGATGATTCAGATCGCGCGATGCCATCGATGGCGATGGCAGCGTTGATGCGAGCTACCGAGGGGAATTCGAGACCGTGCAGCTTGAGTGGGAGATCGAGGATCAAGGTGTTCGGTGTGAAGGGCATCCCTAGTTCGTCGTGTATTTTTCTCATTATTTTCCGATCGAGCTCTTCTGCGTCAGCTTGCTTGATGGGCTGTAACGACAGTAGAGCTCTGCATCGTGAGATAAGACATTGGGACGTAACTTTTCTCAGTAGTGTTATCGGCGTGCGCATCGTGAAGGTGGGGAAGACAAAAGTGTCGATGATGGCCTTGAGTTCGTCGAAGCGGGCTGTGGGGTTGTCGACCTTTGCACGTAAGAAATCTAGCTCGTTCCTGATCAGTGGAACATCATGTTTCGTTATGAGCATCGGGTCGACTCCCCTCTGGTTGGTTATCGAGTCGAACGACACTTTGTCAGGCAGGTTATCCGGGGCTTGGAGAGCGTATGCTACGGTCTTGGACCATTGTGTCAGCCACCCGTATGCGAATTGGAAGCGTTCCATAGCTAGGGTATTCTTGCGCAAGGAACATAAGCTTCTCGAGAAAAGGTAGGAGTCATCTGTAGCTTCGGTCATGGCGACTTGAAGTTTGAGATGATCATCTGGGAGATGAGGGTCGGCCCTTTTGGAAGTGGACGACGTGATGACAAGGGTGTCGGGATCGCCAGCGAGGATGTCGTTGAGGTAGTGGTGGCCCAGGCTCGTGGTGAGGGCGGACTTCAGGACTGACATGGGGGCGCCTTGTTTGTTGACGCCCGTGATCGTGATCGGGTTAGTCGTGCCGTACGCCGTACGGATGTAGCAGCGGACGTCGGTCTGGGATTGTTTGTCGATTTCGATGATTTGCTGAGGTAGGCCATAGGCGCGGACCGCGTCGTACATCCTTCCGGCGCTAGATAATCAAATCCCTTCATTTGATCCCGTTTAATGGCGAAAACTGTCTCTTTATGTCTCGCTGCCCAACATTTAATCGACGCCAAATAGCTCATCAGGTCCCTTGTTTGTACGTCCTGCTGGGTGGCGACTTGGGTTTCCGGTAGGATTCGTTTCCTTGCGACGTATGGAGTAAGGAGCGAGTTCAACCAGGTGATGGGGCAGTTGGCGATAAAATTCGATAGGAAGATGCCACGCCAGTTGGAGAGGTCGGTGCGGCGGTGTAAGCAAGCACTACAATTTGAAAAGCACGATTGTATTCAGTGTATTGCCACCATTTTCATTTTGAAAAGCATGACTGTATTGCTGCCGCAATTCCGGCACAAATCCAGAGCCGGTTTTTGAAGCGCTTGGACTTCAAATGGATAGCCCTGATTTTTTATGGTATTGCCACCATGTACATTTTGAAAAGCATGACCGTATTGCCACCGGTTACATTTTGAAACGCGTGCTCGGAATGCCAATCGTATTTAAATTGGCACATAAGTTACAGCTATTGGCAGTACCGAAGGCGCGGACGGAAAATTTCCGTTTTGGGCTGTTTTCAAAGAATTCCCCATACCTCATTGGTTTCTGCCCCGATTCACATGAAACCTATATAGATCTACTCAACTAATTCATGCGGAATTAGTGATAGAGAAAAGTTGATGACATCTGTCGAAATGCATCAAGGCCTTCCTTGACTAAAATCTATGCCATTTAAACATGCATAAATGTCTATAGACTGCATTGATCCCCAAAATGCCCCCCTAAACCAATGTCACTGAATATACAATATTTTTACAACTTTTTTTCTATCACTAATTCCGCATGAATTAGTTGAGTAGATCTATATAGGTTTCATGTGAATCGGGGCAGAAACCAATGAGGTATGGGGAATTCTTTGAAAACAGCCCAAAACGGAAATTTTCCGTCCGCGCCTTCGGTACTGCCAATAGCTGTAACTTATGTGCCAATTTAAATACGATTGGCATTCCGAGCACGCGTTTCAAAATGTAACCGGTGGCAATACGGTCATGCTTTTCAAAATGTACATGGTGGCAATACCATAAAAAATCAGGGCTATCCATTTGAAGTCCAAGCGCTTCAAAAACCGGCTCTGGATTTGTGCCGGAATTGCGGCAGCAATACAGTCATGCTTTTCAAAATGAAAATGGTGGCAATACACTGAATACAATCGTGCTTTTCAAATTGTAGTGCTTGCTTACACCGGGGTCTGTGGCGGCTGTGCAATTTCGGTAACATGCTACAAATTTACACTAAATGGGACCATTGGCTGAAAATTTCAACTTTTAAAGTTGGGATCCGTTGAGGGATGAAAAATCTTATATCATAGGGGTGACCAACATATCTATAAGACCCAAAAATCCGGGTCATTTGGTGACCAGGACATGTGTAACGGGAAAAAACGAGCCCGAGCGAGATCGAGACCGCGAGCGTACGGAGGGTCGGCGTAGCCCACCTCTCCGTCCAAATGACCGTGACTACCTCTGGCGCGGCGACCGCGTTCCCCCTCGCGCTAGTGTGCGCCACGAGCATATTGGGATGATGGGGGCCGAAGCAAGGCGCGAGGTGCATCGCGCGCAGGCTCAGCACCTCCAGGATCGAGCTCGGGAACAAGCTCGCGAGAATGCACTGCGCAGCAGGGCGCTCAAGTCTCGCGTGGCGCCTCGCGCCTCGATTCTCTTCGAAGTGGATCCGAGCCGCAAAGTCCCCAATGTGGAGACTGCCCATCTCGTCAATAGAGAGCTTGTGCCAAAGCGGCATGCGGCTTTTTGATTGTGCAAAAAGCGGCATGCCGCTTTTTTTTTTCTTCCTCTGAAGGCCATTACGACTGTGTAATAGCATTGGGGTGTTGAAATTTGAGAATTTTTAAAAAGCGGCATGCTGCTTGGCACAAGCTCTCTAATGGTCGCCCCGTACTCCCCGCTCGCGAAGTCAGCGACGATGAGAGCGATTACAGAGGCTCAGAGACCGAAACGGATGACGAGAATGGGAAGCTAGATGGATACCGCCGGAAAGAAAAGAGGAGGTTACAAGTGGCAAGCACCGCCGCTGGGTCTAACTCAACTACCCCGGAGCCCTTACCTGTGGCACCGGAAGAAACACTTATTTGGGGGTAATTGACTTACGAGACGCTCGCTGACGGCCGCAACCTGGTCAGTTGGTGGGCAGCGGGATGCCCGCGCGCACGCGCCATGGCGCGATTTCTTATCGAGCACTACGGTAGCCACGGATTGCTCCCTCGGCCCGACGCTATCCTCTATATCATGCGTCGCCAGAGTGCGTCAGAGACGTCGTTCTTGGTCGCTGCAACAGGGGATGCGACCCCATTATCTCGCCGCAACCCCGAGACCGCGTCTCATTCGGGCCGCAATGAGCAGCGGAAGAGGGCGAAGGATAAGCAGCAGTGTCGCACTCGCACGCGCGATATGGCACCGGATACAACCGTGCCAGCTTCGTTCGCTGCTGACGACGACGAGCCCATGCCAGCGGTGGGACCTACTGAGGAAGCCCCGCTTGAACAGTCGTACCTTGGCAACTCTCCGCCACCGGCTCCTGGCTCTGGCCACTACGCGGATCGACGACTTGGACCGCGCGCGTCCCTCGCCGAGGCGGTAACCACTCTTATACAGTTTGAATACTTTCAATTCTCCGTACAATGCAGGTCCCCCTGTTGGTGATAGCTGCGTAAAATCTCCGGCTAAAATTACATTCAATCCTCCGAACTCCACATCATGGATATTCCTGGCTTTCGCAGCCTGACTCGCCAAAATCTGAAGGTCATTGCATGAAACCATGGGTACTTCGTCAAGAAATATGTATTCGACACCTTGTATCCGTTACATTCACAGCTGCCATAGCGGAAGCCTCGTTTCGAACACCACCATTTATGTCATCTTTATTCCTTCTACCAGTTTCCCGCAGAACTTTGAATACTGAATAGTACGTGGATCCGTTTACAAGCGCTGCAGTGGAACCAGTAGGTCCGAGAATCATGAATCTGTAACTCTCTTTTCTCAATTCAAAAAATCTGGTGACGGCCTTGATGACTTGAGATTTTCCTGAGCCTCCCATGCCGCCTAGATACATTCTCAATGGGGTCGGTTGCTGTGACGAGGCGTGGTCCGCTATCACAATGTTGACGTTCTGCCGGAGGTTGAGATATTCAAAAGTCTATGAAATAATTGGTTGGAAGGAGGATGGTCCTATGATGTCCTCCGAGTCATTCCATGACGTTTAGATACCAATGCGAGGCACGGGGAGGCAGAGATAGACCGAGATTACTAAAGATTCCCGAAGATTACCTTAATAAGCGAGCTATGCGATCAGACCGGCGCGGTAACTATGTAACGGACTTCGACAAGCGAGGCATGCCAGTTGGTACTTCCTTGCAACTCACGTGGGACCTCCCCAACTGAGATTCCCGCCCCCGTGATGAAAAGAATGCGAATGGCGCAAAAATCGATTTCTGCTTACAAATCGGTCACCTTTTTAACCCCTCCTCTGAGATAAGACGGCGGATAAGCAACTTATATAAAAACCTACCTCCTTCCTGAATATAATTACATGAAAGATTTCTAGAGATTTCGTGAGATCTGGCGAGATGCCAGAAATATTGGTCTTGATTGTGGATTTTACAAAATTCTACTGTAATGTTCCCATTGCGAATTTTCAACGGTTGGCTGCTTGCGCAGTTCTCCTCTTTTATAGCCGATCTCGAAACTAATGAGACGATGGGCTTTTCTTTTCTGCTGCTCCTAAAACGGAAAGTTTGTTTGCCCACAGTAAATGCAGGTGAGTAGGACATCTTAGCCACGTGTACTACATGTGTAGAGGTTTGGTAGAGGTTAGAAAACATGGAAGCCGACACAATTTGGACATATGTCAGTGAGAGGAGAGTGGACGAACGGCCGAAACGATCCGACCCGTGATGGGAGCACGTAATTGTCGGATCCTCCCGAGCTCATTCTTTCCTTGCATAGCAGCATTGGTCCACCTGGCGGCGGAGCCAGGAAAACAGCCGACACGCAGATTTTTGTCATAACTAACTTACATGTATTACCTAGCGGCTGACATGCTTGAATAGTGTTAAGTCTGGACTTATCCCATGCAATGCAGTTCCGAAATGAGAGCTATATTAGTGTTCCGCCCAGGTCCTGTTACCCATGTCTGACGGGTGGTATGAATTGAGATCGGTATCCCATTCCCATCCTCTAGTGAGAGACCATGACTATGATATATACGAAAACTGCCTCGATCTGAGGAGGGTACAAGGTGCTAGATGTGATATGTGTAGGAACATCACATTTTGAGTCGAAATTTCTTGGAGTGGCATTCCGAAGTTTCTGAGGATACCATCCCCTGCGGATTTTGAATCCGAGTATAGTGGGCATAGTTCGGAGACTATCGGATGGAAATTGAGGCCTCATAATGTATTCCAGTTGTATTCTGCAGGGATAAGGGAGCCCTTTCGCACCACGTGCCTCACTATGGCATTTTGAACCCCGTGCCTCACAATGGAACCCACTATCCAGTTAGTCCTGTTTTAAGCTCAGATGTCCGATCAGAGTAAAAAGCTTATTACATAATCAGGAAATGAGCCCATTGCTCCATGTCGCGCACCCCAGAAACAGAATAATCATAATGATAGACATCTTCTGTGATTGCCCAAATTTATTTGGATTTTTTGAGTACCATTTGACGTTGCTGTGGAAGAGGTTAAGTTGATGGGTAAACATCATATTTATGTCACGTCGTCTTGAGCCATGTGCTGAAACCCTAATTCAAGGATGTTTCGGGCAATTCCTAAGAGGCAGATCAGCGCAGATATGTACTAATAGTGAGTCTGCACCAAAAGAAAATGAGAAAAATGCTTTGCGCTGTCAAAACGGCGAGAATACAAGGAAATTCAAACTCCGATGATTATGTAACAAGGTTTTACTCTGATCGGACCCCCGCGCTGACTAACAGACTTCAACAAACGGAGGTACGACTCAAATATTGTTGAAGCGTCTGTCTAGGAGAGACTACTATCCAGTACATTATAATGTATTTCGGCTCCTTGTTTTTTCTTATTTTTTCTTTGTGCAAATGTGGAATGAGTACAAATGTTAAGCTGGAATCATGTTCCCCATGAGGCAATAAGTCCTCGGGGACGTTTATAGGAAATTTAACCACCGGCGACTGCTGTTGTACTCGTCATCACAGAAAGTAACCGCAAATTGATTCACTGTGCCAGATCACGTGCACTGAGCTCGACCATACCTTATCACCGAATACCTACAGATATTAGCTGAAGACCACATAACTTGTTTTGGGAGAATTGACCAGTATTGCTCTCCAGAGACCAGAAAAGATCAGCGACCCATGTTTAAATTATGACATTTTATCCAACAGTCGGAAGAAACTTCACAAAAAAAATACTCGGAGCTTGAATTCAAAGTGGGGTATCCTTGAATAGATAAACAGACATCTTCAGTGGATTTTTAACAGTTAAGTTCCTGATTATGTAACAGATTCCTTGCCGCAAACTGTGTCGCAGCATTGTCTGCAGGATTTCAAGATCAATTGTTGAACGAGTGATTTAGATGGTAATTCGTCATGTAGAGCACCATGGATGAATGAAGCAATAACTGAGCAGTGCTCCAGTCAGATTTCAAGCAAAGTTGAGCTGTTCAAGGTTCAATTTTGTCAGCTTAACTGGAGAGCAGCTTGTGCACGATCCATGCAGGCATGACTTGCCACAGAAAATGCCTTGTATATGAGTATCCATTCACTTTCCTCGAGTTCCAAGTCATGGGGTATGTTCAACATATCTTAAGGAATAGCCCTGACAACAGAAAACTCTATCTATGCCCACAGCCTGAGCCATACGCCCCAATTTTGGACACATGTAGCAAAAATCAAGTGGACTCAAAACAATTGATCCACAGAAAGTATACACATAATTTTTGATGCTGAATTGGATATGAAGGGTGAGAATATATCCAGATGAACATGTCTAGGTAGTCAGACCCAGAATATTGCACAAATTTCTGCTGTAGTAAGCGAATTACCGGTTACTTTCTGTGATGACAAGTACAATATCTTTTGAATTTTCCAATTCTGGGCTCATTTTCTCTGTGCAACTTGCTTCGGCGGCTGTTAATTTACCTGAGATTTATGCTGAAAACCCTCTCAGTGTTCAAGCCGTCGAGTCAGTCAAAAACTCGGGAGCATTCCACTCCTGCGGCTCGAAGTTGCAAAATTGTGAGAAAGCAGGGCCAAACACGGAAAATATTGTCCAACTTGCTTCAGCGGCGGTTAATTTACCTGAGATTTGTGCTGGATACCCTCTCAGTGCTCAAGTGCTCACGCCGTCGATTCAGTCAAAACATCGGGGGCATTCCACTCCTGCGGCTCCAAGATGCAAAATTGTGAGAAAGCAGGGCCAAACGCAGAAAATATTGTGCAACTTGCTTCTGTGGTGGTAAATTTACCTGAAATTTCTGCTAGAAATGCTCTCAGTGCTCACGTCGTCGATTCAGTCAAAAATCTGGGAGCATTCCACTCCTGCGGCTCGAAGATGCAAATTTGCGAGAAAGCAGGGCCAAACACGGAAATATTGTGCAACTTGCGTCGATGGCCGCTAATTTCCCTCAAATTTATGCTGGTCTTTGTCAGTTCGCAGTCAAGTTCAGAATTTTATCTCAAGAGCGGAATTTCACCTGTATAGCCCACCTTGTTAAAAGTGGAGTAGGGGTAGTGCTCCACATCTAACATGGGGTAGTTGGTGTAGAAGGTCGCGCACGCGTTAATTACGCCTACATACTTATCGAATAGCTAAATAAATAGCGAGATCTCTTGAATATCACTTTTTGACATCTATGACTGTTGCCATCAAAGATGGTCCACGTCGCCTCAATCATGATCGCCATCAATGGGTGGCGACGGCGCGACGATCCCGCAAAAGTTTCCCGACACTTACCATCGGCCCCATCAAAACTCCAGCCGCCCCCCAACTTGCCCGTTACAGGCCTAGAAATAGCCCTAAATTCACAGCATGATTGGGTGAGTACGCTGCGCATGTGCACCTCGCCGTGGTCCTCGGCATACCGACACATCCCCGATGATGTTGGGCAACAATAAAAATTAAGATGCTCTGTCACCGTCATCAACCCGACGCAGAACAAGGTCTGCTCACCGTCAGACGCCGGGTGATCCCACGCTTGGAGATGTGCTTTGATGCTGGTGATGGAATGTCTTCATTGGGATTTATATCCGGAATTCAATCATATTTTGCAGTTTACTCGATACCTTCTAGTCCTATAGATGAAACTTGAAGGCAAAAAGGTTCACACAACTAATAGCGATTTTATGAGTAAGCCATGGGCATGTGGAAGGCTGCCGTATTGTGGAGGCAGTCAACACTAGAGCGGTTGGCCAGACAAAACTAAGAGTAGCCCAGAATGACAGAACAATAGTGTGGTCATTCAAGAGCGGCCACTATAGAAAGGTACATGGTGGTCAAGACCAAGAAGAGAAGATATGTAACTATCATCTGGTCACAATCAATGTGTGATGAGATATGTAACAGATCAGAACAGAATGTAAGATAATGATAAATGTAATATAAGAACTCAACAACATGATCGGAACAGCCAGCCGGATGTCAAGGAGTGGTATATGGGATTGTCGAGGAGGAGAAGGGTGAGTCGACAATATAGGAAATCCAAAGGTCAAATGAGGATGAGTCAAAAGATGATGGATGTAAGGACCAATGAGGACTAGTCAGAGGTTGTGATGAAGATACAATGCAGGAATGCAAGGAGCAACAAGGACTGAGTCAATGGTGTGCTAAACCAAGGCTGAGGAAGATGGTGTTGGTACAATGAGGAAAGCAGGTGACAATGCAGACAACAAAGGCTGAGGTCGATTCTGGATGTAGTAAGGTTGGAGCAGCAGCCTTACAGCATGCCACGAATTTATCCGTGCCGTTTGCATCCCAACTTTGTCAATCAGCCTTTTTACTGTTTCTATCATACTGGGGGGACGGGTGATCCATAGCCTCTATAACATGGATTTAGGACATGATAGTAACCCATGGAAAAATTATAGATCTCCCAGAGCACTGTCAGCCAGCTGAATGGCCCTTACACAACTATTATGTCCGGGTGGACTGTGAATGCAGAACCAGGTCCGACGGTAGGCGCACACTGGATTCCTGGTCGCCAGCACATAGGGAATGTTCTGACAAGGAATTATATGTCCAGGGCGATTCCGAAATTCAACATTTTTCGCAGTATTTGAGGTATACCCCAATACACAGAGTGCTAAAGAAGGACCAAGTATCCGGGAATAAGTAGTCTGGTGTGTAGGACTTTAATATACAAAAACAACTGGGGTCCTGTGGGCTCAGGAGTAGAGAGACGTGAGATAGTACGAAAACCGCGTATGATTGCAGTGCAAATCTGCCAAATCATGGTTCCATTCCGTAATTTGCTGTTTCTGGAGAACTTCACCTATCAAATCTCCATGTAATGTTGTCTTTACCCTGGGATTTCTTTCAATCTCGCCTCCCACTGTTATGGAATCTCTCTGAAAATTTACTGGGATTTACTACACCACTTGTGTGTCCACTGCGGGCAAAACCTGGGATAGAGGTTGATTTTGGCGGGAGATTTCAGTGATAGCCTTGTAGAATATTATTGTCTTCCCAGAAGTTTACAAATTATAGGTATGCTATTGTATAGAGCCTCATCTACCGAACTAAATGCGTCAATGTAAGGTTCAGGACGCGACATTTGGGATGAGATCGGTGTTCTAGATAGAACGCCGGGTCCGGCCCGGCTGCTCCAGCCAATCGGAAGACCTGTCCGCCAGCCGAAACTATCGCGAACTCACTACACCCACCCTGTCAGAAGTCTTCCTCCACTGCTGGAAGTCCTTAGATATTCTCCCAAAGAAAGGACCAAATTCCAAGGGCAAGCGTTCCCGTTTCTGAGTTCGGCCTCTGATCTCACAATAGAACAACGGCAGTAAGGCAAAGAATGCGAGTTGCTTGGCTACTAGCCATGTCAAACTTCATTATCCCTTGCACTCTTCAAATCGACACGGATGCTTGGTAGTCAAGTCGAGGACACTCGAAAGCAAGGCTGTAGATCACACATGAAGAATTAAGGATAAAGCATTCATCTTCGGAAAAGCATCGAAGGTCAACTGGGAATGGGAATAAAACACCAAAGAACATACCCGTATTTAGCGTCGAAATGGGCTAAATGGACGATAGCTTGGGATGATTGAGATACTTCCTACCCAGTTCTCATGTGCCCTAGGTTCCTGGTGGCAATTTGGCGCTGGTCGACATGTATTGACCTCTCCGAAGAGATAATTACTCGTAGCCAGCAGGGGAAAGCCATAAAATCTATTTGATTTGTAGATACACAAACGATTTTCTGGGTCCTAAGGTAGTACTGACCGCACTATCTACATACACCTCCTACGGCCATCGCGCGAGGTGGTGATTTTTACTTTCGGTCGGCCACAAGGGTGGGTAAAAATAACAGAAGAAAGCACCTGTGTTTTTATTTTATTTCTTGCCGCTGCCGCACTAGGGTGTGAAAAAATGGAGAATGAATACCTGAGTGTTTTTTGTTTGCAGAATCCATGCGGTGAATATTTCTATGGACCAAAAGCTGTGAATCTTTCTATTTTAGATGGACCTGTGCAATCTTTTTTTGTGGGCCAGCCAAGTGTATGGCTGCAATAGTGTAACATTAAATAATATCTTTCATGCTACTTTAGTGTTTTGCATAGAATTACACAGCTTATGGGATTTCCTGGTATTTACAAGAGCTTCGATTCAATATTGACTTTAGGGTAGGTCTCGGCATGCTGATCCGACAGGCGGAGTCCGAAAAGGCTTCGGACAGACGGGCAGACGGACAGACACACGTAATCTTATAAATAGGGTGATGCACGCCCCACCCAATATTCAACCAAAACAGCACCAGCCAACGATTTCCAAAAAACATACGGGTTTTGTTATCAGGTAACTTTTACACCGCCTGGTTTTTCGCATGGAAAATGACATGGGTCCCAATTCAGGAAAATTGCGCAGGTTGAAAACCGGTCAAAATTACACAGGTGGCAATTTCAGGAAGATACACTGCTGGGATATCTGAAGCTGATTTGCACACCTTGGGTTGGTTGGACTAAACTGCACCATCGTCGGGACTCGTGCTCTAGACCTTCTCAGTACAGCAGAACTGTACTATTTCGACTCATGTTCAGGTGACGTGTGACGCAGAGAGTAGAAGCGATGGGAAGGTCGGGTCAGGTTTGGGTTGACCCGACCCTTGATTCCAAATAATATGGGCGATATTTACACAGAAACACAGAACCCCTTCTGAGGTGACACGGATGGCGGACACATTTGATATCTACGATATCTCGTGAAGCGACAGCCGATGTTTACACGCTTTACAATGTTTTTTACACCCTTAATGAGTGCTCAGAGCCATGGAAAATTTAACCGCCAGAGGCTCAACTGGTGTAATATTTCTCGCATCTGGCCAGGAAGTTCTGACTCCACAAGCCCATTTTGCTTTCTCATTCAAAAATGGAATGGGTACAGATTTCTCGTTTGAATCAGGTTCTTTAGCATGGAATGAGTGCTCAGGAAGAGCCATGGAAATTTTAACCGCCGGCGGCTCACGTGGTGTAGTATTTTCTGATTTGGGCATGCAGGTCTGACTCGACAAGCGTATTTAATGAAGGACAGGGACATGCACCGGCGCCGGCCAAAGCCACCATCGGCTTCGAAACCTCCTTCTTCCCGCTGGGACCGGTCTTGAACATTTCCGACAGCTTCTCGGCGATCGGATGCTGTCCACTGAAGAAAGAAGCGACGGCGGCAGTAACTCCGGGATGCTCGTAAGGCTGGGCGGTCAATGGCTTGTCTGGCTAGTGGAACTTCAGATGACTCCGCAGTGAGTAAGAACATGATAAATACCTCGGGAAGCCCAGTTCCGGCATCTTTTCTTTGCCAAAGAGTTAGGATGAGAGAAAAAAACAGCAGGTAAAACCGAGGTTTGTGAGGATATATATAAGATTTGAACAGCATCGAGTTGGGTCATCCACATTTGCACTGATAGTTTGCAGAGATTGTTCTCGGTCAGTTGAAGTCCGCGAAGATCATGTGCAAGAGTGCGGGATCGGTTGACATATTGCTTGCTGCTCATTTTAAGCCAGACGTTGAGATGCAGATCAAGTGACGGGAATAAGATTGCAGAGGGATTCTATCGGTTCATAATTTCTCTCATCAAAGTAATTGATCCCAGCACAGGCGGTTGAATGGAGGGTTGAAAAGCTAGAAGTATGCTCCTCCACGTGTCGCCTTGTGATCCAGTAGTGCCAACAGAGAGACAGATCCAATCGGAACCGCGGACAGCTGACAGCTGATCCCCGAGTGGAATTTGGATGACTTAGTGCATTTACTGTCAAGCGTCTTTGCCGGTGGCATAGAAGTTGAAGTCATGCAAAGGCCAGTGACGTTAATTCCTCTGCAGACAACTTGCCATTATATTTATGCTACGCAATTTTAGCTTGGGTTCTGAACTGTGAGGAAGTTTGGAGGAGGTTGGTTGATAGCATGGAAAATCTTGAGCTGGCGGCTGGGCAACGAGTCAGGTGGTGAGTTTTGTTCAGGAAGTCGTTGAGGGCCGCGGTGAGCTCCGCCACATCTCTTCGTGGGCTGACATGAGACAAATAAGTAAAGTATGGACTCGGAGTCAAGAGTTGGACACTTACTTCATGATTCGTAGGAAGAATGGTTGGCAGCGGAAGGGCTACTGGGTGGGAACCAGTTGGAAAGATGCCGCTATGCATCCTATCCCTGAGAGCACAAGCCAATAGGGAGCTTTGGGCGACAATATGTTCCATGGGGAGCGCGGGTCGGAATCTCCCAATTTGGCGTGCTTCTTCGATTGAACGAGCTCATTGTCTGAGTCCTACCAACGCGATTCAGCAGTAAGAAAGAAACAGGGAGAGGTCTTCAACTTCAAAATCAGTGGCAGGGTCATGTTGAACATTGGAATCGCCCGAGTTCGTTTGTTTCTTCGGTGGAACGAGCTCATTGTCCCAGTTCACGGATTCCTACATAAACGAAGCCGGAGCTATAGGGTTCTGTTTATAATTCCTCAGCCAATTATAAACAGTTTATAATTTTTGGTTTATAAACGGGCTGTTTATAAACGTGTTTATAAACACTCACCCAAATAACCCCGGAAGCGAGAATTTCGGGCAAATTTGAGCGATTTTCTTGCCGCCCAGGCCTCGGAAGATTCCAATCTACCAGCAAAAGTTGCCGTTCACCAATTCCGCGCAAGGTAACCGCCGAGCCATGGACAAAGAACGATATATGCACAAATTCAGATACTTCGACCTTTATTTCGGCTCCTTCCTTGTCAACCTGGACAAATATGCAGTCACAGAAGTCAGAAGGCACACATACTCAACACAGAAGACCATCAATTCATCCCAATTTTGTTCAACTCTGCCTTGCCGAGCACTGCCAGATTGAATTAAAAACAGGGGGTTCGGGCTCCGGCATACGAAAACCGGTTTATAAACATGCATTAAAAACAGTACCCTACGGAGCTACGATCAGCTGTATCAGGTAGAATGCGTGATGAGTGTGAAATGCATGGGTCATTGATAAAGGAGTTGTATTCCTGTGGTAATGCAGGCAAGTGAGCAGTGTGATGCCGCGGAAGCGGCAGGAATGTGTTTTATCTCCCCGCTTCTCGCCCCAAATGAACCGAGGGGTCATAAGAGGTCCAATTTGCCATGTATCGTCCATGAGATATTGGCACGTTGGTTGGTTCAGAGGTAGTCCAATCAAAACTCAACGTGAATTGCAGAAGTGAGACTGGACTCACAGGAGAATAATCGCGGCACAGGAGAGTGAATTGGGATAGAATGTTATGTGCGGTGATTCAAGTATTCCGAAGTAGCAGTACATTACATGACACCCAATATGGCATGGTGCGGTGTGGAAGCATCGCACGATTCGCACGCAGTGAAGATCCGGTGTGCACAGTTCAACGTGATGACTGCGGTGTGCAGTTATTCTTGAATCATGAATGTGTCGGATCGGAGCATGGTGTGGCACGAGGACAGTTGCAGAATTTAATTAAACTTAGTGGGCAGGCACGGCGAGTGGGGGTTGGTTTAGAATTCACAGAACAAATAGTAGTGTTACAGAAAACGCCGTAGGCAGAGTAAGATGACATCGGCAGTGTTCACTCGAGGGGGGGACCTAGAAGATACTTTTATCAGTGCCTGATTTATGCAAAAATTGAGTTGAAGTGGTACCTTGTCGTCCTCACCATCGTCAGTGACGTCGTCTTCCTTCTTGTCAGCGGTGAAGTTCAGCTTGTAGTCGGCCAGGTGGGGAAGCCATATGTGATGTTCCTTGAATGGTGTGTCAGTCAGTAAGGACGGTATAATTAGTGAAGCTTTACGTTGAATGGTAGGTGAAGTCCGTGGCGCGGTGAACATTGAAGTCCGGGCGGGGAAAGCGGGTAACATGGGATGATGAAGGCGAGTATGCGATGGAAACCTTTGAAGAAGAGAGCTGTTAGATTATGACGCTGACGAGAGAGAGGGACAGATGTACACCGGAGGAGAGGTTAAACATGTTATGGGAGGTAGTTCTAAGGCAGGTAAAGGGCGGAGGTAAAGGAGCGACTGATGGAGTGGGGGTTGTTGAACGCATTAAATAGAAAAACAGTTGGCGCTTAGAGCTCAGCGAGAAGTCTGGATTGCGTGATCAGCTAAGACGAAAGGGGAAAACTGAGGTTGAACTTTAAAATTTTCATACCTGACGCATGTCATCAGCTGCGCAACCACATCGGGTTCTTTCAAATGTGGGCAGTTGCCGGGCCAGGTAGCAATGGGATAATCGTATTCGCGACATAATTTGTTTCTGGCTTTGCATTTCGATGCGCAACCCGCAAGCCGCTGTCAAAAAACAAAACCCCCATGTTGCCGGACGGACCGAGTTTGTAGGAGAGGGAGAGCAATACCACCTCATCTCCTGCAATGCTAGCATCACCGCTTCGTTCGCTTTCACACCGCTACGACAGGATAGTAAATGTTTAATGTATTACCGGCTTGGTTGTGCGCAGACAAAAGTGCAACCTGCAAAGCGGGAAGAAAATGGGCGCCAACCGCGGGTGGCCATACATTGTGTCGGGGTTCGGAACCTTGTGAAGTGCACCGGTGGCGGGAAGTCGATATATTGTGTTGAGGCTCGTGGGGACTCGATACCGTGTGAAGCGTCGGCGGCGGTGGCCCTGCGCGTCAGTTTCGTCGAACGTAGATGAAAAATGGGAACTCACCAAACCACGCGTTGCGTCGCTCGTGGGTTTGCGACAAATCGGGACGGAATTTTGAGTGCAGCCGGATGCATACTGAGCCGCGAGACTAGCGCGGCATGGTCATCGATAGCCCATATGCAATCGAGCCAGCGGAAAGCGTACCAGCACGGGAACACCAAAAATCGGAACAGAAGTCTGAGCGCGGCGCATGATGCCGCTAGGCTCAGTCCGCATCAAAGTTTGCGGGGCCGAAGGAAAGGTGATTAATTTTGATATAATGGAGTACAGCACGCGTAATATAACACACCTTCAGTGAACCCGCTTGTGTTTAAAGTCCGAGGGGCGCAGATGGGCTCGCGGGAGCGCTTGGAATTATAGAAAACATCAGTAGAAAGCGTCATGGGCAAAGGGAGCTTAGTCCTGTTTTAAGCTCAGGTGTCCGATCAGAGTAAAAAGCTTATTACATAATCACGAAACGAGCCTATTGCTCCATGTCGCGCGACCTGGGAACGGAACAATCATAATGAGATACATCTTCTGTGATTGGACAAATTTATTTGTATTTTTTCAGGTCCATTTGACGTTGCTGTGGAAGAGGTTAAGTTGATGGGTAAACATCATATTCATGTCACGTCGTCTTGAACCATATGCTAAAATCCTAATTCAAGGATGTTTCGGCAAATTCTTAGGAGGCAGATCAGCTCAGATATGCACTAATAGTGAGTCTGACCAGAAATTAAATGAGAAAAATGGTTTGCGCGGGCAAAACGACAAGAATACATAGTAATTCAAACTCCGATGATTATGTAACAAGGTTTTTACTCTGATCGGACCCCCGCGCTTACTAACAGACTTCAACAAACGGAGGTACGACGTCAAGAATTGTTGAAGCGTCTGTCTAGGAGAGACTAAAGGGAGCTACAAACCTCCAACAAAATTTTCGGGATAGCGCTTCGCACGGTTGATGCGCCGGGAGCGCGACTTGATCGATGAAAAGACACAGCAGTTGGATTTGAGTTCGAAGATCGTCAATCACGCTGCCGGCGCGCCTGAAACGTGATTGGCAGAGAGCGTCAATCAAGAACATGAGTATGGAGGTCGAGGGGCGAAATCAACGGTTTAACACATACCCGGACACGCAGGCACAATGACTTGAACTTTAGCAATCTCGCGAGTCCCAGACGATCTTCAAGGCCTTCTGTGTATTATGATGAGATATTGCTTCGGTGCTGCACGAGCAGTCTTCGACTTCAAGCTCAGTTGAGGAGCAGTCCACTGAGGTGTTTGGGTTGCAGCCGGCACGATGATTGGTGGGACAGGTCGGCCAACCTCGGCCAACGCCTTGGCTCGGCCTAGTCGGTCGAGGTTGGTCGACCGCAGTTTTGACTTGATGCCGATCATCTGGCACTTCTTTTGCTACTGGTTGTTGGAGAAGGCCAAACACTGTGGGCGGGCACCGCCCTTAATCGATCCAGCGGCTTTCATTCATTCATTCATATTTCAATTATAGTGCTGCGGGCCCTTAGGGCCATGTCGCACTTTACAGGTGACGAGTATAGGTAACGGCTGGCGGTGTGGAATACGTGGGGAGGGAAGGGACGGTGAGGGTGCGCAGAGAGTATTGCCTGTAGTAATCGGGTTGTATGGTCGTGTGGATAATATCGTATCATAAGCTTTTGAATCGTATCGTATGCGGAGGTGATAAGTAAAGGAAAAGGAAATGAGAGGAAGAGTAAAGAAAAGAAACGGAAAGAGATGAAGGAGGGTGGGGAGGTAGGACGTTATACGTCGTACCTGGATCCAGCGGCTTTGTACTTATTTGTTCTCAAATGCAAGTTGACTTTTGACGTTCCTCTCGGTACTGGCTTCCTCGCAGACTCTGAGAACTTCTTTCGCAGAGAGGAAGTGTTCATTTCAACAATACCCATGTGGCCCGACAATTATATTGGCCATTTTACTCGAAAGTCAGGTACCATTTAATATCTTCTGGTTATCGGTAAAATGGGCACACTCGAGGTTTCTCAAAATATTCTGGAAACTATCCAGCACAATCGCATAGCGCCCACATAAAATTTATAGCACAAATTCAAAGCCGTTGAACTCCTCTTGAACCTAAAATTGGAAGCTCGACGGTCACGTGTTGACACAACACCTGCCATCGCGTCGATTCGTAGACCACCCATCGTTTCGCCAAAGTAGAATTAATCTCTTAGCTTCCGCAGAGAGACCTGTATGAAACTGGCGTGCCTGCAGAGTTATAGTGCCAGATTCTTTATTTTTCCCTCACCTGCCAAGGAATCATCCGATATTCACGGATCTTTACCTCCACTATGTGTATTAAAGAGAAAATAACAAAAATTCCACAGTACTTCTGCGGGTGAGTATTTCTACGCAACTTCTTCTCCGGAAGTGACCAACTTTCTGGTGATTTGACCAAACGATGGGGTTTTACGGCGGAAATGATTTTATCGGTCAAACAAAAGTCGAAGTAAACGAAGATGTGGATTAATCTTTACTCGAGTAGGGCACGGGGAATGTATGCAACAGGATATCAAGTGTATCTACTGCTCATCAGGTCAGGTGTATATACTATAGAATATAACGAATGTATCTACTGCTCATCAGGTCAGGTGTATATACTATAGAATATAACGAATGTATCTACTGTGCATCAGGTATATCATGATCAAAGGTGCATCCCTCAGGCTCCGGGTACGAGTTCCAGTCTGCGAGTAACGTAGCGTTTTCCGGGTTCTTCTTCTTCTCCTCCAACCATGCCTGGTCAATCGCGGAGTTGTACGGCGCGTAGCGGGGGATGCGAGTGGAAACGCGGTCAGTGTAGATGCGGAGGTACTTCTGCACGTGCTTCCCTCTGTTGCGGCGCCGCGATTCACGCAGGAGTTTGCCGTACTTCAAAATAAGCCGCAGGAGTTTGCCGTTAGATAAGAGCGAAACCAAAGAGCAAGACTTACATTTTCAACGCGCCATCCCGGAATGAGTACCTCAAGAACGTTGTAGGATGAAACGGAGGCATGGTCGGTTGGGTACCCGGCGGCGCCGAGAAGGCGAACCTTCCACGCCTCTTCGACTCACCTGGATCAGATTCGGGGCCAGAAACTTCGTCGGACTGATATTCCGCATGTGCCATATCACAGACAAAACGCTGGGTGAGCTGGAAGTCCTGAGCAATCTCTGTGGCATTGCTTTTACTCTGAATAGACTTCTACAATGCGGATTCAACGCGACAATGAATACAACAATGATTCCGGATACGTACCTCCCCCTCCGCTTCAACCGACGATCGGCGCTCGCTTTCTTCGCCACATGCTCGGGTGTTTGGTTGCACTTCCAACCGCGCTTGAGGTTGGGGAAGGCCTCTTTGCTGCAGGGGAGAAGATGCACAAAGTCCCAGTTGGGGTCGGAGCCATCCTGGCGCAGCTTCAGACCTTGCGGCCAGCATTCCCGGTCCTGTAAGGGATGAGGTCAGTTCTCGAGAACGACGGCTGTACGTACTCGAAGCTCCCGTGCAGCTTGATGCGCAACAGAAACGCACAGCGCTTTGTTGTATTCGTCGTCGATGCGGTGCTGGAAGCGGGGGATAGGATAAACTTGCCCTGTGATAGGGTTCTCGTGGATGTCGCCGGGGTTGGGCTAGTTTGAATCTAAGACATGGCAGTAGCACCGAAAAACCGAGGTAACGAATCCCCGCCGCAGAATTAACTACCAGCACGCTACCACATTTGAGCACACAGACGATGCATCAGACTCTGCGTCCGTCGTCGTCTCCTGTCCATCGTCAGTTGCAGCATCCTCCTCAATCACCAGGGCCGGGTCGATATTCTCGCACGAGTCGTCCTGGCTGCGTGTAGAGGGACCGGCGTTACGGGAATGCAAGATTCTCTGGCGTTTGGCACTTGTGATGCGGCCACGCTACGCAGGAATGCTGCGTGCCGGAGCAGAAGCTAGTGCGGCGTTGGCGACAGTGACTTTGAGTGCGGAAACACATTTGACAAGCTCCTGCAGTATTCCGTGTATCCCCTGCAGGAGATCGGACTGGGGATGCTCCGTTAGAGGGGGAGGGAGCGTCGAATGGCGGCGAGCTGGACGGCCATAGCGTGTCGTGGGTGTTGGAGTCGAATTGTCGCCGAAGGTGGGTGCGTGATAATGAGTGGGCTGGACGGAGCGCTGAGGGCTATCCATGGATGCAGAGCGGAAGTCATTTCTATGTGCGAACCTGTCCAGAATCGTGAGTGCAGCACAATGGAGGTAAATGGCAGGCGCACGGCGAGGGTCCATGCCCGAGACCACCTCCGTAACGAAGACTGTCACCCAACCCACCCCCTGCTGCATTGAACGTGTTCCCGTCTGCCCATCTGGTCGAGAGTGAGCCATGGGAGTGCCTCTTGCGAAGAAGACTCACGGATCTCCGGCAGGTGCGTAGTTATACGGGTTAAAGGGAGGCTGATTGGCGCTATTGAGGCGGCGTGGACGCTCGTTTTGGCTGTCCATGGGACAGTCGAGGTCGGGGCGATGAGTGTAGAGAGAAAGGACCAGAATGCCAGCGCATTACTGCCCATAGTGACGGCGTCGAGGGCACACGAGGCGCGAGGGTCTGCAAAATAACCTTTTGTTGTGACTCTAACGCATCATCAAACTAAAATTGGCAGCACTCCCACACCCTCACATGGCTGTGGGAAGGCCAGCCGATGGCCCCAGGGATGCTGGAGGCGCTGGGACAAAGATCAGGGGCTCGCCCAACCTTGGCCGAGATAACCTCGGCCAATCCTCGGCCGACCTCAACCGACCTCGGCCAACTACCCCTCGACCAACCCGGTCGAGCCCCCTCGGCCAACCTCGGCCAACCTCAGCCGACATCGATCAAGTCGGCCGAGGGGCCATCAAAATGTAGTGAAATCGACCGCCGTCGGAGCCGCAGATAGCTGCAGTCGTCGCGAGTGGGCACAAGTCGAAGGTTGCAGGGTCAATTTACTTCCTCTTAGACTGGTCTACATCTGGCTATATCTGTCTACATCGGTCTACTACGGTAGACCAACGTAGGCATACGTAGACCAATGTATACTAGCAGTGCTGTAGGCATATGTAGGCAAACAGCCTTGTCTACCTCTTGTCTACACAGATATATTCTTCCTGGGTGTATATTGAAATGTGAGCTCAGTCATTTCAGTGTAGGGTATTTACTACATATATCCCGCACGGAGTTCCGGCTCCTCACCGTGAATTGAGCCCGGAATCTTCAGGAGGGAAGAGGAGGACCACCGCACTTGGCCACTGATCGAAATGTTCTTTCCCTCTCCTCCCCGGTCGTCCTTGTATTTCTACGCAAGATTTCTTTTTCCCTGGGTTACTGCCATGAAATCACTCCCCCTCCCGACTCTGTCTGCGGCAAATAAAATATCCACAGACCGTCCGATTCAACCTTTATCCGCTGTTGGATTTGAAATTGATTCATCCACGGATAATCGATTCCAATCCCGTCTTATCCAGTGTAACGCAGTCCAACACAATCCCCCCGTCCTGATCAGCGCACTGAATGCAAAAATTCCGTCCTCACTCCCCGCACTCACCAGAAGAAAAGTTATCACGGCATAAGGCACATCTCGATGGTGTTACCCCCTTGCACATATTTTCCAACATTGAAGCTGCCGATTCTATGGGTGATGCTCCTCAACTGCATCCTCATCTCCAATTCCCACCCCGCGCCAAATACCTTTTATTAATGTACGTGTCTCCACGATTAATTTTCGTCTCAGTTCAATTATCTCCCAGATATACAGTTGATTCGGCGCGATGGAACAGGATGCGGATTTCTCCCGTCACAGACATTCAACGACCTGGAAATACAACCCCCCAGCGCGTGCGAAACGCAAAATAATCAAATGATGATTGAAGAATTCCAGGCCCATTGTTATCATTCTTATTCTTTCGCCTCCGAATCCTCCTCGGCGTTCAAGACTCGCTCTCAAGCTCTGATATCCGCGTCTTTACTGTGGAGCGTCTACAGAAGTATAGTACAGTATAGTTCATAGATCCCTCAACACTGCCGGAAGAACTTGAACGACAGCATCCGAGGCGAGCAGTGCATATATATATATATTGAATCCCTGGATCCCACCTCAAAACTCGGTCAAGAAAACAGTTCCAAGCTCTCGAATGGAAGTCACGTCGGGGGAAAAAATGGTTGCACTCTGGCAACTAATCCTAGTGAACTGTTCACCTCACACATTATATTGGTACCCGTTTTATCCCTTGCCCCTCCTCATATCCAACGATTTTATGAACCCATGCTCATTTACCGTGAGTGTTCCTGCAACAATGCTTTGCAAAATTGCAACGCAGTTTGTCTTGCACGGTAGCTGAACTTCTGACCAGAGCATCATGGCTCCGTAAAGCATGATGCCTCATTAAAGTCTGTTGGGTCGAATCAAGGCTGTATTGACTGTACCGGTACAATTTCCCTTTCCAACCACTTGTCTTCTGAGGAAGGTTGTCATTGGAGACTCCTGAGGTAATCCTCGCGAGGCCTCCTCTTGAACACCTTGGGCACATGCAAAAACTATCTGAACAGGCTTCAGCTATGAATTTGGTGTTCTTGCGCCCTTGAATTCTGTCCAATCAGAGCACCAACACGATACAAGTTCATGTTCTCCATTCTCTGATCTCATACCCGAATAATCTACAGTGTAGATGTCTCTTGGCGATTTCGAGCCAATCAGAACAACATCGAGGAACACTTGGGCAGTTTTACTCATCTCAACTTTCCACCAGTGACCGACACCTCGTTGGATTCATTTCAAACGGAACTACTGGGACAGACGGTAACAAGGCAAACATAAATACACTACATAGATAATCTCGACATCACTACATGGTTGACGACAATCAAGCTGCGACCGAATCAGTTTCCTTTTGCTTCATCCAAGTCTGTAGAAACAGCACTACATGACTGAATGAAAAATTCAAATTCCAACTGGGTTGAGGTCTTGTGGCTTGTCCAAGTCCAGCTCTGGATCTTCAACATCAGCTAGCTCATCTTCCTGTTCCTCCACAGCTCCTGAGGGGGCATTGATCTCTGCGAGACGGGCCAAATTCTTTCTGTGTTGCTCCAGCACACCTTCCCCCACACTTGCCAGCCTTTCACCAATAATCTCAATCTGTTTTCCCTGCGATGACCGTTCAAACAGTGGTCTCGCTGCTTCCCAAAGTTCCAAAGCCTTAAGCAAATCACCATGGCCCCTGGAAATGTCTCCGAGTCGGAGCAGGCATTCAGCTCTGCTACAATGGACATCCATCCAGGTAAATCCCTCCAAGGCAACTGTGTACAGGCTGATGGCTGTTGCTTCATCGTTCTGAGAAAGGAAGATATCTCCTAGAAATTGAAGAGCCTTGTGGATTGTGAGCTTCTCTTTGAACTTGAGGGAATGCACAACCTTCCAGTGACTGACATCACCGAGTCGCTCCAGGCAGTAGGATGTGATTTCATTGTGGTGTCCCAAGGATGATTTGATGCATTTTACTAGGAGGCTCTCTGCTGCCAAGATATTTCCTTCTCTCAGATAGAGATCTGCAAGGATACTGTCGCACATCATTACTCGCATAACAAGTCCCCCAGCATTAAATAGTTTTCTTGCTGTCTGGATATTTCTCTCCACATTCTGCTTTGGGGCACCAAAGGACCTGTGACTATCCCTTTGGAGGTCAGGGCCGGTGCCGGCCAAAAATTTGAGATTTTGGGTCGGAAACCCAGGTTCCGGTCGGCCAAAAATTGGCTCCCGGCGCCCAAAATCCTAGGTCCGGTTCGGCCAAAAAGACAGATTCAGGTCGGTCAGGTCGGAATTTTGAGGGCGAAGACACGTTTAATTGGGCTCTTTGGTGCAAAAAACACCCCAGTTACTCAGATTGGTTGCCAATGCTGCAAAATAGGGCTGGGGAGAAAAATCGCCATTTTGGGGCCATGGGAACCTAAAATTACCCGTTTTGGCAGCCTCGGCTACGTCCGTGTCGGCCAAAATCACCAAAATTTCGTCGAAACGTGTCGGCCAAAAATTGGGGGATTCGAGATTTTTGGGACCTGGCCTCCAAAGGGATAATCACAGGTCCTGGCACCAATGGACACATCAATCTCGGCTATATTGAGTAAAGCAAAAGGATGATTATATGGATCCTGGTCAACAAGGGCCTCTCCAAGAATTTGAGCATGGATGTTATGGCCCTCAACATATTCTGATTTCAACTTGTGTACCTCTGCTTGATCACTCATGATTTTACGATCCAATGAAACACCAGATGCACCACAAAGACCTAGGAGATCCCTTGCCCTGTTACACAGAGAGATACTTTGCCCATAGTCACCAAGTGTGAACAGGCACATAGCTTCAATGTTGAGTGCCTGCGCTTCCCTGTAAAAATCTGCAGAAATCCTGGCCAGCCTTTGGGACTCATGTGCATACATCTGAGCTGCAGAGTAATCACCAAGTAACCAGTTGAACCATGCCAGTTCGCACAAAGCTTGGCAATGCCTCCTGGTGTTCCCAGTTGGAATTGCCAAAGATAGAGCAGTCTGACAAAAATTTATGGCGCTGGGCAAGTCTTGCTTGTACACCTGAAAATAGTCCGCTATGCTGAGATAGAATCTGCCTAGAGAATCCACGTGAGCTCCAAAACAGTGATATTAATCAAATAGCATACATTTGAGATCTGTATCATGAACGTGCTCCAAATGTTTCAAAGAATTGGAGACTGGGGTCTTGTGATTAGAAATTGGATAATATCTCCAAGATGTCAACAGCTCGGCAATAAAGTAGACCTCCAGTTGATGGTCACGAAGCTTTGGAAGGAGATTGTGAATCTGGTCAATTACAGAAATGGTCCCATGGCCAATATGTTGGCTGAAGTAGTTCAAGTGACATATGCAGTAAATTCTATCCTTCAGGTCTAGATGGCCCTGTTGGAGCCCATTCTGGAGGATATTCTGGATGTTTCCAAAATTTGATGATATTCGAGCAACTGTGCCAGAACTTGATTGGGTTCCATGGGTGTCCACATAGAACTCCAGAAGTTCCTGGAAATGTTTGAGGAGAGGCCGAACAAGGTGATCTCCAGGTGGTTGAATTTTATGCACATATTCCCTGATAGGCACCAATGATTTCAGTCGTTTCTGTTCATCGGTATAGGCCAAGGAGGTAAGAATCAATGCTGCTTTGCATTGACGAATATCATCAATGGGAAGGTTGCTCTGCACTAGCTCAACATCTGAAAGTCCATCAGGGAGCATTGACAAGAGACTCAAGAGCTCCCGTGAATGGGGTTGAGATTCGATTCGGGGACTTGACAAGGACAGCGAGATAGATAGATCCAAGTTGGACCGTTTGTCATAGCCTTCTGATATCATAGACGTCTTCTCCTCCTCCCAGCGAGATAATACATTGGAGCACCCCTCTGAGTCAACCAATTGGGCAAGGAGATTAATTGCAAGTGGCATGTTGTCTGTCAGAGAGAGGACTTTGTCAACCTCCTCTGGACTATGTCCATTGTCTGCAATAAATGTGCGAAGAGCCGCTGCTTGCTCTAACGGTTTCAAAGGCAACAAAAATGGCCGAGTCCAGGCCACCTTGGCTGGTCTTTCAGCCCCTCGCATGGTAATCTCAGATGGTATGATCAAAGAATAGCACAAACAGAATCTGCACCTACCATCAGTGCCAGATGATTCACATCTGTGAGGAGCGACCGGAATTCTTCAATATCATGACGAAACTCTGTAGGTTCCCACAATGTCTCAAGATTATCCAGAATCAAGAGACTGGGTGGACTGCTAGAGAAATGTTGGACCACTGGACAAGTGAGGTCTGGGCCTGGCTTGAGTCCCAAATGGGCTCCAATCAGAGCAGCAAGTTCCACTTTAGTTGCAGCAGAATCACAAGCAACAAAGAGCCGCTGTTCATATTTGGTTGTGATATCTGCATGATGGACAACAGCTCTTGCTAAGCTGGTTTTGCCCATCCCACCTGCACCCAAAATCGCTATCCTGGGAGTTCCCTGGCTGAAAAATTTGAGAATTTCTGAAAGTTCTAACTCCCATCCATGAAAGATCTTTGGCTTAGATGGTAGCATGGAGATTGAGTTGGAGCTGTGATATAAATCAGACCATATTACTGAACCATTCCCATGGAACAATATACCTATTGTGGGAAACAGAGTAAACCCTGTTTATCTGCAAAAAGATGTTATTGGCATTCCCAGGAAATAGTAGACTTTCCGCACAGAGGAGGCTGCATCTAAGGTGGTTGCATCAGACAGTGTCTCAACCATGTCAAGAACTTCTCGGTGTCTCTTCCGTGCATTCTCTTGCATCTCTGTGATGTCTGGCATGATACTGAAAGTGTGGATCTATATAGTATATCTGTTAACAAGTTCTTACAATTCTAAATATGCAACACACCTGGAAAAAATCAACTGCATCTTGCAATCCTGTATTGCAATGGGTGAGCAGGGTGCTTATTTCCCCCGGCCGGAAAAATCTCTTGATTTTGCTTCCTTTTTGTTGGGCTTCGACAAAGGTATGTATTTTGTGGAGGGTCCTGAATAGTGGTCAGTACAACCACATAGTCTAAAAGTCATGTCAAGTACTCCCTGAATTTCCAGATATGTTTCAACACAATTGGTGGCAATTCTCCGCCCGTATCAGATTTTATATGAACAATAATAATTGCATTAAGCAAAATGTGGGTTTTCTCCATCAGGTCAGCGCAGTCATTCTTGTTTGTTTAACAGTCTGGAATGATGGACTGAGATTCGTGGTGATTCACAGTTTATTGAGGTGAGTTACCTCAATTAATTTCAATAGAGACTGAGTTGTGTTACAAATGGGCGCCAACAAGGGGATCTTGAGGTTACGGGCAAGCATTTCCAAAGTATCCGCGGTTATAGTCAAACATGCTGTACTGTTTGTCAGTCGAGTCTGAGTAGCAGTGGGTTTGGGGGGCATCTTGTTGGTGAGTGATTTGGAGATGAGAGCTGTTGGTATTTGAAGCCACGCATACCCCTGAGAAGTTCCAATTTGATTGGTTGAATTTCATTGGCTGCTGTCCATCTATTGATTTTCACACAGAATAACAGATGTCATACCTCGCCACATACATCCATACATATCTGCCAATCCACCGTAACAAGCAGCTGTTGATGGTCCTTCAGTGCTTGACTGCTACGGCATGCCAAATGCGTGGCGCTGAAACCACCTTGTCCTTCGCACTAAAAAAGTTCTTGATGTGCTCATCTCAGTACAAACGTTGGACTTGCGCATAGGAGTGGTTGGCATTCGACTGCCATTCGAGTGTTCTGGACTGCCACTACGCTGGGGCCATGCAATGTTCTCGCACGCACTGCACAAATTACAGTTCCTTCCTTGATTTCGGGCATGAAAGATCCCTTACTTGCTAATTGAGCTTCTATTTCTCCAGAAATAGCATATACTTGGATTCGAATCCCCAGGACCATAATAATCAGGCATCCAGCCGCCGTTCTTTGTTTTCATCATGTGGCTGCTTGTCAGTCACCGGTTCAAAATTTATCAAGTCCAGCAAACCGCCAACGGTGCGTGGAGGCAAAGAGCTGGATGTGTTTTTGCTACGGGCACACATACATCGAGAGCTGACATTCTGAATGAATGCACTCCGAGATGGTAACACAAAGACAGGGAATACCGAGCTTTCGCAATGATCTGCGGCAGCAACCTTGTCGCCGGCATCGTCTCGCGCGGTGAAGTTCTCTGCTTTCCCTGGGGCACTCGCTTCTCTTCTGAATGCTACATACATCGCCGAAAACTTGAAGAATAGATTGTTTGAAAACAATCAACCTGCCGAATACCTGCCGCCAATGACAGGGGACAAGGAAGAAAATACATAGAACATAAAACGATGAGAGGGTCGTCGTCGTCGCGACCATCGTGTTATGTTTGGCTTGGTCTTGGCTTGGACTGTATTGTAACGGCGATCAGATCGGCAACGGGGTTTCTAGCCCGCGTGGCTTTTCTGGTCTTGTTGTAACATTGTTGGGTCGTCGTCTTTCGTTTCGCATCAATCTTTGCTCGCTCTGCCTCCCTTCGTTCTCTCTTTCATCTCGCTGTATTGTGACTGTAGCAGCTTTCGACTTTTCACCTTCAAACTCGGATTCGCATTTGCACCGACTAGGCCCGCGGACGTAACTCCAAGCGGTGTAATATCGACAGCGACACTAGTACCTTGATACTAGCCTTCACCGGCACCACTCCCACTCGTATTCTGACCACCACGCCAACATGATGCAAGAACGCCCCCACACGGGCGACCTCTTCGTCTCCCAGCCTCATTCGCAGCACGCATACCACGACCACGATGACGAGGTCGGCTATTCCGACTTCGCCACCCCGCGGCCCGCGCCCTCCCAGCCCTACTCTCAACCCCACTCCCCCTACGGCCAAGCGCACTACTCGCAGTCCAATTTGGATGTGGGCGGCGGCGCAGGTACCGCGACGACCCGACCTACCCGCCCGCCTCGCCGAACAACTCCGGCCTGCTCCTCCCCACCACCTCGTTCCCGCCGCGCAACTCGTCCTCAAAACGACGCAAATACATCCTCCTAGGCGGCGTCGCGCTCATCATCGTAGCAGCCGCGGTGGTCGTTCCGCTGTACTTTTTCGTTATCAAGAAACACGACGACTCGGCTTCTGGGTCGAAGAACGGGACGGATAGCACGAGTGGGGGGCAGAAAATGCTTGGCGCGATAAGCGGTGGGGACGGGAGTACCGTTGTGACGAGCACGGGCGAGTCGTTTGTGTATAATAATTCCTTTGGGGGATATTGTGCGTGTCTCTTCTTTACTTCACTTCTTGAAGTTCACCCCACGCTCGGCTCACACTCGTACGCAGGGCTCGCCGACGCGCAAAACCCGTTCCTCTCCGGCGCCAAGCCAAACTCATGGACGCCCGCGCTCAACGAGTCCTGGAACTGGGGCGTCGATCGGATATACGGCGTCAACCTCGGAGGCTGGTTCGTCCTCGAGCCTTGTGCGTCTCTCTTCTTCTCTTCCCTACCCCTCTTTCTCACGATGATGATGCGCCTAGTCATCTCGCCCGCGCTCTTCAGCCCTACCCCTCAGCCCCTGACGAGTGGACACTCGCGCAGCTCATGCGCGCAGACGGGACGTTGGAGGCGACGATGGAGAAGCATTATGATAGCTTTATTGTGCGTATTTCGCCCTCTCCGTCAGCGCAGCGCAGGACGTACCTGTCGTTCCTTGTGACGCGCCGTTCCCTTCCCCCCATCCTCCCCCCTTCGTTCCGCTCGCTAATCCACACCCGCCACAGACTGAACAAGACATTGCTGCCATCGCAGGCGCGGGGCTCAACTGGGTGCGGGTGCCGATTCCGTTTTGGAGTATTAGGTGCGTCTTCTTAGCTTTTGTCTTCTTTTCTTCTTTTCTTCTTTTCTTCTTTCCTATTCCCTTTTTGCTCGTTTTTGTTTGAGGAGGGGACGAAGAGGAGGCTCTAGAAGGCAGTGGGGATGGAGGGAGGAGGGTGACGACGTGCGGCGGACGCGGCACGGCGTGCGATTGAGGGGCGGGGACGTACCTTGTTGTGGAGCGTCGACCCGCGAGCTTCGGGCGGAGGTGCGGCGGCGTGTACTGCAAGCTCTCCCGAAGCGGCGTCGTGGGTGCGGGGGAGAGATATGACACCGGGGTGCGGGGCGAGGTGCTACGATCCAGCCTCGCCCTGCCTTCGACCTTCGAGCTTCGTCCGATGCTCGCGGGTTACGGAGGATACGCGATACTAACCCGGCGGGGACGTACCTGGATGTGGAGCCACAACGCGCGAGCTTCGCTTCGAGGTTCGGACGCTGGGCGGGGTGCAGCGAGCGGCATCGTTGGTGCAGACCCGGCGTGGTGCTACGATCCAGCAAGCTCGCGGGCTACGGCTACTCGGGCTACGTCACCCTGCCTTCCACCTTCGAGCTTTGCGAGGACGGACAACTCCGACGCTCGCGGGTTACGGAGGATACGCGACACGTACCGTGCTTTCGTTTCGAGGTCGCTGGGTGTAGGGTGCAGTCGGGTACCAGCGAGGACCTCGCTCAGTCTTTATATATATCCCCCGTCCGTCCGCATGGCTCGGCTCCAGCAGAACAGCACGGCGTTCTCCCTCTTCCCCGCGCGTAGATGCCAAACTATCTTTATCCACCCCTGCGCCATGAGTTGCGGGCGTGCAGGATGGAGATGACGAAAACTTTATATAAGGCGGAGAACTTGCGTCGCTTGTCTTCTCTCCTTTCTCCTTTCTCCCCATCCGTACCCCTCGCTAATACTGATCCGCTCTCTCTTTGCAGCACCTGGAATGACGTCGGCACGGACGAGACGGGCGCAACTGTCGCGGAGCCGTTCTTGGAGGGCGTTTGTTGAAAGTGAGTGTTTCTGTCTTGTTCAGCGAAAGGAGAAGATAGAGGGGAGCGAAGTCTTTCTCCCCGGGGCTTCGAGTACAGTCGGAGAGAAGACAACGCAACGTGATGATGACTGCCGACGGTCGGGGGTCGTGTCTCGCGAGGCGGGGCTTGCGCTGGGGGGTGTGGAGGTCGCGGGCGTGGCTTCGAGGATACGCGGGCATGATTGCGCTGGCATTGGGTTAAGGCGCGCGTTCCAGCGTCATCCTCATCGCCGCTGGTGTTCGAGGAGACCATGCTCGATGCCCGACTCTTCCTCGGCGCCGTCTTCCTGCTCCTTCCCCTCCTTCCCCTCGACACGCACCCGTACTTTGCATTTGACGGCGCCACCAACAACGCGCCTATCGTGGCGGGCGTGGACCCCGCGAACCCGGGTGCTGGCGGACAGTGGCCCAAGCAGGCATGTTCGTCGTGGGGACCGAGTTTGAATAAGAGGTGCGTCTCTGGATTCGTCGCCCAATGAAGCAAGACGATTACCTTTTTTGGATTGCTGACGTGGCCCTTTCTTTTCGCAGTCGCTCCGCATTTGGCGTTACTGTCACGGGCGAGTTCAGAAACGGTTACAACGATTGCGGATTATATCTCACCGGCGTGAATGGGACGCAGCACTACGGTTGGTCACTTTGCACGTCCACTTTTCGCCACGCTAAAGACGGCGCTTTTTAGGTGGTGACTGCTCGCTGTGGCTGGATGCGAACACATGGAACGATACGACCAAGGCGGGCGTGAAGGCGTTTGCGTTCGCATCGATGGACGCGACGCAGGACTGGTTCTTCTGGACGTGGAAGGTCTGTCGCCGTCTCTTGTCCTTACTCGTGGCCCAAGTAATGTGTTATTCCCGCAGATTGGTCCCGCCCTCGACGGTGTAGTTCGCTCACCCCTCTGGTCCTACCAGCTCGGCCTGGCCAATGGCTTTATGCCCAGGTCGGTCTATCTTATTTCCTGCGGCATGTAGGTTAACGCTCAGCATTGCAGTGACCCGCGCGACTCGATCGGGGTCTGCGCCGGTCTCGGCGTCAACAAGAACCCCTTCCCGGGCACCTTCAGCGCGTGGAAAACGGGCGGTGCGGGCGAGGGCGCGATAAATGCTACCTCCCTTGCCACCTTCGGCGTCTGGCCCCCGGCGACGCTGTCAAACGTGCAGGTCGCGCCGACGCTGCTGCCCACGTATACGGCAACTGCAACCATTCCGAGCCTTACCTTCATTACCCCCACGGCCACCGCGGCGACTGGAAGTGCGAGTGGTAAAGGGAGCGCGGACGTGGCGCCGACGATAACGGCCAGCGTAGGGAATGGGTGGTTCGACGCGGCGGACCAGACGCCGATGGTGACCGCCGTGGCCGGATGTCCGTACCCCTTTGCCTGGAGCGCGGTCAGCTCGCCGGTGCCCACGGTGTGCACGGGCACACCATGAGTGCTGGCTGCGTACTGATGTTTCACGTTTCCGCTTGGCGGTTTGGATCAAGCATACATACAAGGATGGATGGAATCCGCCTCTGCACTCCGCGCGACACCTCGCGCACACACTCATTTATACCCTTCACCCTTTCACCACAGTCCTTTCTCTCCCTGCATACATATTCATCCGCGCTCTCGGTCTCACCACCACACATTTCTCATTCCTGCGACTTTTCAATTCCTTCCATTGGATGTTTACTACGTATTTGTCGCTATCCTGCATCATTCTCCTTCAAATCCTCCTCTTTATTCTGGATAACTTATCATAGTCTTTCTACGCGCTGTACTTCCGCATTTCCAGCCAGGCAGAGTTGTCTGGTTGGCTGGGATGCGCAGAAAATTTAGATAATAATGTTGTGCTGTAATGTACGGTACATGCTCTTGTCTTAGCTTTTTCGGTGGGAGATGCAGAGAACTTGAGTTGGGTCGAATTCAAGAACTGAGTTGGTAAAATTCAGTCGTTTATCTCTAAAAAAATCGTGGTGAGAAGAAGTCCCTCGCATGTCGATCTCTGTCTTCGGTAAACGCGCAACGGGACTCGAGTTCGGCTGAGAGTGAATGAATGTTCATCTGCCCTGCGAACGGATGATACGCTTTTAAACTTGGAAGAGAACGAAGATGACGCAGAGGACTCATGGCTTGTTTTGGAAATAATATTCTCCTGCGCCTGACCGAATATCCCGCGCAATGTGTCTTCGATACTCGGGTATTTCACTGTCTTCGAAGCGTTCAAAACGATGTTGACACGTCTGTCGTCTGCATATGCTGTGGTTGGAAATTAAGGATTTAACGGTTGCATCCGAGTACGGAAAGAAAATTGGCGCTATCCCCACAACTGCGAAGAATGTTGCGGAGGAGAGGCGCGTCTTCACAGAGCCAGAACGCCATTTGCAGAAGATGGGTACTTGACGGGCACCAAACAGACTGAATTTTTTGCGCCCGTAAGCTGTGAACTCAAGGGCAAAGGGAACACTTCCATGTGCCCATCGAGCGACGGTTCGACTCAGAAGAAAAGAAAAGCGCTCGAGAAGACACATGGGTTGTCTGGAGATTCATGTCCGCCTTTCGAAATAATATTTGGCGTAATGTGTCTTTGGCGCGCGACTATTGCCTTTTAGCGCCGTTCTTTATCGCCAGCCTCCGTCTTCATGTGCTTCACTTCCATAGTGAATCGGAACAACCAAGTCGCATACCAGCCTGTCCTGTGGAATTTCATTGACGAATGCATTAAGAAACACGCTCAAAACAGAGTCTGCTGCTGGCTCGGAGACCAGTAACCTACCATGTTTCGTGAATAAATTGGGAAAGTTAGGAGGGCCCCACGTACTGTCCGACAGAATCCATCCACAAAACCATGCACCACAACTGAACAGTGTTTCCAGTTGAAGAACATGGTCCAGGAATCCAAGAAGGGGAAATCGAAATCTGGGAAGCAAGCCAGAAAACGTGGCTCAAAGGCAAATGCCTCTGCTGCCTCTGATTCTGATTCTGAAGATGAGGATAGTGCTCATGTAGCTTCTGTATCTTCCAAATCCTATGCTGCTATGTCTGCTTATCTCTCGAGTGACTCAAGTGGCTTGAAACTTGTCATTGTACTGGATTCTGGAGCATCCAGAGTAATGAGCCCTAACATGGACTGGTTTGAGACAGGGACTTATCAAGTTCTCAACCCTCCACGAAAGGTTAAGGTTCGTCTGAGAAATGATACATACTGTGATGCAGTCGGTATTGGGACTCTCCAGTTCTCATGCAAAACAAAACGAGGCATGACACGACTGACTCTAAAGCGAGCATTGCATGTTCCATCTTTTGGGCTTACACTCATATCTGTTCAGCAAATAGCGAAGGCTGGATACAAGTGCATTTTCCAGGGCAATGAATGCATCATTCGAGACTCTGATGGAAAACGCATGATCGAGGCAAAGCAAAAGAAAGGTCTCTATCATATGGCTTGCACTCCATTGAGCCAAGATCCACATGCTTTGTTTGCAATGGATATCAACCATCTCCACAAAATCTCAGGACACACAAATTTTCAGTTACTTCAGAGTTCTGTGAGCAAAGGCCGGCTCGGTGAAATCACATCCTTGACAGGTATACCAAAATTCTGTGAGCCTTGTGTGATTGGGAAAATGAAGAAACTACCATTTTCCAAGAGCCAGACTAAAGCTCGTGATCCCTTGGACATTGTCTCGAGTGACGTGGGTGGGCCAGTGACACCAGAAGCTCCTGGCGGATTTCGCTACTGGGTGGTACTTGTTGATCATTACTCTTCTAATGTGTGGGTCCTATTCGCAAAGAAGAAATCTGAAGTCTACAGTCGCATAAAGCAATGGCGAAAAGATGTTGAAGCCCACTTCAGGGCCCAGATTGTGAATTGGGAGTTCTGTGTAGGCTGGATTCGATTCTTCTGCACAGACGGAGGAGGAGAGTTCACATCAAAGGAATTTGAAGCTGAGTTCAAGAGGCTGGGAATCATACATGAAGTAACAGCACCATATACACCTGAACAGAATGGTATTGCTGAGAGGATGAATCAAACCCTTGTCACACGGGCTACAACAATGCTCATTGATTCCCACCTGCCTCGGAAATTCTGGAAACTAGCTCTTCTTGCAGCAGCTTACACAATAAACCGAACTCCTACCTCATCACAGGGTTATCGTATCCCACACGAGATACTATATGATCGACCAGTGAACATAAACCACTTGCACCGATTTGGATGTCACGCATATCCCTTGATCCCAAAGGAGAAGCGCCACAAACAAAAATTCAGTAATAAAGCAAACCGCTGTGTTTTTGTTGGATATCATGAAGGAAGCAAAGCCTATGACTTGCTCGTGATCAACGAAGATGGTGCCTATGGTAAAATCATAAACTCGAGACATGTGAGGTTCAATGATGATGAGCCCTCGTCCACCATGGTACAGCCTCCACTGGAGCCAGAAGCAACTTCTCGAGAACAATTTGAGAGAGTTTCCCAAAGTCTGCTGCCTGGAGCTACCTCCTATTATGACGAGGATGACGACACAGACATTCCACTACAACCCAATCCAGGTTCAGTGGGGGCTCCTCCAATCTCGGTTGCTCCACCAAGGGACAGTCCACCTCAGGCTGATCCTCTGCCATTACCAGATGATATTCTATCTGTTGTGCACCCTTCTGAGAGGGGGAATCCACCACTACAAAAAGTTGCAGGTGTCAGAATTGAACTCCCTCGAAGAAGTACTCGTGCACCTGTGCCGGCACAACATCCAAGTGCTAAGTATGAGCAAATCGCACAAGGTCCACAGACACAGTCCAAAGCTCAGCGTGCGGCCGAAGTAGCAGCACGGAGAGAAGAACGAAATAATGTGCCATCCTCACCTGAACCTGAACTTGATGACCCTGCTGAAGCTGTTCTCCTCGCAAGTCTTGATGATGTTATTGCAGAAGCATTCACTGCACAGCAGAGCCCCCTTGACCCTGTCAGCTGGGATGCAGCCATGAATGGTCCCAATGCTGATGAGTGGGTTGCTGGACTAAACGAGGAGCTTGCAGCTTTCCAGGAGAATGATGTTTATGATGTTGTTCCAATCCCTGAGGGTGTCAAGCCTATCAAGTCCAAAGTCGTGCCAAAAGTCAAGACTGATGAAAAAGGTCAGATAGCACGATACAAGGTTCGGATTGTTGCTCGAGGAGATACCCAGAAGGAGGGCATTGACTACAAAGAGGTTTTTGCTCCTACTGCAAATCTGGAGTCTGTTCGCATCATCTGTGCACTTGCCGCCAAATACAATCTCGAGCTTGAACAAATGGATGTCTCTACAGCTTATCTCAATGGGGAACTCGAAGAGGAAATCTACCTGATGCCTCCGAGCTGTGTTCAAATCCCAGAAGGTCATTGCTGGCATCTGAAGCGATCATTATATGGTCTGAAGCACGCAGGCAGAACCTGGAATCGAACTCTTGACTCCAAACTTCTAAAACTGGGCTTTCATCGACTCAATTCCGAAACTTGCCTCTATGTCTACAAGGAGGGCAATCAAACATGTTTCGTGGTAGTCTACGTTGATGACCTTCTTCTTGCCACCTCTTCTAAGGAGTTCTCCCAGAAGATTAAGGGGATGCTCTCCTCCAGCTTCAAGATGCGAGACCTGGGTATTGCCAGATACCTCCTTGGCATCGAGATTGTTCATGACCGCAGAAAGCGCACAATTGCTCTGAACCAGCGTCAATACATTGACAAGGTTCTTACTCGCTATGGCATGACAGATTGCAAGCCGGTTTTCACGCCAATGGCAACAGGCACTGACCTCAGTGCTTTTGACCCTGAGAGTGACGAGACAATCACTCAGATGGCTCTTGTTGAAGGTGGTCCTATTGTTTCATATCAGAGCATTGTTGGATCTTCCATGTATGCAATGCTTGGGACCTGAGCAGATATTGCACATACTGTTGGTGTTCTTGGACGGTTTAGCGCAAATCCCAAAGGGATTCACTGGGCTGCCACCAAACGCCTGCTCCGATATCTCAAAGGCACACGGGATTGGGCCCTACATTATGATGGGGCTGACCTAAGCATGGACATGACATTCTATGGCTACAGTGATGCCAACTGGAATGGAGACCAAGACACTTCGCGTTCAACCTCAGGTTATGTCTTCATTGCAAGCCGTGGAGCCATTGGCTGGTCAAGTTGCAGACAATCCATGGTGGCTTTATCCTCCACAGAGAGCGAGTACATTGGAATTGCAAATGCTGGACAACATTTGGCATGGTTGCGCTCCTTTTTCGATGAGCTTGGACATCCACAAAATGATCCAACCGAATTGCGTTGTGACAACCGAGCAGCAATTATTCTGTCTCAAGACCTGCGAAAATATCACTTTGTGCGAGATGACTTGGTTCGCCATGGTGAGTGTGTTGTACTCTGGTATCCCACAGAGGACATGGTTGCAGATATCTTTACAAAGGCACTACCTCATGATAAGCATTCAAAGTTCTGTCTCTCAATGGGACTACGGCCTGGGTCGAGTGGGGGTGTCAGGAAATGAGATATTCCGCGGTCCGCCCCAGCCTCTGGTCCGTGATAAAGATTGACAGCTGTCATACAGCCCTAGGTACATTTAAGCCGTATACATTCGTCTATTGCCCTCAGTCCTTGATCCCACATTGCGGGAGACTGAGGGTGAGTCCACTAGCTATTCTTCATAGTTCTATTTACTTATTATGTAGTACTGCGCCTTCCGCGCATTTACAGATCTTGATAGATACCACCACCTTTTAAGCAGTGGTCTGCATCTTTTCCGAAAAAAATTGTGGCTCGGCTCGGCTGGCTAATTTTTGGCTTGGCTTGATCGGCTAGCCAAGCCAAGCCGAGCCGCGGCAACACTATGTAACCAAGATCGTTCTTTATCCTTCCTAGGCGGCTCAGGTGGCGCTGGTGGTGCTGGCCAACAGGGTGGAGACGGGGGCACTGGGGAAGGATCCAATATGATTAATTTTGCATGGCGTAACCGCCTGCTGTAGAGGGTGAGCTCGCTAATACAGAGTCACGGGACAAACAGCAGCCATCGTGGGAATTGACTCGTGACTTCTCACATGATTAACAGACGTGGTTTTTCACGTGACACGCAAATCGGGATCCCTAGATAGAATCGGGGGAGCAAACTCCCCCAATAATCAATATTGCTGCTGTGGAGGCTCAGAACTTCATCATGAACCAGTATGTTGTCTCATTCCTTACCTCCTAAATGCTGTTTCTCACCAAAAAGTAGCATCCATGGCCCAGGACCGGAACAACAACAAATGAATCGGGTAATTCGTTTTCCGTAGTATCCTTCGTCGCTTGCTTGTTCGATTGAAACGGACGGCCTTTTGAGATGACCCTTTCTCAATGGTCAGATACAGCGACGTCAAGGCCACCAGATCATTACCTCTAGGATGGTTCTGCTCCCCGCTGTAATCGCACACTCCACTGGCCCAATCGACCATTTCAATGTCGTCCACGTCCATTTAATAGGGTGTTTCACGACGGCTTTTTTCGGCCTTTTTTCAGGTCTTTTTTCATACCTTTTTTCAATCGTTTTATCAGCGAAAAAAGGCCCAAAAAAGGCTCAAAAAAGGGCTTGTCGTGAAACCCCCAGTTTTCCATAATTGAGGTGCATTTTTTGTGGTATTGCACGTGTTGTCTTGGGACCTTGCTGCATGTGGCTGTGTTTGGACAAGCTTTCGCGACAAGAACAACTATTTATTTTCTCTTGCCTGCAATATTCACAATTGGATAATAAACTATGGCCTCACTGGTTCTTTGAGGGATTCTACATGTCTTGAGATTTATTGTGGACTTGAGTATGTAAATTACAAAGCATAGTGGCGATACAACGAGAAAGCAGTGCACCCCTTTTTGACTCTCACTCTCATCATGCCGCACGTTTCGTTGCGCCAGCGGCTTCTTCGTGGGGCCTATAAGTACGCTACAAAGCTTCAGAAATGGCGCAAGCGTGAAAGGGACCAAGCAGAACTTGAGGCGGCTATAGAGCAGGAGATAATTGGGCTAGGGGTTGGCGATGACAGGTACAGGGATGGAGATGGGACCAACTCTCAAAGCAGTGACGACGATGATATTTCATCCATTTCCTCCATATCGTCGATCTCGTCGATCGCATCTGACTCAAGTTCTCACTCTCATGTGTCTCATTCACACTGGAATATGGATGACGATTTCGAGTGCACCGAGAGCTACCACAGTCATTACCAAGCAATACAGGATCGCATTGAATATCTCGAGAATACACGAGTTATTAACCCTGGAAAGGTCCACAAGCTCTCCCAACTTTATCTTGTCCTGGAGCAGTACAAGAGTGATGACCCGAAGCGTTTCCGCCGCAACCTTCGTGTCATGCGCTCTACATTTGATTCTCTGGTGGATAGGATTGACGACCACTACATCTTCCAGAGTCGAGGAAATGCGAGCCAGATGCCGGTAGACCAGCAGTTGGCAATTGCGCTTTTTCGATTCGGTCATTTTGGGAACAGTGCCTCTGTCGAGTCTGTCGCTCAGTGGGCCGGCGTATCTGCTGGCATGGTTGTAAATGCAACACGACGAGTCATCGTTGCAAGTTATCCGCTGGCCGAATGCAGAAATGAAGGAGGACGCCAAAGAGTGGGTCGAAGCGGCATCATGTGCAGCCTGGAGAAATGGATGGCTTCTAGTTGATGGTACCCTGGTCCCACTGGCCGAAAAACCTGCTTTCCATGGAGAAGCTTATTTTGACCGGAAGTCAAATTACTCTTTGAATGTACAGGTATGCGACTTGGATCCATCGAGGAAATTCGTGACTTTACTGATAAAATTGTCAGCTTATCACGTTGCCAAACCTACGGATCGTTGACTATGTCATTGGGCACACTGGAAGCACACACGACTCGACAGCTTTTGCTGAGTCACGTACGAGGAAGGAACACCAACAGCTAATCGGTCCGAATGAATGGATATGGGCAGACTCAGCATACCCAGTGGAGGCTTGGTGTGTTACACCATTCAAGAAGCCAGCTAACGGCGTACCGGAAAACAACACATTCAACTACTGGGTATCCCATGTTTGTTTTCGTGCTTTAAATGCAGAAATATTTTCTTACAAATCTCCTTCAGGTTCGCATCCGTTCTGAGCATGCAGTCGGGTTTCTCAAAGGGCGTTTTCAATCCCTTAGAGGCCTCCGCCAGCAGATCAAGAACGAAACCGACCATCTGCGTGCACTGGAATGGATTCGCGCATGCCTTGTGATTCATACTCTGATTCAGGACATTGAGTCGGAGTTTGAGGTGGATTCTGACTGGGAGGAGGAGCTGATCACGCTTGGGCTCTCCTCCGACTCCTCCGACTCTGACGATGATGCACCAGTGACAGGACAGACTCGGCGACGGGAGACAGCAGGCCAACGGAAACGTCGCAAAGTTAAAGATTCGTTGTATGCTAGCGGTGTTGCTGGTCCACGACCGCTATTTTCATAATAAAGACTCTTGGAGTCTCTTTAGTCTGTCCAGTTAATTAATATATACAAAATTTGAAGTGGACTTACTCATCAATTCAGAATTGATGGCCATGAAATAAATTGATCTGTTCAGTAACACCGTGTCGCGTCTTCAAATTGACAGCCTGCATATTCTTGGCTTGAAAGTTGGTTAAGAAACAAGATTCTAACAAGGCTAGGTATGTAGGCCACTTAAAATTGACTAGTAGTATCCGAAGTAGCTCCAAAATTGTACTGCAAATCAAAATTACTGTATTCCTGGTCCTGACCCTGATGGTGCACATTCGTTGAAGCCATCGATGACCCCCCAGGCATATTATTGAAGTTGAGGCCAGTACCACCCATGCCAACCATATTTTCCATCATGCGATAGAAGCGTTTGTCACGCTCATCGTCGCGACGCAGCCGTTCTTTCCTGTCTTCATCTTCTCGCCGCATCTTCTCTGTCTCGAGTTCCAACTTGCGGCGCTTGTTCTTCTCACGTTCAAGCTGCAGCTCTGTACGTTTCGCTTCCAGTGCAAGTCGAGTATCTTGACGGCGTGCAGAGTCGGCCATTTCTTGGTGGTGAGCGTCATCAAGTGTACTGAGGTCGAGCTGGCGCTTGTGACCGACTTTGGTGTCTTTGACCTTGCCTAGCTTCTTGCCACCAGTTGCCGAGAGCCGCGGCTTGGACTCCTTGGGCTTCACCGGCTCCTTTGAAGCGTGTGAGTTAACTGGGGAAGACGGAGATGACGGCACTCACGCTGTCTGAGGGGTTGTCGCCGTTGCCGTCATCCTCACCGGCAGATCCGAACGACTTCCCCCAATCGGGGCTCAACGACTGCCCACCATCCTGGCTAGACCCTTCATACTCAATGCCACTGGTATCCCCTCGATCGAAATCGGAGCTCTTCCCACGAAACAGCAAGTCGGCTTTACCGCCATGGTCTGTACCACCCGACGCATTGGTGACACCGATTGGGTTATAGTTCGGGAGCTCACGCCAGAATGCATGAAGCTCCTCCCAGTGCGGAATTCTTCTGTGATCTTATCTGGACTGGCGTATCGGCAACATGGATATGCTATATGGGAGGAACGCACCGATGAGATTTGCCTGCTCATCTTCTGGTTTGAGACCGCCACCCGTTTAATACAAGACCTTGACGTGCTTGGAGTATTGCGTCTTAAGCCTGGAACATATTGAGTACCAATAATAACAGCTGGTATCTGTAGCGCACCTGGCGAATTGCTGCTGTAGTGACTTGGAGAAGCGAGTCTTGTCCCTCGCGTATCTGGTCTGCCAGTCTTCCGAGACAGCGTCGCTCGTGAATACGTCCTCGCACATAGTTCCACACATGTTGATCTTGCTCTCCTTTGCCTGGACCTTCTTTCGCCCCTCGTTTGTCGCATCCTCGGTGGAATCACTGAAGAGCTTGACCCAGAAGGCTGGGTTGTCGGTAAGGTACTCAATAGCCTTGGAAATCCATTCCGGATTGTCAGCCCAGGGAATGCTATTTGCCCGCTCCTTTTCGGCAGCGTCATCGTCCGCGGTATCTTTCTTCGTTTTCCGGCTGCCACCGCGGGTATTACGCGGTGGGGAATCACCACCATGAGTGGATGGCTTTGAAGCCTTGGGCTTGGGCTTGGCTTTGCCAGGGACTTTGGGAGCCATGGAGAGCAAGAGAGGAGAGGAGCAAATTTGCGCGATGGCGGGATGTCTTACTAAGCGACCCCTAACGCGCAGTGCGCTTACTAAAGCTGACCGTAACGAGTGCAGTACAAAAAACGAAGTCAAAAAAGGTCTGAAAAAATCCATGCACTTTGCATAAAAGGGGGGGAGGCCTTTTATGCAACACCTTCAAAAAAGGGGACATTTTTTCGGGATTCTTTTTTCAGGACCACGGAAAAAAGGTATGAAAAAAGACCTGAAAAAAGGCCGAAAAAAGCCGTCGTGAAACACCCTATTGGATCGTAGTCCCAGTTCTGAAATTCGGGAGCAGCGGAATGCATTTCATTAGGTTCATCAACTTCCATTAGTAGGAGGGGTTCCGAATCTGCAGGTGTAACCTTCGCATATTCTTCTATAACAGACCTCTGATCATCCGAAAGGCGGCTGCTTGGCCGTTTGGATTTGTGGGGCAATGAGGATGCCTCTTGTGGCGCGGGCTCTTTCAGATATGCCTCGTTCTTGGGGCCCACAACCCTTGCCTGTTTCGATTGCCTTTTAGAGCGGGATCCCTGCGCAGACGCACATTAAGCACATCGCAAAGAACGACATTTATATTATTACCTTCTCGTCTAATGTTGGGTGGCGTATAGTAACAGCTTTTCTTGATGTTCGCACGGGGGAAACTGAGCCTGAGATTTGACTCTGCTGTGCCGGGAGACCTTGCAAACGACGCGATTTTCTCGGCCCGATCACAGACACATTCCCCTCTGCTCTTGTATTCAAGGTATCCTCGAATGTCTGCTCGACGGCTTAAGGTTATATGTATGGCCATCAGCATCAACTCTCTGACAGGGTTGATTTGAAGTCTCGATGCAGGTATTTTTGCATGATAGCCAGCCATGTACCCACGGAACCCAGTTGCGTATGCCGTGCTACACCCTGTTTGCGCGCTGAACCGACGGAACCAGCAGATGCCGCCGGTGGTGGGTGCGAAAAGCCCGGCGGACGTGCGAACGCGCGTGCAGTGGCACCACGGCGCACTGCCGGCCGTGCAACGACGGAATTGCGGGAAGCGGATGGCGCCCGTGGACATCCGCTGACGCTTGGGATCGCGTCGTGCCGCCTGCCCGGCGGGATCCGGCGGCGAGCTGCCTGCTCACGGCGTGCAAAACCGCGGAGAACCGGCGGCTGTCGCGTGGGTGAAGCGGTGACCAGGCAGGAGGGCTAGGACTTGTCCTACCCTCGCTGTGCACCAAGGGTGGCCAGGTGTCGAATTCGGGAGCGGCAGCGCGCCGGGGCGGCGGCTTGTGCGCCTCAAAATAATTACAGATTTTCGGTTGCTTTATATTGTTCCCGTTGTATACATGTTGTAAATGGTCCCAATATCTACAACTACCCAGGTTTGTAGCGCGATAGAGGACGAAATGCGCCCAGCGTCGCGCGGCGGATATCTAGTGCCTGTGCTTCCTTGTATAGATCTACAGAAATCCTGGCAAGCCTCTGGGCCTCAGATGCATGGTCGTGGGCAGTAGCATAATCACCAAGTTGCCACTTGATCCTTGCAAGAATGCACAATCCTTGGGAATGCATTTTGGTGTTCCCCGTTGCAACTGCCAACGATATAGCAGTTTGACAAAATTCTGTGGCTGCAGGAAGATTATGTTTGCGATATCGATAATACTCTGCCAGGCACCTGTAGAATCTACCTAGGATCCCCAGAGTTCGGACGCAGTTTTTCAGTCCTCCCTGTTCAATTGCGAGGCACGGGGTTCAAAATACCTCCCCTATCCCTGCCGAATCCGGCGAAAATGCGTCGAAATGAATGCATTGAGGTGTTCAATTGCGAGGCATGGGGTTCAAAATGGCGAGGACAGTGACCCATTCAAATTGATGGCCAGGCATTGGCAGAAAGCTTAAATATGTCAAGTGCTCCCTTATCCCTGCCGAATCCGGCGAAAATGCATCGAAATGAATGCATTGAGGTGTTCAATTGCGAGGCATGGGGTTCAAAATACCTCCCTTATCCCTGCCGAATCCGGCGAAAATGCGTCGAAATGAATGCATTGAGGTCGCGCTCCAGTCCTTGTAGACGAAGATAAACGTTGGGAGTAAAGCGATCTGGCATTTCTTGCGTGGCAGCAAGCGTGTATACGTATGCGGAGAAGGGGTCATATGGATGCAATTACGGACGTGGCTTGAGGTGTAACAAAGAACGAGGAGGACTTTTGCAAACTGAGATGCGGCGATGAGATTCTCCCTACATAACGGTGCGAGTGACTATCCGCTGTGAGCGCTGAATAGATATTGAGCCTTGGACGCGTTCAGATGCCAAGGGAATCGCAGAGCAGTTCGGTTAGCGGCAAAATACCCGGTTATAGAGACATTGCACGACAAAGATTCGTCATCCAAGAGCAATCCGCTGATCCGACTTGAAGAAGAATGCGGATGTCGGCCGCATTTTTTTTGGCGGGTTTTCTTGAATACTGGGAGCCAAAATTTGTTTCGTTGAGAGTTTCCAGGTGTTTGGATCGAAGGAAGGTACGGAACAAGCGCCGGCAGACTCGGAGTACGAGCCGCGGGCCAGGCACGATTGCGTGCGATGGCGTGCGGTATTGGCCGAACGGGCTTTGAGAACGAAGGACGGGTGACCAAGCGAGAGGATTTTTGACGGGCCACTGGCCCACTGGCGCCGACGGGACTAGCGACTGGACGCCGCCGGTGGCATGATGGTGGCAGAGAAAGAGCGAGTCGGAACAATCGGCTCATCAGGAAAATCTGAAATTGCTACATAGACCACCAAAGACCACGAGAGACGCCATAGACATGAGAGCAACGGCCTGTCTATGATAGACAGGTGGGAGGGGGGTGGTGTTTTTTCATAGACACCCATAGACACCCGTAGCACCAGCCATGTCTATGAGATGCACCATAGCCATAGCTGCCATAGCTCTCATAAACATCATAGCAGGTCAAGTTGGGGCAGTCAATGGGTGTTTGAAAGCGGCTCATAGAAGGGAAGAAACTGAATTGAAGCCTTATTTATTCACGCAACTACTGACTACTAATCCTGATGGACAACAATACTGGGATATCAATGTAAGATAGTAATGGTCTTCAATCAATGGCTGGTAAACTACAAACTTCAAATGGAGAAATCTACAAAAAGAGTTAGCACGGAAGTAAATTCATCATGAATTAGAGATGCATTCAATTTCAAATGGCTGCCATTTTGAAAAGCATGGCCTGACGCAATAGAGCTGCGTGCCTCGATCTCAGCTTTCTATATAATGACTAATACCGCTTATGAAATCCTGGCATCTCCCCAACAGTCATCACAGAGCAAAGACTTTGGATAATAATGCACAAGTATGAGAAGTAAGATATAATCTCCGGGCGCCTGCCGGCACTGACACCCATCCATCTTGTTGGCACCCACACCCAATGGTAAAATCGTTTTATTGCTCGGCCTTGGCCGAGAAGCTTATTTGTAACATCCTATCGCGATTGCGATTTTGTCTGCATCGACGATTCGGCGGTGAATCGAACTGTGGGGTATGTGGGGCCGGTCCGCTTAGCCGTTGTTATCATTTATTTATTTTTACATTTTTCCTCCTGCATCCAGTTTTCCCTCCTTGGGCCCAGTGGACTGTTGATTGGCGGACCCATCCATGGGAAACAAAAACATTCGGATAACCGTGTCGATGGGGAATGCCGGCGTGGAGGGTGACGGTGGCGCTGAGGGTGGGCTCGTCGGAACGGCGGGCTGCAGGTCTTCGAACGCACGAGGACCAGGTACCCGCACCATGTAGCGACGCCGAGAGACTGGAGCGGTGTGCCAAATGAAATGGTTTAGTAACCAGTGAAGGAATAGCTAAAGCAGGACGAGAATACTCACCACCTCAAGATCCCACCGCGAAATTACATTCCAACGCGCAGCTCGGCTTGTTGACGGGACGGTGTCACACCTGAACCGCATACCACAGCCTGTAACCTTCAAGCTGTATCCAAAGATGAACAATTGCCACCATGCAGATGTCAGAGACTGGCATTTGCAGGCTTGAAGAGATTCAAGACACGAAGCTTTGTTGTCAGAGACCTTGCAGAGACTGGCTTGATGAGACATGACAGTATTTTCAGGTTTGGAGACATTGAAGGCAGGGAAGACTTGATCTCCCTCACGTTGCAGAAACTGGCTTGAAATACGACCCAGACGGCATTTGCGGGTTTGATTACATTCGGAGCCCTGAAGACATTTGCTAACTTGCAGAAAGTAGGCTCGAGCACAGTAATCCTTGGAGGAGGAGTCGAGCGTGCGGTTGGGTTGGTGGGAAGGAAGAAAGTGGTCGATCACACGTGATGATGATTCGGAGTTTGAATGACTTAATAGAAATTGAACGAACTGCGGAAGAACTTGGGCTTCCCATAGGCGAGATAGCACTAATTATATGCTGAGAGTGGGTTTGTGATTTAACTCTAGCTCCAGAAGATTTGACACTTAAATTCAGCATCACTCCTAATTTGCATGTGGGCTGGAAATGGCCACTTTGCGGGCGCTGTAGCTCATTATCTTCTGCATATTTTTGCATGTTTCAACTTGGGGGATTGTTTGAAATTGGGCCGGCTACAAAGTGAGACATTTACTTTGCGTTCAAAAAAATTATTGGTGTAGGAAAAAAACCGAAATCCTGTATCAACCTGAAAAGATAGCGCTTCAAAGCATTTTGATACCATCAACATAGTGAATATACATGAAGAAAACCGTCAAGCATGGGGGCGGAGATCTGATGGTCTGGGGATGTTTGACAGAGCATGGGCCTGTGCGACTTCATCGCGTCGAGGGGCAGATGAATGCGGTTCAGTACTGTCAAATTTTGGAGGAATTCTTCCTGGGCACCCTTCACGATTACTCCCTGGAGCCCGCCGACATCGTTTTTCACCAGGACGCGTGAAACAAAAACCGCGTTTTCACGGACTTAAGCAAACCGCTGTAATTGCGAGTACTTGCCGCGCCATGCGATGGCCACATCCCTCAAGTGAGATCGAGCGAGAAGTCGGCAACACGGCATGATGTCTTACAGCCTTCAAATGCTCTTGATTTTAAATGGAAGACGTCCCGCAACACAAGTGGCTCCTCTTGTATATCCAACCCTCAAAGTCATCTGAGCAGGGGGCCATTCGGAATTCTTCGGTATAGGTACCACAATATTTCCCATCCATCCTGATCTTGGGCCTGCGAAGTTACTCCCCATGTTCATAGACTCCCTAGGTTTGTTCTTCGGGTTTCCACCGTGCTTGGGTCACTCAGACCTCAAGAGCCATCGTTATTTTGGATCAGTGGCACGTTTGGAATTGAATTTGTTGCTGAATTGCACCCAACCGTGTTTTCAGCTCGCACCTTTTGATCTGCGGAGCTGATTACGTTGAATTTGCGCTTTCACTGTGCAACTGTATTCATGGATTTTTCAAGGATACCGGATTCACACCATCGAAATATCCGCCGGGGCAATCGAGCCGGAGTTGCCACAGGTCGTTGAAGCTCCGGGAGCTCGATTCCGGCGCCAGATGATTGACCGGAGCATGACATCCATTCGCTGCCTGTGAACCGCACCGTTCATAGAAGCAGGGAATTCTGTGCACGGATCGGTCAAGTCGTCATCAGCGGCAGCAGGACTCATCCCTAGCAGAAACGAAGGACGACAGCGTAACTGAGTGACATGATCACCCACGAGAACGAATATTCCAGCGCAGACAAACGTGTAGAAAGGGAATAATCACAACCGACTCTCGCACGCAGGCAAAGTATCGTAAATTTGCGTCGAGACTCGAACCTCGACCTCGACCTTGACACCTCCCTCTCGTGCGTTTCATGATCTTTCTTTCTTTTGGTTCCGTTAGTACCCTAATATTATTTTACAGACAACTCGTGCTGCATCGCGGTGAGAAACACCTCGCGCTCCCCAACGCCAAGCGCACCCGCACCTCCCGCCAGATTCGACATCGACACTGATACCGCAGCAGCTTGCTGTTGAGAAAGATTCGCTGGGGAAGCTTGACTTGGGCCCCGGGGCTTTTATTGAAGGTATGTACAGCATCTCCCTATGAGCTCGAGAGATTAACTACTAACGCCATAAAATAGCAAACGGCGTGCGTTTCGGTGACTGGATTTGACGAATTGTGATCCTGAGCCTCGAGCAGGCATTTTTCACCGACACGCACGCTATGTTTCCCCTCATTGTGGCATCTATTGTGAAACCTTCTGTAGTAAAAAGGTATGTGTCCAGACCCTTTTTGTTGTACTCCGCCCCTCTTCTATCAGCCACTTGGCGACCGACGATCTCCCCGGTATATTCGGCCACTTTTTCTCCCTGCGAGAACTTCTTGCATGCAAAAATACCCACCTTGTGAATGGAGGAGCTACCCAGTCTAAGCTGTGTGCGTACATATGGCGGAGCACGTTCCACAACATTGCTTTGCATGCGCAAGTGTAGCCATACCACTGCAGACACGAATGGTCGGTAGCCTCTGGTTGGCTCACAGTGGCCGCGCTTGGCTGCATTTATGAATTCATGTATCAAGACAAAGTTCACTGACTATTCAGACATTTTAGTCAGACCTGAAGAGTGATGCTGAAGTCAAAAGGTTTGCCGGCCGGGTCCAGAAGACTTGGTAATTCAGCAGCGAATTATACACCCGATTCCGACACGCACACGAGCAGGGGGAACTGCGAGCGAGCTAAAATTAGCGCGCCTGCCGACGTGGGGCCGAACTTGAGCTCGCAATTTTTTTTGTGTCTATCGTTTTGCGCTTAGCTGTTGGTTCCCTCGGATACAAACACACGCAACCTGCCTAATTGTTGGTCCTAAATTTTGAAACCCCGCTTTGATCCTGTCGGTGTTGGATACTCCATCGCGGCTTCCCTCAGGCTAGTCTCCTACTCTCAGCAGGTCCTCATCCCAAGATTATTTAGAACCTATTATGCAGATTTTTTTTGATCTCCGTTTTCGAGTAATGCTTCTTTGTAAATGTTCCCCGGGGTTCAACGTCCATCGTCTGTTTTCGGAGCAATGGATTCAACATCTCGGCGCTGTTGGTGAATTAGAATTGGCGAGTGTGTTGGCTCGCAAAGGTATTCGAAAGATGCCTTCACCTTATTTCCTGATCCCATCGAACTGGTTTATTGGTAATCTACCTCGATATCACTGAACAAAGCATCCAAAGGCAAGAAACCGACATCTCAACATAGCTGTGGAGCCGGAAGCAATCAACATCCGGCCAACCCGCGCCGGGGATGAACCCGGGTGTGTGTTCGGGGTGGGTGGGTACGTATCACCCTTCAAGATAGTTCAAGGATCAATCCAATTCATTGGGCTCGGGCTATAGTAAATAGCCACGCAGTTTTATTAAAACTGTTCTTTTGACGCGTATGACGGCTCGGTCTGCTCCATGCACATGAAGCTCTTGTCACTTATGCTCAAGCCTTCCTTATGACCTAGTTCTCGGCGGTGATTCGCTGTTCTTCGGTTCCGCATGCATCATTTACGCTCTCTTCGGCAGGAATGCCGCCAAGAGAGTTTCGAATATTATGTTTTCCCTTATTACTGATGATTGCAGATCCATCCTGCTGCCGATCCCAGCAACACTGTCGCGTGCTCCGAAGATACACCGTCCGACTGTAAGTGTCTAGCCCCTCCTGTCTGTTTTGATGGCATCACTTCCTAGAGCGGAAAACGCAAAATACGCGCCCGGAGCCGGCGGTTTTAGCCACTTTTATATGTGAAAATTCAGAAAACCCTGGAAAAAATCTGAAAGCTAGATCTGACCACTACAATCACTTTCTACATACAAAATCTTTTGATCCCATCAGTCCTTGGCGTGGAAAATGCCCTTTTTTGGCTCTTAGACAGTAAATGGATGATATCTCAGCAACCACTGGGCCGTTTCCCTTGAATCCGGTACCGTTAGAAAGCTGCTGAAGAGCTCTAAACCCTAGACCCATTCCTAGGGTTAGTGGTAACCCAGCCTTAGGGTTGGGGGCAATGTTAGGGTAAATGTTGTCATTGGATGTGACTAGGGCTAAGGCGAAACATGTCCTTCCTTTAGGATGATGTACTGGAGGGGGGCAGTGGGGTAACCGGGCGGCACAGACAGCACCGGTTACCCCCACTGCCCCCCTCCAGTACATCATCATAAAGGAAGGACATGTTACAAGAAAAAAAGAAAGTTGAGTAGCTGTCACTTGTAAGCTGTCTTGACTGTTGCAGGAGCACCTCCGCGAAAATGTTGGGTCCAGTGAACGAGTATGAAATTGAAGCAAGATGTATTTTTTCGGAAGTGCCAGACTGCACTCAGATGCGGACGAGAGCGGCCCAGTGCGGCGACGAGAGCCAGCCAAAGGGTGAAGCTGGTGAAGGGTCGCGAAGTAGTGGCGAACGGCGTGCAAGAGAGTTCTTAAAATCCGCGGATGCCGGACATGAGTGACTTTGGGTCACAAGCTCACAAACAATGGGCTGGGTGGAAATGCCGCGCGTGCCGCGCGACTGCCGCGCACTGACGCGGCAGTGCGGAGAATTGAGGCGGCAGTGGCGCGGCACTGACGCGGCGGTGGCTGTGTTATTGCCGCGGCAAAGGGGTGAAGTGCCGCGCCGCATTTAACTCCTTCCGCAGGCCATTTCTGACCACAATTCAAGCTGGCTCAAGGTTTAGCACTCTCAATGCATTGTCTGTACCGTTGAAACCCGGTCCAAACGTTAGAACTATTGAATCTTCAAGCACCCCAATATTATGACTAGGCTTTGACTAGATCTTGGTTAACCGACCATTTCTGGGCGGAAAATCATAGGATTAATGGGTGTGTCGTCAATTATGACTCAGAGCATCGGTGAAAGGTAAATATGGTTACATTTAACCTCTTGGGTTTCAGAATGCCAGTGGACGTAGGAGATCAGCAGAACCTAAACCAACCCCCGATTTTGGACTAAATCTTGGTTTTTCGAGCCAGTTTCTGCTTCGGACATCACGGCATTGGTGTTCTGAGTTTCACAAAACATGAGACATAGTAATAGAGAGGCGGATTAAACTTGATTAAACTTGTGAGCCAAGCCAGTCCTATCGAATGACGGTGTGCAAGTTGTAGCAAGTCTGCTCGCAGGCGTGTTAAACAAAAGCTGACTCCCTTGTCGAGCTTTTGTCGTAGTAACGTGCTTAATTTAGGGTTTAACATACTCGACAGATCCTGGCCTTGGTATCATTAGAACATTGCTGGTCTAATGTCCAAAGTAGTAAATGACATGTAAACATATTGAAGATAATATTCGGCCTCCAGTTTCACTGCAAATTCCCATCGGTGGACTGGACAACCCATGAGATCCTTGGCACTGTCGCACCACAGCCGAACGAAATTTGTGCGACATTGCGTGCTTTGGAATTGTGGTACAGCGAGTAATTATTCGGGGGCCTCAAACTTCAGTAATTCTTCCTATACATGGACTTCAAGTTGACACCTCTGCGCACTAACTGATGACTGATCTACGTACGACATAGGTACTCATAAACCTACGGACTAGCTAACTGGATACTCCGACTGCCGAGACATCCAGCGGCAGTGTGCACGGATACCTAACCGAACTTTCCCTTATTCTCCGGTTGAATGGAACTCCTAGAATGAATTTGCCCTGCAGAGTGAGGTATAAATATAAGAAGAATACAGTGACTTAAATTCCCTACTCATTCCATATACGAGATTATACCCGTGTAACACTCAGGGAAGGCTGAATCTTGACTAATCTTAAGTCTTTCATTTGGTCCTGGAGAGGTATCCGGAAGAACGTCTCTGACTTGTGGATCTCAACGTCCTTTGACTGTGGCCAGTACTACCGTGGAAGGGTGCTGCTGTGCAGGACTCGGTGACCCAGCTGCACATTTCCTTTTTTTCCTCTGGTGCGCCCCTCACGCGACACACCTTAAAATGGGGGGCGAACGACTCCAAATGTTGAACGGAGTTCTCCAAGGTTGACCAGGCGCGCCAGCACCAACCCGTTTAGTAGTTTCCCTTCTTGAGGAGACGGTGGATACGACCAACGGGGAACTGGAGGCCCGCCTTGGAGGGGCGGCTCTGGGACTTGGGGACGTCGCCGCCGCCCGCTGCCTTGCCTGATTTGGATTTGCCGCTGACCTTTCCAGACATTGTGTGTGCGGTGAAGGGGTGAGGCTAAAGAGTGGCGAGGGCGCGTCGTTGTCGAAGAGACGCCAAAGTCTGCAGAACAATACATAGCACCACACGTAAACAACAGCAAACATCACGTCGCTTTGCTCCAAACGGAGACCACGCAATGCCTGACTCGCACACCAGACAACGTGTTCCTCTCGAGGACCTACCGCTGGACCTATTTCTCCCGACTCCAAGGCCCGACAAACGCTCAATGAGCAGCCCCACAAAACGTCGAATTATTGCCAAAGAGAGCATCGTAATGACTTCCTCGCCCAGTATCTTTCTTAACTCACCCCACTCTTCCCTTCCCATGAAGCTGCATTTCGGAGCTCCCACCAGCTCCCCCGACAAATGCAACCTCTCAATGAGCAGCCCCCAAAAACATCGAATTCGTGCTGAAGATGGCATCAGTATTACTTCCTCGCCCAGTACGACTCGCATCACAGTTGCCTCCCACAGATTCCCCGACTCTTCCCTCCCCATGTTCAGACTTCCCACCAGCTCCCCCACGAGACCCGACAAATGCAATCTCTCAACGAGAACCCCCACAAAGCGTCAAATTGTTGAAGAGGACAGCATCTTACCCAGTCCCAGTACAACTCGCATCGCGGTCACCTCGCACGAGTCTCCCCGCACCTCCCTCCCCATAAAGCGTCATTTCAGACTTCCCACCGATTCTGCCACAACACCGCCCGGCATCCGCACTTTCGCAATTGCCGACGTATCAATTTTCACGGCGTCGGAATCAACTCCCCCCACCGCACGCCAGCCTCAATCGATTCATTACCCTGGTTTTGACGTGTTCGTGGATGCTGCCAGGACTGTCCGCCTGAACGCGCTGATGAACGACGCCTTCGACGCTCAAATCACGAATATATCGGCCGCTGAGTCAGATCAGGACGAGGAGAAGGAGAATATTGGGTGAGGTATCCTCCGAGCCGACTGGATACCCGGCAGACGGACGGAAATGTCGGCCGCAGCCGAACTCTTGTTCCACGCTTCATCACGAAAAGGACAGCCGTATATATGTTGGAAGTAGCGAGAACAGGCCGTAGGGCGACGGGAGTTGTGGATCAAGATATGCAGACAAGTAAAAATGGGATTGAGGGTGCAGACGGGGTATTAAAAGCTGAATGAGAAAGAAAAGCTGTAATTTTGTCCTCTGAATGTCTTACTCTTACATGCCGGAAGCTCTCATCGTAATGTTTTCGAGACAGTTATTCTAACCTATTGCGCTCCGGCGACAGAAACAGTTTGTACATCATTGTACCTCTCAGGCAAGGACATGCACAACGGTGTAAATTGACACGCGCTAAAAAAGTAGTGTACAGTCATTTTATTATAGGAACCTACTCGTCATCACCGAAAAGAACCGGAAATTTCGGTTTGAGGCTCGAAATAAGTAGTTTTTCAGGACCGGGTTTCTCGATAGAATTATCCCCCAAAATGCAACGGTAAAGGGCTGATACGTTTGAAAAATTGGAACCGACGCTTACAGTCATTCCACGGTCCTTGCATGTCTTTTTTTTTTTTTTTGAGCCCGGAGTCCATATTTTTGGTGAGCTTCTTTACCTATGTCCCTTCATATGATGTGAATGCACCTCCCACATTTTTCCAAGACTGGAGCTTGCCTCAGAATTTCGTAATGTGCAGTACAAGGGGCGGATTTGCATTGCCGACAACCGGGGCTCGGAAATTGGGCTAACTTCAACTGGGAAAAGTGCCTAGAATGTGCTTCAGAGTCGTCTGTGTAGATTACAAAAAGATTGAGGTGAGTGGCTGATCGGGTGGTCGTTGGTTTGACAAAGATGCGTGGTTCTCACATGGAACCAGAGTTCATCAGCATTCTGGAAGGCCATGCCACATTTGAACCACTGTACGAACGCAACATCCCTTGCGTTGTTCGCAGCCTTCTGTTGGCTCTGCCCAACACACACGTGAACGTCCCGGACGAGAGTGTACTGGGGATGGTCCCCCTGACATGCACAGCACTTATTATGAATGAGACCCTCTCCGGGAACAAAAAAAGTGGCCTGGCTCCTCGTGTCGGGTAAGTTCATGAATGCATTGGCGGCATCGACTCGCGAGGTATTGGCGTCCGAGAATAACAATGCGTGAAAATCACGCCATGGATCGGGGATGGCGAACACAAGGGGAGACTGTCCATGAAAGGAGGGCCCGGTGGTTGCGATTGGTACGAGATCTATCTTGTGGGTGCCGTGGTCAAATTTGGTCCTACTCGTCGTCTAAAAAACACATGATGTTATTTCGCCACTCAAAACTTGTCCCAATTCGGACTGACCTCTCCCACCGCCTGACGACGTTTTTTGTCCTCAAAGTAGGATTCGCGAGCCTCTTGGACGGCCCATCTCAACTCTGTTGTATAGGCATTCCGATACGCCTTGCGCAAATCCGCTAAAGTTTGTTCAGATACTGCGGTGTCCATGTCGGTTAACTCTAGCTCTTGAATCTGAGCGACGACCTAATATAATTGATCGATCAGGAATGGTCGATCTGGTGAATAGCTGACCTTACCTCCTCAATCTGTCGGTTTAAATCGGCGACCACCGGCACCGCCTCGACGGTCGCGATGATCTCCGGTGTTGCGGAGCGGGGTGCCTCTGCATCACGGGTACCGGTCATCGAGAGGACAAACTGTCAAAGATCAATTAAATGATAATGAAGACGAAAAGAACAGTCCCTTACTTCAATGCCGGTCCGATCCTCAGCGGTCCCCTGGACCATACCTTGGAGGTCGGTGGTAATCGTCTTTGATTGATATGCAGAAGCCTAATACAGAAGAACATTTTAGGATGTGGAAGCACCAAATTGATTAGCACTTACAAACATGGTAGACAGTTGTGAGTGCGCCATGATAAACTTGCGTTGTGCCTCTGAAACTACTCCATCTGCAAGGTTACCGACGCCCCGACGGACTGCATAGAAACCGAGAACGTCTAAAAGTCAATTAGCCTCGTGACATACGCAACATGAATACAGACCACATACGCTCGAGACCCTCTTTGAGAGAATAGGTATCCGCAACATACTTAAATCCTGGGTAAGGCAGGGGCTGGTCACTGGTCTTCCATTCGCCATCTACATGAATGACCTGGCGCAAGACGGCGAGCTTGGCACGCTCTGGGTCCATCCGCAACTTGCGGGGCTCTGTGACGGGGACCTTGGGGCGGAGGATGTCTTGTACGGTGGCATGATCGGGAAAGACTTGGTCCTTGCAGCCGAGTAAAAGACCCGCGAAGACAGGGCAAATGGAAAGATTGTCCTTGTCCAGGCGAAAGACGCAGGAGCGGAACTTGCTATCGTTGTCCCGGAAGGTTTTCAACAAACGGAACAAGACGTGAAGAAACACTAGGGGCTCAAGCGGGTTGTCGGGATTGGGGAGTAGGATGAACTCGTGGTCCGACCAGTACAGAGCTTGGCCAGAGCCGGCATGCACCGAACTGACGACCACCTCGCCGGGCCTGCTCGAGCTGAAGGCAAGGAGAAGAAGCCCATAGACCGCTTGCAGTCGCTCACGAGCAAGGCGCATGCCCGGCTGATCTAGCCAAATGGCATCGGTGATCACCTTGACGTCGACAAAACTCGCAATGGGTTTTGGTCGTGCCGCGGTAACCAGCGGGCAGCGATCGCGAAAAGGTTTTGACGACAAGTAGACGACCGCCTGCCTTTTGTCCTCCACCGGAATGCTGACACCAGTACGACGATTCCACAATGCAAAGAAGTCGATTAGGTAGTTGTGGGGAAAACTCGGTTTAGAGTAATCCACAAGGCAACCAGCAACAGGAAAACTTAAAATGGTGTTCCTTGGACCTTTTTAAAGTGTCCTAAAGACTTGTGACTCATCGGACATCATCTAGACGTTCAACAAGGAGGAAAGGAGACAGATTCAGTTGATAGTTGTGGATTAGTACATTATTCTGAGGAATAAGTGTATTACTGCATTCTGTCCGTTGGGTTCGAGCTTACTAGTATACCTGTCGTAGATACCGAGCAACCCTTTCATCAGGGAAACACGAAGGAAGGATCACACCATCCCCTCGACATGATGCAAACACTTCACAACGACATGTGCGAGGTCAAAGGAAGAGTGGCAGACATCGAGACAACGCTCGCCAATCTACACGCCCCTGCTCCTCCGGTTCGCGGTAGCACTGCCCAACGCGGCGGCCGGATTACTCGATCGAAAAAAGCGGCCACAAACCGCCATCCCCCCATTGTTGCCTCCGGATCGGACGAGTCGAATGCACAGTCTCAGCCCACAACAACTGATTTCTCGACCGACACCGACCGCGAACCCGACGATGATGATGACGGTGTGGAGCTGAATACTATAGATATTTCGAAAACGGAGAAGAAAGTGCTACAGCATAGGCATCGGATTTACAGGAAACAACGCGTCGTTTACTCGAGCTTGTGACCTAGGACAAGTAACTATCACCCCCACACCCATTTACAGCTAATAGCAGGTACCCCCAACACAAACCCATGGAACGTACACCTCGTGCGATCCCGTGCAACACTCTCACTCAGACCATGCATGCGTCCTAATCCTACATCCCCACTATCCTCCAACGTTAATTAACCCCTAGAGGCCGAACGTGTTGATCCACCAGAATGCAGGAAATCCGGGTGGAGTTGTTGGAATGTGGAAGAAGTTATATGCGCTGCGTAAATCGGGCGACCCTTCGAGCATGCGTGCTCACATTGCGGCTGTTCGAGGCCATGCGGAGAAGCTCGGTCGCATTTATGGGGATAGGCCGTCCGATGCCCAGATAATTGCGACGCTCCTTATGTCCCTCCCATCTTCCTACGACACACTCATTGTTTCCCTCGATTCGAACTCGCAGAAGGACGACCTCGACTTTGTTATTGGTCGCTTGTTGAACGAGGAAGCCCGGCAGGAAGCTGGCTACTCCCAGGAGATTGGGTCCTCTTCCAACCCGATGCCGACGGTGCTGGCTGCTCGCACGTACCGCGACAAATCCCACATTACTTGCTTCAAGTGCCGGAAGCTTGGTCATTTCCAGAACGAGTGCCCTGAGCCTGGGCCGCTCGTCCCCATCGTTCCCGGTGTGGCTGCTGCCACCTATGCCAACGGTGCGGAGACTTACGCGTTCTAATCAACACCAGACAACTGCGCAAGTGGGAGCCTCAATTTTCTGCTGTGCTGATTTTTTTTTATCATCGGTACATTTTATCATATCGTTTAATTTCACGTTTTTATCCTGGACGGCGTGCGACGGTCAGTGGGAGTGTTGGCAGGGGACCGTTGCGCCGTTACCTCACACGTGTCATACTTGCCGCTCCGTCCGAAGCGACTTATATATTGTTAATAGGACGGAATTTCACTTCAAATGAGGACGCTTTTATTTTGATTCAAATGAGCAGTATGTTAAGTAGGAATAGTTTGTACACCTGGACATAGTGATGTGCAGGACGTGTGTGGCTCCGAACAGTGGACCCGTAGGTGTAGAGTTCGAACATCCGGATAGTCTCCTGTAACTTACAAGAGGCCTGTAATTTACGGTAATAAATAGCGCCGCAGGCCGAAAATTCAAACTGCTCGATGGCCAGGTGACGAGCATCAAAAGAACCTAAAGTGGGCTGTGCACACGCAGGCAACACAGTGATAGACAGGTTTTTTGTTGGGGTCAGACACGTTCGATGAGGAGACGAACAGTGAGATCATTGAGAGCTCGGCCGAGGTGCGCATTTGTTCGAGGAGCGGTATTGGTGATTCGGTGATTTGCGCGTTCGGTTTCTAGGCTTACGGTTGCAGCCTGAAGTGCAGAATTTGAGAGCTGTGGCAGTGGCTGAGTTTTAATGCACCTCTATTGTGTCAGGTCATGCTTTTCAAAATGCCAGCCATTTGAAATTGAATGCACCTCTATTGCGTCGGGTCATGCTTTTCAAAATGGCAGCCATTTGAAATTGAGTGCATCTCTATTGTGTCAGGTCATGCTTTTCAAAATGCCCGCTGTTTGAATGCACCTCTATTGCAGCAGGTCATGCTTTTCAAAATGGCAGCCATTTGAAATTGAATGCAGTTCTATTGCATCAGGTCATGCTTTTCAAAATGCCGGCCATTTGAATGCACCTCCATTGCGCCAGGTTATGCTTTTCAAAATGCCAGCCCTTTGAATGCATGCATCATGCCTTCTAAATGCCAGCCATTTGAATGCAGCTCTATTGTGTCAGGTCATGCTTTTCAAAATGCCAGCCATTTGAATGCACCTCTATTGCGTCAGGTCATGCTTTTCAAAATGGCAGCCATTTGAAATTGAATGCATCTCTATTGTGTCAGGTCATGCTTTTCAAAATGCCCAACATTTGAATGCACCTCTATTGCACCAGGTCATCATGCTTTTCAAAATGCCAGCCATTTGAATGCACCTCTATTGCGCCGGGTCACGCTTTTCAAAATTCCAACCATTTGAATGCACCTCTATTGTGTCAGGTTGCACCAATAGATAGATCTCGTCAAGGGCTTTCGATCCATATAAGAAGCAAGCGATTCTGTCGAGCCGTTCTTCGGCAAATCATCATTTAGTAGACCGGGCCAGCCAAAATTTTGGCGCCGGCTTAAAAATCATCAGAAAAAAAAAAATCGAAGACCTCTAGAATCCGACGGCCCATTGTCCTTGAAGACGAGGAGGACGACAGTGGTACGACTGAATCCCACCCCGATCCGCTTAAACCTTGGCTCGATGAGTATCAGCTCTATTTCAATGTTTGCTAAGTTGTTCCAGAGGGTATCGACACAATTCAATGGATGTCAAGTCACGCTTTTGAAAATGTGGACCATTGCAAAGGCAATAGGGTCATGCGGTTCAAAATGTAAACCACTAATTGCGCTCTGGAAAGAACAATAATGACCGTATTGGGACTAAATTCCGAGTCCATATCGGGACAGTAGCCACCGTATCGGGACAGTAGCCGGTAACAGGATATTTGCGCCGTATCAGGACTAAATTCCGAGTCCCTGTTACAATGGCCGCCGTGTCGGGACAGTAGCAGGTAACGGGATATGTACCGTATCGGGACAGTAGCCGCCGTATCGGGACAGTAGCTGGTAACGGGATATTTGCGCCGTATTGGGACTAAATTCCGAGTCCCTATTAGCCCGGGTGCATCATAGCCCTGCCGCAAATATCCCATTACCGGCTCCCAATACAGCGCATATCCCGTTACCAGCTACTGTCCCGATACGGACTCGGAATTTAGTCCTGATACGGCGCAAATATCCCTTTACTGGCTACTTTGGCTCCACTTTGACGTTTATCCAGAGGCAGCGCGTTTCTTTCTTACTAGCAGTTACCCGTGTCTTCCCCATGGATGGTACAAAGTTCTGTATTATTTCATTCAATTTGGCAGATGAGGGTGACTCGCGACAACTTGAGCCAATTCGTCAATTCGCCAACAACCCCCGGAGTTGACCGTGACGTGCCCAAAATTTCGGCAGGCGCGCACCTCAAAAATTATTGGTTGATGATTTAAACCCTCAGTTGTCTTTTCTTAAATCTTTCAATGGTTGAATAAAACTTTGCCCTGACCTGGGAATATCGGGGGACTCGCTTAGGTGACCTAGCCTTTGTACCTCTGCACCTCATAGAAATGTTTCTACATTTTTATGTGCTATCTATAGCTGTTTTTCTCTCAATCGTGACTGCCAACCCAATTCGTCATCGTCATTGGGTATTGTGGCTGGCAGAATTCAGTATCTCAGCGGGGAACACAGAATCTGGCAGAAATAATCAAAAAATGCTCATGTTTTCGTGCTTTTTCCATGATGGAGGATGAACATATGATGAACAAAGAAAAAGTTCATTCTCTCATGTTCGATCAAGTTCCTCTCGTATGTTCAGATTAGAGTGTCTTAGGACATCATTTGCGCTGGTACCTTGCTGAATGTAGGTTCTCATAGACGACGCTACAACAGAAGAAGCTCGTGCCTCACATGTTTTATGTTCAACACGTGCCGCGACAATCATTGGTTCTACGGACGTGGAGTGTACAACGCAGTAAAACCCGATTTTCGCTCAAGAAGTTGGAAATAACATCTCACGAAAGTTGTAATACAGTAGAATTTGTCATAATGCATAGCGTTGGTGGACCCCCAAACCCTCTGCATTATGGGCAATATGCATTATGAACACCCCTCTACAGTGAGAAGAGGGGGTTTGGTGAATCCGAAACGCTCCCTGATTCTATACAATACAAGCAGTCGCCGGCGCGAAGCGCCGGCTCCTACTTGGACATTGAAACAAAAAGTTTTTGGACAATGAATTACAATAAAAGCTCTTTCCATACAATGTTGTTGGTAGATGTGGATTCTGTTATCCCAGGGCAACGCAACAGAAGGACCAACATCGACAGAAGAGGTCAAATGAAATGAGGTAACCCGGGCCGGCCATGCGCGCTAATGCACGCGCTAATCAGGCGGAGTTTTCACCCTCTTTATAAAATTAAGCCTCGTATCTCCAAAGCTTCCAGTTGGCAAGCATGGAAGAAAGCTATAGATTAGAAGCTGAGGATGACAGATGTGCAGTGGTTGATCGATGCGCAAGGCTGCAGGCGAAGTTGCGGAAGTTGCGGAAGAAAAGTGGAATGTCATGAATGTTTGATCCTGGTGATCTGAAAGTACATATGGAGATACGGCTTCGGACAGACAGAGAAGGTGAATTTTTTAAAGAGGGTGGGGTGATTCGAGGATGACTTTACCTCGCCAATTATCGGGGAATCTGCGGAAATTTGCGAGTATATCTGACAGAGAAGTGATAGAGGGTGATTGCGGGGCGCAGCGGCAGTCATCCCGAATCAGAATAGAAGCCGTCGGCGCTTGGAGCCGGCTCAGCGGATTGCGCCGGCATTGGGGAATCGTTGAGCCGCCATCAAACAAAGCTGACAGACTTTAAAAAGCTTCCGACAGACAGACAGACGTAATTTCATAAAGAGGGTGATGAGCCATTATGCATTACGACCTTATTCATTTTGACAAATCCGACTGTAGTGTAAGAGAACAAACAAACATATTCATTCACCATATTACCCCCTGATCGGACCGAAATCAATTCTGCCCTCCACGCTATCCTTCGGATAGAACGAAATAATAGGTACAGTACACAGGCAGGCAAATGGATGAGAAAATTCCTTACCCGGTATTTGTCATTGTTTGGCGTTTGTCCCAAATCTCCCAAATCTCCCACATTCCCCGTCCCAATTTGGTGGTGATTCAAGCCTTCCTCGGTAAACTCTGCCTTAACCCAGACACCTTGCTTCCCTTGTTAGTCAAATAGATCCTGGTCATGGGTCCATTTTTATTCGATGGCTTACACAACATGAGAGCTCTGGTAATTACAGGATGCTGCGCCCCTCCACAACCGCTGTGGTCATTCAAAAACTCCGCCTCCTGTTGCTCACTTCCGCCAAAAATTCCGGCCTGAATCCTGCTCTTGAATCGGCACTCCAACAAAATTGTCCAAAGACCAGTACAATGAGATGAACAAGGACCTAACAGAGGATGATATACGATGTGCTCTGAAACTATCCAGTAATGGCAGAGCCCTGGGAGTAAATGGCATCCGATACGAATTTTTCAAAATGATGGATGTGGAATACAGAAAATATAAAGATAAACCAGGAGCTTTCAACGTCATGGCTTTCTTGGCAGAATTATACTGCGACATTGAACACTTTGGAATAGCAGCAGGGTGTAACTTTAACATGGGATGGTTATGCCCAGTGTTTAAAAAAGGCGACACCGGTCTCATTAGCAACTACAGGCTCATTACATTATTGAATACCGACTATAAACTGATGACAAAAGCCTACTCTATACGGTTAATGAATGTTGCCCCGTCTTTGATAAGACCAGATCAAGCAGGGTTCATGAAAGGGCGAAAGATTGAGGATCAAGTCAAATTAGCGAAATTCCTGCTTAACTACGCTGAAGTGGCAGAGGAAGATGGGATCCTCATTGCCCTAGATCAGGAGAAAGCATATGACCGAATCAATCACGACTACCTACTGCGGGTCTTACACCACATGCGCTTCCCTCCAAAATTTTCAAAGACGATCAAATGTTTATACACTGATGCAAAAACCGTAGTTATGATTAATGGAGAACTCAGTGAACCATACATCATTACCCGAGGTGTGCGACAAGGCGATCCCCTTTCCTGTTTATTATTTAATCTTGCGATTGAGCCTCTGGCGTGTCTACTCCGGAATTCTGATATCACGGGAGTTGTTATCCCCGGAACCGACAAGAATTTGATTTTATCACCCTTCGCTGATGATACAACAATATACCTGAAATCCACTGACTCTATGGAGACTCTGTGGGGTATTCTACGCCTTTGGTGAGCTGAATCAACCGCTAAATTCAGTGAACATAAAACAGTTCTTCTTCCCTTTGGGCGGCCCGCCTATCGCCAGAGAGTCATCGACGAAAGAAGAATCAACGTTGATCAGGGAGGCAAAGGAATTTTAGATGTATCCTCCAGAAATAAAGCAGTTGCTCTTTGGAACCTTCAATGCTATCTCAAGCATGGTGAAGATCGCCCACTGTGGCGCTATTTTTTTGACTACATACTCGCCAAGTACTTGGAAACCAGCTATCTCAATATCAGGACTGGTCAAATCATCAACATCTTTTTGAACAACATACACTTTCCCATCCCAAGATCAAATGCAATCCCTGACGATCTCAAGCAAATGATATCTGTAGCCCAAGAGTTCAAGCTAACATTTACGGGACTCTCGGTCGACCATCAAGTAAAGCTTGCAATGCCAATATGGAAACACCCTGCTGTCCACTACCCAGCACACAAGAACACCTGCCTTCGTGATGCTGCAACCTGCCTCAGAAACATACATAAAATTCGAACAGTCCGTGATGCCCTTCTAATTGCTAGGAGGCGAACCACGGTGCCACGACGCCCACATACCGTCAACCCTAGTGGTATTGGCCGCAAGAATTGCGGATGCCCTCCGTGCAGCTGGGACCGAAATGAATTTGGTTGTGAAAATCCGGGCAAGTGTATTGAGACCGCTCAAATTCTGATTGAGTGTATTGTGCCTAAGTGGAACTCACTAGTTCCGATGGCGGACCTTTGCGATGACCTTGAACTAACAGAAGAAGAGATATACGCTAACCAGCAGAAGGCTGAAATTGACAAATCAATGACCTTTGACCCAAGCTTCAGATTGCTCAGTGTTGGAAATGGGTTTAGGATTTTTGCAGAGGGCGATTTAATGAATGAGATTGCCACAAGACGACATCTACAAGTAGGACCGCCCCCAGAGCTAATCACAGCTTCTCTCCATATAAAGATGATCCGTGCTGGACAGTTTGACCCTCAAATCGTTGCGAGGTTCAGAATTGTGTCGCCTGAACTACAGGAAGATCGAACTGTATGCCTTACATTCGATAATCCAACAATAAAGATTAATTTCAGATCAGGAATATTGGGTGCGACCCTTGTCCTCCTCCATGAATTGCCAAAGAATGCCCCCCTACTGTTCTGTTCTTCCTCAAAACACTGATCAAGGAACGAACAAAATCCGAAAACAATATGTTAGACCCGAACTTTCTGCTTCTCAAGGCTGTAATTGCAGCGCTAAACGAGTGAGTTGATCGGACACAGTTCAAGCAGACACCACATATCCTACCAGTCACTCTTGGCATTGACTTATGTCCCTCACTTGAAGTTGATACCCAAACCGATGTCATGTTCAATAACCCTGGTATCCTCATCTCACATGGCTCCCAGCGAATCTTTACAAAAATCATCAAGGGCAGATTCCCAGCGCCATTCAGGAAACCAACATTCATCAACTTAGACCGCATTCGTTGCGCTGTACAGGAAGTTTCCGATTACACTCCAACAGATGAAATGATTTGGAAATCTTCAGTAAATTTAAGACGACTACACCGCTAACTATTCTGGAAGTCGATTCACAATACTTTCAGAGTTGGTGACTTCTGGTCACACATCGAGAACCTTGAAGTGTTTCAATCTGCCAAACCTGTGGTGTCCCTGAAAGCCTAGAACACATAGCGACAGAATGTGATACCTCTGGCACAAAAGTTATTTGGGAACTGACCAAGTCTCTCTGGACAATGAAATATGCCAAGTGGCCTTCACTCAGTTGGGGGCTCATCTTAGGTCGAGGTGTAGACATACGTAGCTAGACTGGCTTGTCTACTCCCCTCCTCTGTCTACGCCGGAGCCAGACCCTCTGTCTATCAGGGAGAGAGTATTGCCCAGTGGACCGAACCTTTAAGGTCGGGCAGAGCGGAAAGGCATTTTTTTTCTCGTTGTCTTATTTATGTATCTGAACGCGTGAGCGGTGGCTTGGGAGATGATGCGGACATGGGGATACCGTTGGTGGCGACGCCCAGGAACGATGATTGCGGAGGCATAGGGAGGGGCTTGTGGGGCGGCGGGTCGCGCTTGTAGACCCCGTTACTGCTAAAGCTCGGCGAAGGATAGCGCGGTGCTTTGGGAGAATGCAGCACTTGCGGCTTGACGAGAGGAGGAGTGGTTATGGACGCTACGAGTGGCGACGGCAGAGTCTGCGAGGCTTTGAGCGAGGAAGAGGCGACCGGCCTGAAGACACCGAGGACTGGAGGCGGAGTCCGTGCGTTGATGGCAAGCGGTGACGCCTCGCGCTTGACTTTCGACGCGCCATTTGCAAGTCCCGGGGACGGCGTCCGCGAATCAGCGACGCTGAAGCTCGTAACACAAATAACTACTATCTTGCACGGTCGGGGTACATTGTTTTCAGCCGCAAGAACATATCTGAATCCACGATTAATGTTGCCGCGACTCCAAATTCGAGTCGAGGAACTTGATAGGAACTGCCCCAGTCAATACTGAACAATGTTTTGCCCAACGTAAAAGTAAGTATGTAGTCCTTGAGCGGAGGAGCGTTGAGGCAGCAAGAGATGCCGAAATTCAATAAAGAAAATTATGTATGTATACGCGTGATATTTGAAGCCCTTCGGAAGGTCCCGACACCCGGCCGAAAATCTGGAGGGCCTTCCGGAAGGTCTCCGGAAGGCCTTCCGATTTTGAAGGCCTTCGCCCTTCCGGCCAACAAGAAGAGACAGTGTAATAAACAATGATAAGACTCGGCACGATTCAGAGGGGGAATGCCATGCTTGATTCATGAACAGTCCATGTAATTCGTGTCGAAAATTGTAATAAGGCCTTCTGGCGTGGGAAGTACTACTCGGACAAATTTAGGTTTCAATATTTTCCCGAGATTTTCTTTTTCCAAAAAAAACGATTAGCTACGGGGAAGCCCGGATAGGACATGACTACACATTATCGGGGTCAGTACCGCTTCTTTTTGTCTCATTGCCCCTCTTCTTAACTTTTTCCCGCTCTTGAGTCCAGTTCTTCGCTGTCGTCTGTCCTGATGTAAGTCGTACCCACCGGGGCTAGAGCATCCACCGTACCTCTGACGGTGCCTTCTGGCTTTCTCCACTCATCCACAATTGATAATATCTCTTGCAGCATCTCGGAACTTTGCGCTCCGTTGGCTGCATCGAGGTGATGGCGGGTGGACAGCCCCTCCGAACGTAGTAATTTTCCACGTGGTCTGTTGGCAGCCCAGGCCTCGAGAAAGTCTTTTCGACCAAAATACATGATGGACACGTGGGGAAAGCGCAGGCCCAGTACAACATAGCCAAATAACAGGCTAGTTGGCCACCCTGCTAAATAATGGCCTGAGCTCTCAAATGCACGCCACTTGCGCTCTAAATCATAGAGGGAGATTGTATTGACTATCTCACACAGTTTTGGTTTATATATGAGGCATACGAAAGGGCAAAAAATCTGGTTCCGACCGATGTGAAACCCCAAAATCGGGGTTGTGAAATGAACGAGCATCCTACAAGTAGAAGAAACACCTAGATGGGCCAAAGTAAGATCCAGGCTGCTTAATAGGAAGTATTGGGATGTACCTGAGCACCCAACTCCATTACAAGACGCTGGTAGCTCCTCCAAAAAATCTGACTATTAGCAAGACCGAAAATGGGTGGTTTGAGATAATGGCCTGTAGAGCTATCAGAGGTGAATGGATAAAATCTCGGAATACCTCCCAGAATGGAGGATTGGATAGTAAAAAGTACTCTGTAAGGTTCCAGACCGATATCAGGGCGGTATCGTGTACCGCGACGGTGGCCAGCATGGCAGACCGAAAAAAGCAGTCGTGCTTTCCTGAGTGCATAAAAGAGAGTCGTGGGACCACTGCCATCCAGTAGCATTACAGACAGAGGCCCCAGCATCGGGGGATCAGAATGAGCCGCAAAAGTCGTGGATCGACGAAGAAATGGTGGAGAAATAGCTACGGCAAGTGAGGCGATGGCAAGAAACTGATGTCCCCACGCCTCGGAGTCCGATCCGCGATGCCGTGACTTTCGATCAACCCATCACTTTCGGCTGAAATTTGGTCTGGACCTTCGTTGGAGGTCGTACTCTGTTCGTATGTCATGCCCAGTCATAATTACCAAGCCCTGGCCTTCTAGCTCCCAAGTGGCCAACTAGGTAGGGTGGCCAGGTAGGGGGTCTCAGATAGTATATATTGCACACTGGAATATTCTGCAACATACTCAGAGCAGTTACCATACGTCTCTGACGCAGGCCAGTTGGAATCATCCCCCAGTGCCTGTGTTGCCTGGCTCTAATTTTTTTCCAAGGGCTTCTCACATGATGCTTTGAGACGCCGAGAGCACTGCAGCCTGAATGGCGCACACCATAATATTCTGCAAAATGCTGGCATCAATTACTACGCCTCTGAGGCTAGCTAGTCGGAATCGTCCCCTGGTGCCTGTGCATATGTTGCCTGGCTCTGATTCTTTTCTGAGGGCTTCTCATATGATGTTTTGAGACTCTGAGAGCACCGCAGCCCGGAGGTCACACACCGGAATATTCTGCAAAATGCTTGCATCAATTACTGTGCTTCTACGGCAGGCCAGCATCTGCAAAAGCTTCTGTTTCTGTAGCAAGAGGGCTGACTTTTACATCGGCTGCACCAGTGCCCAATCCCCGAGTGAAATCAGGCATCTGCAAACAAATCAGACTCATTTCCTATGGGGGAATGTACTGTGAACTGGTGCTGCTGGCTGACAGTCTCTGTCTGCAGAAGGTTCTGTTTCTGTGGCCGGAGGGCTGACTTTTGACATTGGCTGCACCAGTGCCCAATTCCTGAGTGAAATCAGGCATCTGCAAGCAAATCCAACTCATTTCCGATGGGGGAATGTACCGTGATCTGGTGCTGCCGGCTGACAGTCTCCATCTGCAGAAGTTTCTGTTTCTGTGGCAGGAGGGCTGACTTTTGACAATGGCTGCACCACCGATCATGCCTCGAGTGAAATCACCCTCGCAGGTCTGCCGCGCGTGCTTACCCAGATGTTATACAATATCCATTTTATCGCTACATCGAACCTGTCCCCACCGCTCGAGATGATGGAGGCTGTCATCGCTAGGTTGAAGTGATTTGTACGATAATCTGGATATGTTCCTTTGGCTGATATTTTAATAGGGCCGCTCATCAGGATGGGATCGAAGTCTGGGACTGCGATTGACGGCCGTTAGCGGCTTGGATGCGCATTTCGCCCTTTGGGCCGTAAAAACATCCGCGAGTGAACAAAGCCTCGGTCTACACAATTACCCTTCGCCAGAACTGCAGATACGCATCCAAAATCTCCTCCATTCCCGATCAAAAAATTATCTGTGAGTTCAACTACTCATGTGCATGAGGTGAATTTTCTTGAAATTAAGTTAGATTGCTTAGGTGAGCGCAGAACAACTTCCCTCGTTAGTTGCGGAAAACTCAGGGCAATAATGTATCCTTACACACCGAGAGTTTAGGTTGAGATCCACAATTTTGCTTGCCATGGCGCCGTCCCGTCAATTTCCGGTTGACAGCCGTCTTTTTACCGTCCCGTACCGTCTCGGGCCCAAATTTCTGAACAGGTGGCCATCATTATGACGGTCCGTACCCGTCAGGCCTTTCAAAATTGACGGCCGTACCCATTTACGGGACGGTGGGCAGCCCTAGGTGGCGCGCACGGCATTTTTGCTTTTGTTCCTCTTCTTGACCGTTGTCTCGCTCCCAATTGTCCCTTCCAGTTGGCTTCTACGCCTCCAGTCAGAACCCTCATTGTTCCCCTCTCCGCAGTGCTGTCCTCAATCTACTCAGAACTTCGCGGGACGTAATCCGCACGACTCACTGAACGGGCGTCGGAAATACCCCGCTGCCACCTTTTCTCTTCACTATTGTATCTGACTGGTCTATATTTATGAGAATAAATGCTATCTTCCCGGAGGGCAGGGGATACCGGGATTTTTTATATGACCTTCACTTTTGATGTATTGTACATTATGATAAACACAATTCCCTCCCACCAAATCTCTGGGAGAAGTATAAGTCATATAAAAAATCCCGGTATCCCCTGCCCTCCGTAATACTGTTAGATACAACATATCAAAAAACTAGATCATTTAAACTATTATATCCAGCATGTGAACCATCCTACTGAAAAACAGTCCAATCTGGGCTATTAGGTCATCTCGGGGGACTAATAAAAAATCGTAAGATGTCATGCCCTCCGGATTTTCAATGCCAACACAATGAGCATATTTTCAGGCAAAACGGTTGAGAATTGAGCCCAGGAGAGCCATCCGACAGAAATTTCATTGAAAAAAAAAAAAACCGGGCCGCACCACAAGTTCCGCAAACAGCTGTAATGTACTCTACTCACAGTAATGAACGGGGTGAAGCGGGTAACAGAGACGTTAACGACTGCCCGCCGTGCCCGAGGTTTACATCCTCATGACAGAGATCACATTTTACAATTTTGCTGGTGCCGACGTCGACTGCGGCGACCAAGAACTAAAATACGGATTGGGTCACGAGGCGGGGGAAATGATTGGCATGACGTGCCGTGGGTTTCTGTTTGCTAAATTCGTTGGGCGGGCGCTTTGACATGCTTTCCCGTCTGCCCTCGGAAGCAGCGGAGAAGACGGAAGGAGGAAAATTGCAGCTGCACGTGGTGGGAGCAGTGCCAAACATGTCGGCATTGCCTTCCGCGTCCAATATTCAAGGGAAAAAATATTGTAGTGCTTTTCTGCATGAATCCAGGCCCTATAAACAACTTTTCAAAATCCCTACCAAATAATATTTTTGGACCCTCCGGCACCGAAGACACGCTGCATTCCGGATTTGAATGCCCCGCGAGAAAGGGCAAAAAATGTATTTTGGCTGTCCCCCAGAGGGACAAGGGACCCATTCTGAACCCTGTGCCTCACAATGGTATTTTGAACCCCGTGCCCCACAATAGAACTGACCATCAGGTGCATTATAATGTATCTCGGTCGTATAAAGGAGCACTTGACGTATTTAAGGTTTGAATAGACCCCTGCATTCAGGATTTGAACGCCCCGTGAGCACGGGCAAAAAATGTATTTCGGCCAGTCAAAAACTCCCGGGTTAGCAGCATGATGCGGGAATGAGGATCCACATTTGTTTCGATACCCACCTCTCAATTACACAAGATTCATTCCTTAGTATCCATACCCATACATTTGAACGATACTCGCTATGTACAATCCATGTAGACAAAGTGATTGAACGATCGGTTTTGGTCATTTCCGAGGACGATCTGAGGACGCAAAAAGTTTCCTTTTGCGCAGGGGTATCCATTTCCGGATGACACGGCTCGAAGGCCATCCCTCGGAACGCGCTGCAATAGAAATAAGTAGACTTGTTACCAGTCTACCTACGAAATACAAATGTGGCTAGCCCTGTGCCGTAGGCAGGCTGGTATAACTCAGAACCGATGGAGATGTTCTCATTCCTTTTGCTCATCACACCCTTCTGAGTTTCTAGGACGGTGGATTGTGATTGTGAGATGATACCCAGAGCTAATTTCGTTATCTATTCAACAACATTCAAGGCGTCATATTTGGCACCTTTTTTTGGTTCCCATTTGTGCCCCTGCCATGAAAATTCCGGGGACATAGAAAGTTTCAATCCCAAAGGCGGGGGAGGGTGGTCAAATTGTTGGCCGAACATGAATTCAAAAATTCTTTTCGCCAAGCTGTGGAGCTGTTGAACGGCATTCTGATGAGGGCTGCATCGTATATACCCCGATTAACCAAATGGACCCCATATCCAGTACGAGGATATCCGGCGAGGTAAGATTTGACACCGTCAAGTAGAGCAGCAGTGAGCCGAAGCCCTCATCATTTCCTCGTAAAGACTCAAATTTGACTGGACATGAAAATATTTAGCCATGGAACAACTAAAAAAAAAAAAGGCTGAATGAAATCAAGACGGAGGATCCAGGTTTGTCCGGAGGATGTTTGTATACAAGAGCACAATGAAAGAATATGACCGACGGTCCACATTGGGGGTACGAATCTGCGCTCGCTGTCACTGAGGGCGCCAACTCGTATGTTGCCGATCTCACCGTCCGCTGTCATTGTTGGAGTTTCAAGCGCCCACACTGCCTTCTGTTTCACGACGACGCCACTGGGTTGCTGATGTTTGATTCATCTTCATTCACTTGCTGTACTCTTTTCGGTCCCGAACTCGTATATAGCTGTACCGTTTCCGAATAGATTCCCTGCGCGTTCACCGATGGGGTTTTGATGGGTTGATTAATATTCTAGAATGAGACTAACTTGTTTTTCCTTTTGGCCACAAACAAGTCGTGCCCAATGGATTCAAAATTGAAAATAAACCAACTTTCTCTCAACAACTTAGGTCTTCACAGGCTTGGTTCCGAAGATACGGGAAGCTGAATGTTGGCTGAAGGTGAGGTGAAAATCCTAAGTCCGAAATCACATTTGATGGCATCTGCCAAAATCATGACATGATGTTCCAGTCGTTTCCCAGCACTTATCTATCTTGCCCTCGTGATCAGTGCGTGTGAAACAAACTGGTCGCGAGTCTAATGTTTTCCGTGTGGCGCGTGTGCCGGTCTGGCACGGGTCTGGCTGTGTGGGTGCGGCTGTGCTCCAGACGCGCCATACCACTACGTCTGCCAGTTCTCTCGATTTGCCATTTTTTCTAACTCTTATTTCAGTTGAAAAACAGCAAAAGAAGGAAAATACTCATGAGTTGATCCGTGCGAAACCCGCGACCCGCGAGCAAGTACTCGTGGCCACGGGTTGACCACAGATCCGAGTATGGTCCCAAAATGTGTGGGTACCCGTGGCCACGGATCCAGGTCACCCGCGAGTTACAGCAATTGGCAGTACCGAAGGCGCGGATCGGAAATCTTCTGTTTTGGGATGTTTTCACAATATCTCAGTGAGTTCTGGACCCATTCACATGAAACCTAGATAGAAAATACTCAGTTAATCCATGCGGAATTAGTGATAGCAAAGAAGTTGTAAAAATATTGCATATTCAGTGAAATTGGTTTAAGAGGCTATTTTGTGGATGAATGCTGTTTACAGACATCTAGATACATCCAAATGATGTGGATTTTTTCCAGGTAAGGCTTGAAAGATGTAAGTCTTCCCTCACAAAAATCGAACATGCCTAGATGCCGGTAGATTGAATTGACTCCCAAAATCACCCCCAAATCCAGCTCACCAACTATATAATATTTTCGGAACTTTTTTTCTATTACTAATTGCGCACAGATTACGCCCAATTATCTAGCTATGTTTCATTTCAATCCGTGCAGAACTCATCGAGATATGGGCAAATCGGTCGTGAGGATCAGAAAATGCCCAAAACAGCATTTTTCTGATCTGCGCCTTCGGTATTGCCATCTGCTGTAACTCGTGACGATCCTGAGTATGTTTTTATGTCCACTAACTTTAGGTAGTGGGTCCTGTGTATAATTGGCTTGCTCGATTCGGTCCACACTGAGAGCTGCAGAATACAAATTGTAATACATGTACCGCCAGTGGTTTTGTCATAACCCTAATTTACGAAATCATGTCAGACAAAAGGCTTCAGACAGGCGTAATTTTATAAAGAGAGAGATACTGGCAAAAATGATTGCCGGCATCGTGTCCGGCAAATTGCGCAACACCTTTCTTGGAAACTGAGTTGCCCTCAAATTGACCTAGTGCATGTCTAGTACCATGGAATAGACCTCTGGAAAATTTCTGTGAATTTCAGAGCCCTCTTCGTGTAACTCGAAGAAAAGATGCGGCTCATCATGTGAGAAGATTACATAAGCTCACGACAAAGCTGTTTTTGCTTCCACAATAAGCCTCTAGGTCATCTACGAAGAGCTAGCCAGATGTTTAAGCCTAGATACTCGCAACCGAAAAAAGTAATTGCGCGTGGTGGTTCTCATAATTCCGGGCACCTAGCCACCATGCCTGTGATCCCTTCTGGACAATGGGCAATCCACTCTGATCTCGAAATATTGTGAGAATAGAATGCAACCATGGACTTTATGAAATTCTGGCTCTATTATCTAATTCATAATCCCCGTAACTCTTTTGTTTCACAAAACCAGGCCATTTGAACAAGTTCCAGGCTGGCTAGAGGGCATCCAACACCCAAACAGCCTCAAATCCAAGATTATCCGCTATGAAATATTTTGACAGGTTTCTCTCTGTCATTAATTTCGCATGAATTGGCCCGAATTATCTAGCATGATTTCATCCAAATCCATGAAGAACTGACCGAGATCCGAGGAATTCTTTGCAAACATCCCAAACACTGCGTTCCAAGGGTAAGTACACCCAGGGTCTGACTATCCACATAGACCCAGGCATAGACAGACATGTGGGCCTATGTCTGCCTATGTCTGCCTATGCTGCATAGACCAACCTTGGTTTACATGTGTCTACCTGGGTCTAGGTTGGTAGGCCTATGTAGACCAAGCCAGTCCTGGTGGGTGGCGCTTGATGTCCGTCTTTTTTTTTCACTGTTCCAAATGGGAACATGTCCGAGTTGGTCCGAATATGTTGATGTCAAAAGAAAAACAACGCCATGGCCTCAAGATTTTGCCTTTCAATGTTGACTGGGGCAGATCCCAGTGCAACGATATTCCATCTGAAGTTCAATTTGTTTGAAGACGGCGATGATGCCAGCTCCGAGCAGGGTACAGTCGAAGCCCTCCTAACCCATAGCTCCATTAACCCATAGTCCCTTGTAACCCATAGAAATCTTGTGGAACCATGCTCGTCCCGCAGGGATACCCCATACATCCGCTGTAACCCATAACCCATAGGTGTCTGGCCGAAAAACCCATAGGTTCTGAGCCAAATGGAGATCTCGGTGATCTCGGACATCAATGATTGACGTATTCCGTCAGAAAAAAACGTCGTAACCAAAACTCCCATGGCTCCCAGCCCGCTCGAGGCCTTGAAGCAGGGCTACGAGAAGCTCAAGAAGCAAGTCGGACGTCGAAAAAAAGCTCTAGAGGACCGCTTGGCCAATAAAGAGCGGATTCCGGACGATGATGGGGAATGGCTCGACAATGAAGCAAATCTGGTGGACGAGCAGCGGGTTTTGGAAGATCTCGAGGCCGCGTCGGACTATGAGCGTGGTGTATCGCGTTTGGACACAAAACGGAAGGCAGCTTGGGCCCGGATGAAGGAGCTTGCAGGGGGTGTGAAGGCATCTGTCGCTGTCTCGATGCCCTTGTAACGGTTCCAATTACACAGTGGTTCACCAGAACAGCGTAGATACACGGCAGCTGTGTATATGTGGTGAATCAAGGCCACTGGTCCTCGCCAGTTCTCGTCTAGCTAGAATTCTTTGGGGGAGTCGTCGCTTCGTTTGACCGACTGACCGTTCTCTTCGTTCTCTGTTGTGTGGGTTAGTGGTCAACCGAACACCTCACTCACAGAGATCCGGAAGCCCAAAGGCTCCGAGCTCCTCTTCCCAAAATCTTCTGTATTCCATTCGCATTCTAACGTCTTATGTAGTCAGCTGAGCTTCAATCTCGGCAGACGTGGAGTCTTTGGGCATGGCGATGGTCAAGAGAAGTCCACGATGCAAATTAAGTAAAGCCCTCTGTTATGCAGTCAGATCTAGCCGCAATGCTACTTACAAAAGATGTTCGCGAACAACGACAACGACGACGGTTATATTAGATTGACGACTCCACCACCTTTACCACCGAGTTACATTCACCTTGGAGAAGAAATACCTTCGCAGTTTCAGTCTCGGCCATCGGTTGTGACCCCTACTCGAAAACAACGCTCCGGTGGGACTTGGAAAATTACAAATGCGCATAAAATCCGAGCGCAATCACATCGGACCTACCTCCGGCTCTCGAGGATGGTCCGGACTGGGATATGGCAACTCCGGGGTTGATAACAGACAGTGAACCAGCGTGGAACACTCAAGACAAAGATAATGCGCTAAACGACTCGGATGATTTGAATATGGAAGGAGGAGACGATGGCGACGACCGCGGATATTTGGATTACTGTGAGACCATTCAAGAGGAAGGAGGTGCATTTTATCAGATCGGTTCCGAGTTCTTCGTCATGAACGGCTGGGATCCTCGAACAAAGACTTCCAAAGTAAAGTTCATCAACTTTGCATCCGCTTTCTTGGTTTAATTTTATCAGCCTGCGTGGTACCCCCTACAGAGATCACCTATTGGTCAAGAAGTTGTTACCGTCTGCCGCTGCCCTTTGGCTCGGCCGGATAATCCATGCGTTCACGAACAATTTCACACCGAATGTGGAAATGAGTTATTCCCGATGGATGAATTTACAAGCAGCAAGTGCAGCAAATCCGTTATTCCATGTGGTTTCTCACCAGAGTTTAGGTGAAAGTGGTTCCGTAGTATTGTTCTCGCGTCAAGAAGTCGAGGAGGGGCGCTACATTAATCATTTCTCGGCTCCTTCCCCAAACTCACGATCTCTAAATGGACGAGTTGTAGTCAAATACACGGGCTTAGCAGCAAGGATTCGAATACTTCATGTGCACACATCAACAAGTGTCGAGATATGCTTCAGAAACTTGTACCGGTGGATCTCACTGCCAAAGACGATCGCATCGGATGGATGCAGCATTGATTATTCTGGTTTGTGGTCCGTTGAATCGGTGTCAGGTCATTTTCTGATAAATTTTCTAGTCCCTCAAGGGCGCCTGGGTGCTCGAGAGGCAGATTCGGTTTCGCATCTCCCGTTCGCTCCACCACCTTGGGCCATGTTGGATTCAGATCCAGTGCTGTGTCAACGGCCTACACAATTAGAAGATGTTCCAGAGATTCTTCGACTAATGGGGACCTCTTCATGCGGCTGCTCTGAACCGCGGTGTCTTTTGATCCCACTCGGGTCATCGGTCAACAGAAATGTACTGTTTATGGCCTTGTACGATCATGGTTCCAGTGAACCGCTTCGGCGAAAGGATTGTACATATATGAAGGGGGTGACCCGAATGGGAGGCGTATATCGAGATAGCCCACCCCGTCAAACAGGAAACCCAGAAGAAGAGTATCCTCGGCACAGACAACGATGTGGCGAAAAGCACGTTTGAGATCTATTTTCCAAAGAAAAGACCCCCGAGTAGGCGGATGCGGGCAATGAGAGCATCTATGGAAGTACCCCCATAATATTCACGTTTACCAAAATAAAGAATAAACAAAGGGCCGCGCTCTATGCTCCGCAAAGAGGAATCGACCCGCGACCACCTGGTTTTGGTCTTGCCTTAAAATCGAGAACTGGGCAAAAGGAAGAAAAATTGTTCCCATTACTTTCAGGATCGCTGTAAAACAAAAATGGTATGGTAACCGAATCAAACTCCAAAACCATAGAGTGTACGTCCGCTTCTTTTAAGGGCATAGGCAACATCAAGAGCTGTAACTGTTTTGCGCTTGGCGTGTTCCGTATAGGTGATTGAGTCATGGATGACCTGATACGTCGAGCTTTAAACAATGCACCCACGGCAAATTGAATATGGCGCACATTTTCGAGGTAGATTTTTAGTACACCTCGTGTTTCCTCGTAGATAAGCCCTGAAATATGCTTGACATCGCCACGACGGGAAAGACGACGAATCGCTGGCTTCGTGATTGCTGACAGAGGAGGAATAGACTTTCCGACGAAAATATGCATCTGACTGAATGGTCAGTCGATGTTCAAAAGAAATTGAAGTCAGCTCTTGATGTACTGTAAGCTATCGAGCATATGTTAGTTTCGAGGCCACTCGAGCGGCTCTGAATGGCTGTCTCAGTACTATTCCAGGCATTCTCTCATTCTCGAGTTCGAGCGAAATGGTGGCGGTGATAACAGGGACAAATAAATGATAGCTGCGCTAGCCGTGGGAAACACCTTTAAAAACCTTTCCGACTTATCCGAATTTTGAAAGTTGACTCCCCCTTGCCGCCCAATTACGGATTCCATGCGGAGAAGGAATACGAATAAATGCTACATAGTGTACCGGTTTAGTCCGTCGAAGACCAAGACGTGTTTTCTTTAGCGTTTACACAACATTCACATCCCCATACAGCTGTCCATTAAATCACCAGCAAACTGGGTCAAATAAAGTTTACATTTTGGAACGCGTGATACTATTGTCCTCACCGCAATCCTTTACATTTTCAAACGCATGACTGGGACAGTGCTGGAATTGAAATTGTTTGAAAACGCAAAGGATTGCGGTGAGGGCAACAGAGTCACGCGTTTCAAAATGATTACACGTCTGCAACAAAATCTTCCCTCTATTTGTTGAATCGTTGCGGTGACGCGTTTCAAAATGGTCCCGGGATGCGGTTGATCCCATTTTGAACCGCGTGACCTCAACGGCGCGGCGGCGCATCAATTGCATTGAACAAATAGCAACTGAACTGTGCAAATGGTTTGCAAGGCATAGCACACGCAAGCTCGAGTGGATAATGAACATGTCAGAGTACCGTATAATTTCATTGAATTCGAACCCCCTCGTGACGCGTGACATGGTTCGACCAATTCGATAAACCGAGAGCGGTCAAATTTTGGCGTGACACGACCAAAATTTCGAAATTCCGACCGATTTTTCGCCATTTTTTTTTTTGGTGGTTTTCAGGCAGTTTCGAGGCCTACGTGACGGTTTGGAGGTTCGACAGCGGTCGCCGTGATGCGTGACCTCAACCAAAATCCTCGTGTGGGTACCCGCGAGACAATAAGTGATTGCAGAAGTTCTGGGTCAAGGATGGCCAAAATTTGGTCTGGACGCGGTTAAAACCGAAATTCCGGTTACTTTTGTGGATAACGAGTATGGTCACGGCCGTGTTCAATGCGGCGGGTGGGGTCGCGTATTTTTACAGCACAAATGTTTATATTCAGCGCTTGCGTGAACAAATTACTATTTTGAATACCTGTATTGGTAAATCCTCTATGGCAGTTCGCATTCTGCACTTTTGCAGGAGCGAAGCGTAGGCATGTCTTGTAGGTTTTATAGCTCTTGAAAAAAATAGATCTTAAGTTACATATGTGCAAAGCAAGCTAACGCGTATACTAGTCATTAAAGGGTTCACTGTCTTCCCGGTGGCAGCCGGTGCTTGATGTCACCCCGTATATGAGTTCCAGCAGTGTGTACTGTGCCTCACAGCGGTCAGTATCAATGCTGACACGTTGCTGCGACCGGGAGCGCATTAGAGTTCAGTTACGGAGATACATTTATTTAATTGCGCGCCTCCCGTGACAGCATCCAAATTTACTTCTTGGCCCGCCCTTTCGATAAGAAGACACAGTTCAACATTTCCTCGGATGACCCCTTTGCAACCGCGAAGATGGGCAAGGTAATTAGGTATTTGACGATACCTGAGACCGTTTTGCAGGTCCCGGAAAGCTCCTCTGGCCCGGACAATATGCCCCCCAGGTGGTGTACAATCAAAACTGTCTTTCGTAAGGCCGCTGCTGCACACATCCCAGCGAGCTTTCCTCTCGCTGGTGCATACGATGTGGACGGGGACGACTACGACTGGGAAGCTGCCAGTATCACCGATGACTTGTTGGCCTCGAGTCCGCTGTCCGACCCTCCCAACTCTGACACAATGGACGTTGACCCGGTCCCGGAATCCAGCGTCAACGAGCAGAATGAAATTATCGGGCCCGAGACACTGAAGAGGAAGTAAGCGGAGGATCCAGCAGAGGAGAATAATGAAGAAAATCACAGCAGGTACGGAGGTTGTACGGCGAAGCAATCGGACGCGTAACCGAGACTAGTGCTCTTGGGGATCGTAAATAATTGTCATTTACTCTTTTTGTGCACGATTCAACTCATTGCAACTCTCCTAATGCATACCGGTTGACATTTTCCACTCAGAAACAGCCTGTCACGCGTGACCAAAGTTCCTGGCGTGAGTTTGAATTCCGTAAAACAGCCCAAATTTTCAATTTTTGGCGGAGCTAGTTAGTAGGTAGTGACCGGGGGCGGGCCTGGCGGGCACTTGTGAATCGGCATTGACTCTGCCGCAAAGTGTCCGTATTTTGGCTGGAAAATTGGCTGACTGATCCACGCACAACAGCCGAGCCTAGTCGAGGGTAGCCGAGCCAAAACCAGCGATCCTTGTCATTTCATCAAAAGTTTCGAAGAGCAAAAATTTTGACGTTGTCTCGGGGATTTCGGAAACAGCCGTAAGCGCCGGTCGCACGTCTTTTCAGAAGTTCTAGAAGCAGCCCATCAGCTGTAACTCATGAGCGCTACAAAAACTTCCAAGATAAGACAAGACAGTGACGTGTTGTTGAGTTCCATACGTCTAGGCTCACAGTGGTGGCAACATGGTGTTCTGAGCTTATACCTGGTCCATTCGTGTCACCCACGTGAATGGGCTGAATAAAATGGAACTCACTTTCGCGTCGTCGGACTTTGCGAGCAAAGGCTTTATTCTTGGCTTCGCTAGATTTTTCGTGTGTTTTGAGACCCCTAGCCTTCCGCTCCTAGACGGATGAAGACAAGTTGATGATTCGGATGTGCTTCATCAGGAAAAAGTTTTGCTACCTTGCTACAAGCAAAAAAGTCATAGCAACAATAGCGCCGGTAGCCTAGTGCTGTTGCTCAGTAGCCCTCCGTAGCTCCGGTAGCCTTACACCGAAGATCAGTAGCAGTTGATAGCCGCCGCCGGAGCAGCTTTCAATGCCAAATTAAAAATCTGAGGAGCCCATCCCTTGCGAATCCCGAATTCGAACCGAATGAGCCAACTCCCAAGGCAAACGGACTGGAACTAAGGGCAGGTCGAGTGTCCTGAGCAAAAAGATCAAAAAGTGCCCAAAAAGGCAAAATTTTCGGTCCACGCCTTATGTTCTGCACACGGCTGTAAAGCACCCTATCCCTGTACTATTACACATTCCAATCGAAAGTAGAGGAAAAACTGAGTGACTAGTAGCGATTACTAAATTGGGGCTGAAACTTGTCACGAAGTTGTGTCCGCAACTATAATCGATCAGCACTCGAAGATTTCGGCCAAAACCTGTTATAAATGATTGCCCGGATGCGGTGCAAGGGCAGTACCACCTCCAGAGGTCTGCGTGTGGCCCGGGCCAAAATATACGAGGTTGCCGAACATGGAACTCCATCTATTTATAAAATTACGCCTGTCTGTCCGTCCGAAATCTTTTCAAACTCAGCTATCTCCGCTCTACAATGCCGTCTATGCCGAGGAGTCGGCGACGCGGGCTCTCCCCGGACCACATCTTCTGTTATTCGGAACGAATGCGGCCAGAGTGCGCCGCTCCGCACAATCACCTTCCATCACTTCATCACTTCTCTTCAAATAGGCTCAAGCCATGAGAAAAGCGGCCCAGCAGCCGCTTTATAGCATACAAGAGCGTGGTGAAGTCCCTGGATTAGCGCCCAAAAGTTTGACGCTGATATACCAAAGAATCGGAGCTGGTTACCCAAAAGCGGAGTTCAAAAGGCTTCGGACAGACACCCTTAATTTTATAAAGAGTAGGAATCAGGAACACTGCCGAAGCGAAGCGACGGCATAGCTTTTACTGTAATATAATCATCCTCTAGCCCTAGAAAATTAGGCAAGTAATCGATCAGCACCCGAGGATTCCGGCTAAAACCTGTTTTCGACGATCGCCCGGATGCAGTGCAAGGGCAGTACCACCTCCAGAGGTCTGCGTGTGGCCCTGGCCAAAATATATGAGGTTGCCGAACGGACATGCCACGAACACACGCCATTCTGAATATAGGGCCGATGACAACACAGCCCGAATTCTTTGGCCCACTCCGAATGCTTAACCACGACTGCAGCCCGAACGTGGAGGTGAGCGATTGAGACATCAAGCAACTGATTTTCTAAACCCGGCGTCCAGTACCAGAAAATCACTGGATGTGAATTGGGTCTCTTAGTCCGAACCCTGAGCGCTATCAACCCAGGAGAGGAAATCACTCTCAATTATTCTGAACTTGAAGATCATTTTGATGATGAGGAACAACGTCCATGCCACACTTGTCAGAGCACTCCGCTCTCCACTACGCCTGCAGGCAGTCCTCGAAAGAACGATGAGGACCGTAGAAAGGCAAGGGAATTGAAACAGCGGCAGCGACGGCAAAATAAAGCAAAAATGGGACCTCAAAGAAAAACAAGGGATGAACGCAAAAGGGGTGAGGAGGGGTGTAGCGGAGGGCGTGCACACCTTGTGTATTGTTAGGTGGAATATTGTCCCGAGCCGAAAGTTCGTTTTTATGGTTTGGTTTGTTTGCAATTTCCCCCGAGCCACCGCTAACAAGCTTGCGGACTCGGTGATTGTACGCCTCTGTTGTACGTGCTGCCAATCGAAGCGAGGCGGAGGACATTCGACGCCGAGATCCGGCAGGCCCGGACCAGATGGGCGTCGAAAGCTCTTATAAGTATCTGTGGTTCGGTCCGGGAGCAGTGGGAGTCCAGTTGGCTGTTAGTCTGTTCTAAACAGACGCTACAACAATTCTCACTTTCAGAGCGCGTCATTCACTACTTTGAGTGCTTGTGATGCTAAAAGGCGCTACTTTCCCGTTCATCTCACAGCGGGGAAGTCAAGAACAAGGATGCCGAGTTTTGATGGCTCGGCAGATGACCAAGCCGGCGATATTGATTTTGGTCAAAGGAACTCAGAGAAACGGGTTTTAAGGGTACAGTTGAGTTTAGAAAGACAAGCAAATACCTTCCTGCCCTTGAAGTTTGTGATTGGAATTACTGGATAGTGATGAAAGGCCGTGGGAACAAATTCAAACTCCGATGATTTGTAATAAGTAGGACCACCTTCACCGGTGGCGCAGTAAACTCAAACCGAGCGAAACCGCTCTCTATAAAACGTCACGTTTTGCCGGCACAATGCAAATAACACGCAGTGTGCTGCGGGGATTCCCGACGCTATTGAGTCGGCCTGGCCAAAATACAGCACCGCCGCGCCTCTGTCAATGAAGAGCTGCCAAGCGCCTGGATTAACGACCAGGCCAGCAGGAGGAAATTGGAGGAGACGGTTTCGTTCAGAATCGCGCTGGCCATCACCTCGAATTCAAACCGAAGGACATCGGTCTCGGTAAAATGTCACGTGTTGCCGGCACAATGCCAAATAGAACTTCAGAAATTTTTCTTGCGGTTACGGAAATGACATTCATCCGCATATCCATCCTCAAGGGGCGAATGAAACCAGACTCGAAAATGGTGGGCGGGAGCAACAGGATGGGTATGGGGCAGGGGATTTGTTAGTTCATACTGTCCGTTAAAAAGACTACGTTTTCTGTGAAGAATTAGTGGCTGTGTCTGATGATGTAACATCTGGCCGATTCGTGCGTGAGATCGAATCTGTCGATCCTCGTCTTTATTGTCTCGACCGTCCCAAAAAGATTGTCTGGGCCGCCGAAATAGTACGCTCTTTATATCATGATCAAACTAACCACTCAACGCTATTCTCTTCTCAGAAATACGGGACGGCGACGATCTTTCAAAAAGAAAGTGCCCGACGCGTACAAGAGCCTCGAAGCCAAGCACACAGCCTGCAACTCCTACAGTGCCGGCAGCGGCTGCATATCCTAACCTATTCGATTCTGCGTTCCTCAGCAGACGCAGGATGAACTTGACGGACTTCGGGGGCCGGGGCTTCAAGAAGTTTTCGATAACAACCTTCAATTGGTAGTCACACAGCGGTGGATGTTAGTCACACCATTCCCTCAACCGAAGACGGCATGAGTGGCCAAACTGGCCGGATGCGCCGGCGGCATAAGCATCCCGAGCGCCGGCGAGATTTTGTCGGGATTTACGCCAGGCCCAAATTTGACCACAAATGTCGATACAGTACATTTTGAGATGTAAACCACTTCTTGAGTGGTGTTGCTTTGTATCTTGCCAATTTCAACTAAATTTTGACCGAGTATGTCAAGCATTTTCAACTCGACATGAACTGCTAAATAAATTATATTTGAGCCATACAGGCGCCGTAGTAGGCAAATGGGCCATTTATCTCTTGTATCCGAGCATTTCAGCCGGAAGAGTACCTCTACACCGACGCAACCACCACCTGAAACGTCGCTCACCATCTCTCGCTCCACTCCTGCAGCTCGAACAGGCAACATTGTGGGAAAGCAGGGCCAAACACGGAACATATTGTGCAACTTGCTTCAGCGGGGGTTAATTTTCCTGAAATTTATGAAGGAAACCCTCTCAGTGTTCACGCCGTCGATTCGGCCATAAAATTCACTCCTGCGGCTCGAAAATGCAAAATTGTGAGAAAGCAGGGCCAAACACTGAAAATATTGTGCAACTTGCTTCGGTGGGGGTTAATTTACCTGAAACTTATGCTGGAAACCCCCCAGTGTTCATGCCCTCCATTCAGCCAAAATATCGGTGGGCATTTAATTCCTGCGGCTCGCACGGGCGAAATGGTGAGACACCGAAAATATTGTGCAACTTGCTTTGGTGGGGTTAATTTCCCTGAAATTTTTGCTGAAAGCCCTCTCAGGATTCAAGCTGTTGATTCACCCCAAACATCAGTGGCCATTCCACTCCTGTGGCTCGAAGATACAAAGTTGCGAGAAAGCAGGGCCAAACACGGAAAATATTGTGCAACTTGCTTCGGCGGTGGTTAATTTACCTGAAATTTATACTGGAAACCCTCTCACTGTTCACGCCGTCGATTCAGCCAAATAATTACTGCGTATTCCACCCCTACGGCAAACAGGCAACAGTGTGAGAAAGCACACAGAAAAAAAGTTCCGTACTTTGCCGTGTTTCCGGAAGCGGCCAGTAAACTAATAAAAGCCAGAGCATCGTCTCCAACTCACCTTCACATGTTTCGCCTCGAGCTCCCGCACGAGATTAGAACTTACAACACTCTCCTAGTCAAAGAACATATTTAGTCGCAAGAAAATCCACCAAAATAGATTCTTTCGGGTAGGACTCGCAAATCCAACGGTTCTCCGTCAAGTTTTTTCTCGTATTACTTCCAACCACTTTTTCTTGAGTATACATGTCAGAAATACACCTGTTGGTAGTAATGGGTAGTAGCAGACCGACGAATCAATTCAGGCGAGATGTAGGCGAGGTGTGGAGCTAGCGTAAACAGCGGTAAGCACAAATCGAGCATCAGTTAATGGGTCAAGGGACTAGTAGACTGGCCATCTAAATGACAATACTCCAAAGCGACCATCCTTTTCAACCGACTCGCTAGAGATACTTGCTCCTAAGCTTTAGCTGCAGATGAGACCGCTCTTCCGCTTTCTCCCAAATTGGAACTGCATGGTGGCAATTATAGCTTGTGGCCCTTCCCATGAATCCAAACTTGTTATGACCATGACTCGGTCGCAGCTGCACCGGCTATACCGATTAGGGCTGCACACCGTGCCCGTCGCGCTGGTTCTACGGGTCCCAACGACGGGTATCCGTCCCTATTCCGTCGGGCTGATGGAAACAATTTTGACGGGACGGTAGCCGTATGGTTCGGCCAGCCGACGGCCGTGCACGGGCTGTAACGTACCACGAACTGAACAAATAAAATATTGTGGGACGCAGCAGAATTCCGTTCAGAATGGCTTACTAGAAGAAAGGGATTGCGGGTGGGTAAAAGAATCTATATGAAGTTTGATTAATCAAATGCTGTCTCAACATATAATCCTGCTTAATCATTCCTCTGTTAATCAGGCTGAGGTAGGCAAGCAGGGTAGCATTAGACAGCTGCTATGATGCTCAGACATTCGGTGTGATTGAACGTAATCCCGTTTGATTAAACTAGATTATGTTCTGTTAATCCTCTGTTCAACCAAAAAATCAATGTTCAAACACTGTAATGTGTAAAAGTTCCACCTTCATTCATTCATTCATTCATTGATCAATTATAGTGCTGCGGGCCCTTTAGGGCCCATGTCGCACTTTACAGCGGTCTATGTAGGTAATGGCTGGCGTCGTAGAGTACGTGGGAAGGGGGCAGGGCGGGTGAGGATGGAGAGGTGCCGAGTGTATGGTTATGGTTGTGTAAGCAGAGATGATATCGTAACTAATTCGTTTCGTGTTGGATGCTAAGTAAAAGAAAGAGGGAGGAAAGAGGTAATGTAAGAGAGGAGGAGGAGCGGAGGGGACATTACAGGTCGTATCGTGGGAGGCGGCCCGTGGCGCGCACGAATGCGAGAACGGGGCGGCGTCGTTCTTGGAGGAGAGTAGTGTGCGGAGGGAGAGGCGCGCAGTTTTCACGTGGATCATGAGGTGTAGGCGGGCAATGCGGTGGGCGGGGCATATGAGAAGGAGGTGGGGTACGGACTCGGGAGCGCCGCAGTGAGGGCAGAGGGGGGACGGTGCGAGCTGGAACCGATGGAGGTATGCGTTCAGCCCGATGTGGCCCGTGCGGAGCTGGGTGAGGACGCTGCACTGCGGCCTACTGAGCCCCTCATACATCTTCTCCAGCGCTTTGGAGGGGGTCGCGTCGTCGAAGGTGGAGATGCGCGTGTGCCGGGGCGACTTTGACCATTCCTCGCGCCACTGCGCTGCGAACTCCTTCGCGCCGGCTGCGATGACCGCCGCGCATCTGGCGGGAAGGGGGCTCTCGAAGAGCTTGATGCGCGTCGCAAGGGGGGAGGGGGCGCCTTGGGCTGCTGCTTTCGCACAGGCATCGACCGCTTCATTGTCGACGATGCCGACGTGCGCCGGTACCCAGTGGATGCGGATTTGGAGGGTGCGTCGGGTGCGGAGGAGGCGGGCTAGGATGGCGTGGAAGGCGGCAAGGAGGTATTGACCAGGCTGGGGTTTGGGGGAGGCGAGTGCGGCTATGGCTGGCTGGCAGTCAATGAAGATGTCCGCGTCCGTCAGACTCGGTGTTCCCGCGATGATGTCCAGCGCGAGGATTGCCCCGCACACTTCAGATTCGAAGACGGTGTGCTCACCCTCTGTGCCAAGGTGCTTTTGGCGCTGCTCCCCTACCACTCCGCCCTTCATCGCGACCGCCGCTGCTCCTACCCCTCCCTCAAACCCCGACCTGTCCGCGAAGACGCAGAATCCACCTCTCGCCACTATCCTGTCCATCTCGCTGCGTGCGGCGTCCTTGTCTGGCGCAATGCTCGTGGTGAGCGTGGACTCCGGGAGCGATGAAAACCGACGGAGCGGGTCGATAGTCTCGAAGTCGTTGCGGAAGATGGGGAAGGCTGCGATGAGGTGGTGGATGGGTGAGCGGTGGAACCGTGGAACGCATCGGCAGCGGGCGAAGGTGCCACGGACGGGGTTGGATGCAGGGAGGGCGGCAAGGCGGGCGGTGGCGTTGTAAACCGAGCGGTTGAGGCGGAGGTGGGTTGGTGCAGTGTTGGCGTGGTAGTTCTGCGTGTCCGTCGCAGTTGTCCTGAGCGAGCCGGTAATCAGTTTGCACGCTTGCCATTGTACCTTGCCCAACACCTTCGCGACCCATACCATCCCACTCCGCCTTGCGTGCTCCCGCACCATCACCGGGTGATACCACACTGGGAGTGCGTACTCCATCCTCGGCACCACCACCGTCTGGAACAGTTGGCGGGTGTAGGAGTGGGGAAGCCCGAAGGTGGGGGAGGATATGCAGGAGAGGGCGAGCACCGCCTTGGTCCCCCTATGTTGCGCGAGCTCGACGTGGTTCCGGAAGGAGAGCTTGTGGTCGAGTATAACTCCCAGGAGCTTCGCCGTCGGCGTCGGCTCAATGGTGATGTCACCAATCTTGAGCGGGGTTGGGTGGTAGTGCGTGGAGTGGCGACGAGGGGAGACGAAGTGGACCAGTTGGAACTTCGGGAGGTCGAAGCGTAGGCCCATGGCCTTGGAGGTGGGGAGCGCAGAGTCTCTCATGTGTCGATGCAGCAGAGTCGTGGTCTCTTGGATGGTAAAACCCGTTTCCAGGCGGGAGTTATCGTCCACGTACCCGATGGTCCCATCTACCAGTACCATCCGTGTCACCTTAGAAGGGGTTCTGTGTTTATTAGCCGGCCTGAGGTTCTCGGCAGGGCCAGAAGACGACAAAAGACTGCCCTGTGAGCCCGTTTGGAGTGGGTTTTTTCACAGTTTTTTGCATGCAGGTCGGAGGGCCTCCATGTAAAATACGTATTTTACCCCGTAATTTACATGTAAAATTGGGCCGATGTAATTTACATTGACCAATTTTAGCCAGCACTAACTGGTGTACCGAAAACTGTCGAGATGTTGATTTTTCTGCAGCTACATTTTCAACCACGTGACCCCACTGCCCGCACTACATTTTCAAACCCGCGACTGTATTGCCATCACTGCAAACCATTGTACCAGCAATCGATAGCCCTGATCATTCCGGTCATTTTGGTCTATTCAGATTCCCCTCAGGCGCGATATTGACCTTTCCAGAGGCCAAAAAGTGCTTTACATTGCCAAACATGTGACTGTATTGCCCGCACTGCAACCCATTATATTTTCAACCACGTGACCCTATTTCCCGCACTGCAATCCATTACATTTTCAACCACGTGATTGTATTGCCCTCATTGCAAGCCATTGTACCAGCAATCGATAGCCCTGATCAATGTAGTCATTTTGGTCTATTCAGATTCCCCTCGGACGCGATATTGACCTTTCCAGAGGCCAAAAAGTGCTTTACATTGCCAAACATGTGACTCCATTGCCTTTTCAACCGCATGACCCTATTGCCCGCGATGCAATCCATTACATTTTCAACCGCATGACTCTCTTGACCGCACTGCAATCCATTACATTTTCAACCACATGACTGTATTGCCCTCACTGCAAGTCATTGACTTGGGTTGTAGGGCCGTGGCAGAGCCCGGCAAAACTCGTACTTATCTGAGAGGGGGTGGGATGGTTTAGATCCGACTTGACGGTCTGCCTCGGGAATTACCGATCACTCTTCCCAAACTCTTCCACGTTGCTACGTCTCTCACTCAGCCTTCACGTATAATATGCCAACCGCTTGCTTGATGTTACCTTCAATGTTGCATGTCCTCGCAGCGTCTCAAAATGGCTTCGGCTTTGCTTCGGCTATCTGGAGCCTGAACACAGTGAATGGGCCAGCCTACGCACCTTTGTCTGGTGGTTCCCGTATAATTTGCCATATATAGCCTATCGACTAGAGTCTAGCATTGCCTTCACAACTACCTTGACGGGAAAGAGCGCCATCGGGACAGAACTAGTGTTTACTATGTACCTTTTACTACTACATCGTTGTCGCCGGGATACTAATCGGCTCCACGTATCTGCGCTGGCTTCTCACCTCATCCAGAAACTTCAGAAACCTTCATCGGGCACCAACCGTATAAACCCCCATGCGCTCAAAACCTGAATCTGTGAACTTCAGCTCCTCCCACGAAACTCCCGCGAAGCACGTCGTATACTTGTGGAGCCTTTTAGATCGCAGCCAGAACTGAATCTCAGGCAAAGGAGGCTCAAAACCATCCGGTTCCGAGCCGACGCTAGGGTATGTGGACATGGTAGTGGCCACGCTTGGTGGGGGCGTCATTCCGCCGGCGATCATGGCTCGCCAAAACTTTACCAGATTGTTCCGTCGTTGTGTGTTAGAAAGTTGCTTCCTGGATTTCGCCGAGGCATTTTGAGTCTGTGGCTTGATGGGAGAAAGCTCGTATCCGCCGTGGGGGTGTTTTCTTTGGTTGACCAGTGATTTATATCATGGGGCTGTACTTTAATATCTTCGGCGTCTATGATAGTATTTCTGAGTCGGTGAAGATAGTCTGGTTAGAAGCCTACCTTTCCGTGACTGAGTGCTATTGAGTGAAAGGGACACCAGAGTCAGACTCCTTTCACGATCAGTCAGTGTCCCAAACCCTGAGTGGTCATGTTATTTAAAATGGTCGATGGGGGACGTTTTGTGCTCTCACATTTCTCTACAAGAGATAGCTCCACCTTGAAGCTCCCCTCAATCTCAGTAACAAAATCCATTTGGCGTGTATCCCACTTTCAGTTCGGCGCATTTTTTAATGTTCCCACGGCCTATCGGGATTCATTCGCGGTGCCGGTATCGGGATCGACACCCCGCCCGCAAAGCTGCGCGTCAGGTAGGTCTGAAAATAGCGGATGATGATAATGATGATGACACCTGAACTTTACAGGCATCCTTTGGGAATGACAACCTCCCACAAATACTGTACTATTTCGACCAAATGTTCACGGGGTGTCACCTGTCACCTAAGGTGTTCACTTTCTTAGGTGTTCATTTCTCGGCAATCATGGGAAACTTGCCATATATGGTAGTCCGGCGACTGCCGGACCGAAATTTTTGACATTTTTGGGCCTATTTGGGCCTCAAAATCCGAATGTCACCGTCACCTAGGCCAAAAATGTTCAGTTCACGACCCTCTGTCACCCGTCACCTGAACATTTGGTCGAAATAGTACAGTATGTGATGATTTGGCGACCATTGTCACTTGCCAAGCTTTTAACAAATCCATTGCGGAGTTTTTGGTTTTTTTGGGGGGTGTTCCTGTTGTCCAAATTGTGATATGTCAGATGTTGCATAAATCCTAGGTTCGGATCAAGCCGCCTTCTCGCTCTCACATGACCGACACGTACTTCGCAGCGCCTTCTGAGAAGGGGCTTGTATCAAACTCAGAGAAAAAGGGGATGTCTTTGGCGCGTTTTCCTGCGACAGAGACCGCGTTAAACATTTGGCCGACCTGAGATTAAACCTTCATAATAGCATTTAAAATGGATTGCTCTCCTCAGATTTGGCTTTAACTGCCTGATAGCAGCCATACTCGGGCTTTGATCCAGCTCTCTGAAAAATGTAGTCACTGTAGAAATCTCTATACAACATTTTATTCTGATATCTTATGAGGATTCCGAAGAGACAGACTTCTTGGCAGCTCGATTCCGATGGTCCCAGAGCTTTTTACTATGTGAATCAGTGAAGGGACTAATTTTCTAGAGCGGGACAAAAAACATCAGTTTTGGGCATGATTTGTCAGCATTGCGTCGCGTCTCTCCCGCTCCTCCCGCCCGCCTGCCATGTCGACTGGAACCGCAAGCGTCCCGCAACTACCACGGACACCACCTAGGCCGTCTCTACCACCGCGCCGTACTCCCTTTTCACCTGTTGCTCAACGTCGGCCGCGCTCACCTACCACACCGCGTCGACACAAACCCGCGAGTGCAACGCGGCTTCAGGGTATCAAAGAGTGGAAGCTTTCATTTTCAGAGACCAGGCAACAGATGATCGACAAGCTCAAGCTGTCCTATGTTCCCGAGGACTGGCAAGTCCACCTCGTCATCCGGATTCTTCGTGGCTTTGATTCCATATTTTTGGCTGGGACGGGGTACGGAAAAAGCTTAATTTTCGAAGCTGTTGCTGTGCTCTGAGGGAAAAAGAATGTAACATTGGTTGTTTGCCCCCTAAAAGCCTTGGAGGCCGACCAGGTACGCATTATTTTGAATGATTGAAAAAAAGCGGCCAATTCATCTTTAATTTGTAGGCAAAACAGGCCAGGGAAAAGGGCATAAAAGCGGTCCTCATCAACGAGGACAATACGAACGACTCGTCCGTCTGGAACGCTGCCGAAAAAACTGCCCAGCTCGTCTATATTTCCCCTGAAATGGCGTTGTCAGACCATTTTGGGAAATTGTGGACAGATGTAAAATTCCGCACGCGAGTGCAGGCTCTGATTGTCGATGAGGCGCACTGCATTGACGAGTGGGGCGAAGAGTTCCGCCCGATGTACAAGCAGCTCCATAGGCTTCGAAATTTCACTGGCCAGGAGGTCCCATTTGTTGCGTGCACTGCGACGTGTGCAACGCGTACCTTCAATGTCATCTGGAATTCCCTAGCCTTCGGGCACCGGCCGTTCTGGGGTTTAGATGCGGGGTGCGACCGGAACAACCTCTTTTACCTTACCCGCCCCCTTAAGAACATCTCGAATCCTACCCTCGATGTCTTGGATATCTTGCCAAATCTCGATGACACATCAGACCGATCATTAATTCCAAAGATCCTCTCGTACCATGGCTCTGTAGCGGGAACCAAGAAGGGGAAGGAGACATGGAGGCGCGCATTACCCCCCCCCCACCTGCGAGACTGTGTCTATGCATACTCCGCCGACATTTCAGAGGCCACAAAGCAAGAGTGCTGGGAAGGATTTCGATCTGGCCGCTACCGGATTCTGTGCGCTACCGATGCCGCCGGGATGGGCTGCAATGTCCCAGATGTCGATTATTCAATCGTGTTTGAGTGCCCAAAGTCGCTTGCCGTTCTCGTGCAACGGTGGGGACGCGCGGGACGCAATCGCACCGGGGTGGGAACATGTATGGTATTTGTTCGGCCGGGGGCATTCAGGCCGGCACCTCCAGAGGTCGGACTAGCAGTACAACGTGTACGGGGAGAGGGAAAGATTGTCATTGAACCTGTATCGCATACGACGTCGCGCGGGAAGCTTGAGCAGAATCTGGAGGCATTCCTCAACTCGGCAAATTCGACAGAGGGTGAGTAGTTCCTTCCGTACGTGGCGTGTCTTCAATGTGTGATTGACATCCGTCGTACGTAGCGTGCTCTCACGTATTCCTGGTCAAGCTACCCGACACTGGATTGGATATATACACCAGTCTCACCGACAAATTTGTATCTCGGCGGGGACCTGTCTCTCAGAACTCCTCGCATGAGCTCACTTGGACTGTTCTTGACCTCAAACGAAATCCTCCCGCAGAGCGATGCTGCGATCATTGCAATCCCCTTCTGTTCGCCCATTTCCAGGCTTCGGACTCTCATGATCCCCGCATACTCAAGTACGCCGCGGATTTTATACACTCGCTTCTTGCCCGTCCATCCCGACCTTCATCTGCTGCCTCCATGATCTCGCAAGCCGGGTCTGTGGCCACTGTAGACTCGGCCGAGTTTGAGCCAGTGAAGGGCAAGCAGACTGTCCCCAAGGAAGACAAAGCTGCCCTCCGTGCACTTCTTGTGACGTGGCGGGAGGAACGTCATTTCCGGATGGCCCCCGAGTGTGTGCTGCCCCCGAAACAGCTGGAAAAGCTAGTGACAGCGGCTGGCACATTCTTGAATAATCCACTCGTTGAAGCAAAGCACGACAAGAAAGCCGCCGCTTGGGAGCTCGCATCTGCGACAGACATTTCGGAGGTCTGCCAAGTCATTTCCAGTTGGCGTCTCACTCTTGAGATTTCACGGACACCTCAATCGGCTCGAAGGCAGCCCAAGCAGCCTCGTACGACACCTGCCGTTCCATTAACACCCCAGCCAGTTTTCACCCCCATGCCCCCGCGATTGACGAGACCTTCACTGGCAACTCCTGCACCCTCTTGCGCGTATCCTGGGTTACCACGCCAATCCTTGCCGCATCAGACACCATCCAATCGGCAAAATCTACCTCCTACACATTCTCCTGCAGCCAATACATTTTCTCACACCCCACAAACACCTACATATGATGATTTCTTTGCTAGTCTTCGCAATTCGGGATCAACGTACAATACTCCCGTTGCAGGTCCATCTCGTAGATAATTATTCTGCTCCATAGAACTCATCCCCTCCGCCGAGAGCTCCTATCTCCATACTTCCGCTTTCGTCCTCATTACCATGTAAATCTACGTAGCTGTCGAATGTTGGAGGATTACTTGTGTTGTCAAATGCAGTTCCGGTCTCGGGTATTGTGTCGCTACCCTTATCCGTCGACGTTGGCAGAGGGTAGCCGAGTTCCTTGTCGTAAGTCGTAGTTCGAATAAATTCCTCAAACTTGCTGTTCTACTCCTCGGCACCCTTGACAAAGACGTCGGCAATTGCTGACCGGGGGGAATCATCAGCTGCCATTTTTTTCGTTGTCTTCTTTGGCGGAGGGGCCGGTACAAAGTTGCCCTTGGTATTAATGACATGGAATTTGCAGCGCTGTATTTCTGAGACGAGTGCTTCAATGTCTTGATGGAATTTGACCTCTTTGGACCGGCGGGCACGATCTGGATCACCGAAAAAATTGGCAACCAAGTGGCTGATGTCGCGGAATGCTTCGACACATGCCGAGCCTTTGCGTATGATACTGTAGTATTACGTTCAATTCGTATGGTCACATGTCACACGCCCAAAAATCTATGATACGAAAATTTTCGTAAGTCACAGTGTCACATGGGAGAGGTGTTTGACGCGCCAAACACGGTCTATGCAGGCGAGACACCCTATTGGTTTCCGTTGTCCCGCATATGTATATATATGCTCTTTCATCTCTGTACATTCTCGTCCTCATCTTCTACCTACACTCACACAGCTCGATAGGTACTGACTGCGTCCTCATCTTCTCCGAGCGAGAGAGCTCTGGCGACCAAATCGATCCTCGTTTTGTGCCCAAACACTCTCTCACTCTCTCCGAAGACGAGCAAGGCATAGATTCTGTGCGAAAGGTCCCTTGAAGTCACTCGAAATTTGCCCAAATTTGGGCCAAAACAGGGGTAAAAACGAAAAAATTTCGTAAGTCACACATGTCCCAGGGTGTCATACGAAAGGTCCGGTTCGTAAGTGTTGTCACACCCCAAATGGCCTTACGAATTGAACGTAATACTACAGTATACTGGACGGTAACACCAGCTCCGGAGGCGATATACACTCGCTTCAAATGATGGATTAAAGGACTGCTTGAGATTTAAAGCATGATACATCGTACCTTGACCCAAAAGTTTAATTGTTCGAGGTATAAGTCGGAAGGAATAAAGCGACCAGGTCGCCCGAAGCGATTTACAAACCAAGACCTTTCCAAAGCACTCCTTAATTTTCCGGGGAGTTCATATCTCCAGCGTACCAAGACCTCGGCGCACTCGCGAGCATAGTTATGTTGTCCAACACCGCGGAACGCCAAGCCCCAATATTTGAGGACGCGGATCAGTTGCCCGGCATCTGCAAAGCTGACCGCTTTCTCGAACAGCATGAAAAATAATGAATCTCGGATGAAGTAAATTGAATGTGCCATCCAGTCATCTCCTGCAGTCTGCGCTTTTCTGGCTGCAGTAGCGGTTGCAAAATCATTGGAAATGACAAGGGCAATTGTTTGAATATCTTGAAGTGTTGGCGTCCAGCCTGTAAGCTTGGAATATAATGTAAAGCCCTGGATTACCCTAATGAACATAAGTAATGAAGTTCTCATATATAAAAAAGACGAAAAACACGAACATAACACAGTGCAGGATGCGCGCGATTAAGGAGTGGCGGATAAGAGATTTGGCGGCGGCATAATTGGGCTTATTCACGTCCCATTTGCGATTCAAGAGACCCTTGTGTGCTGCAAGAGATGCAGGGTCCTCCACAGCTTGGCCGTAATGTGTCCGCATGATCATATGAGTGGCCTGCAAGGCGAAGTGCCACGGGGCACTCAATTCGTCTGCATACTCGAGTCGTTCCATTGCATTGATGTCGTCGGTCCGATCCCGACGCGCAGCGCGAAGATTGTTGGAGGTAAGCCAGTCTCCGACAAATATCCGGCTAATTGCGGACCAGATTTTTTGGGACAGTGTACTGCGCTCTTGCACCGTCTGAAGGACCCTAACAACACCCTTTTTAGATCCCTCGTTAACATCCAAGAGTCCGAAAGGACGTGGCGTCCTGTGAGTGGTGAGAGAAAGAGTCGTGTATGATGTCAGTGCGTTACGCCGATTGTCACCCATGAAGCAGCGCCAAAAAAGGACCCCCGAAAGTCAAGCCAAATGCCTATCCAAACATTTTTGGCAGTTTCTATTCACAAACAGAACTTGTTCTATTTTGTGCTAATGAGGTCGGCAGTCGGCTAATATAAGCGGGCATCTGATGTCCGCGGTGTTAGCTTTTTCGAGCGCCAACCAACACTAGGCTCAATATGAGCTGGTTGGCGTGCAAACGCGACCGTAGCAGAAGAAAAATAATTATACCTGAAGAGTGACTGAACCACCTCAGGGATAAGGGAGCGATTGATGCATTCAAGGTTTGAAGAAGCGCCCAGGCATAAAATTGTGCTTGTGAAGCCGCCGCGAGCAAGGATGGCCATCTGCACATAACCTGAATGATTGCTCAAATGTGGCTGTCCAGCGGGCAACCCCGCCATTCCAAGGATGATGGCAAATCGGTCGGTAGACCGATTAAAACCGAGCCTGCCGGACGGCAAATTCCTCGGCTCAGAGAGGCCGTTTCCCAGCATCGGAAAGCCCTCGGAATGACCGACTTTTTACGCCCGAATACACAATTCATTATGGAGCCCCTCGAACACGGAGTTGGCGGGAAGGTCCCCACGCAGCTTATCCCGTACCTGAATTCGCTCCGCAAAACCGCTATCCACTGTCGTTCAATCGACAACGTCCTTCCGGCATTTCTCTATTTGTGGAAGGCGCTCCCGCCTGGACCAAATCGCCTCCAGCGCCTCAAAATGTACCATTCCTTGCGGTCGCTCGGAGACAACAATGAGACCCTACGGTCGTTTGCCCTTAGGATAAACTAACTAACCCCTGCATTTCCTGCACTACCACTCGACTTCCTCTTCTCCTGTATCCGCTTGGAACGTCTTAACGGTCTGGTACCTGTAGTTTTTGTGCGACGCAGCGGCCGTGCCTTAGGCTGGGATAGTTTTGAGGTTGGTCAGGAACTTCAAAACGCTGGAGAATTATTAGCTCACGGCGGCATCGTTTGGATCCCGAATCCTGTTCGAAGTGGAAGGATCGGCAGAGCGAGGTGCCGGCGGACCGAAACTAAAGAATTCCATGTTCTGTAAAGGGCCTATGATCCGTCGTGTGTGTGGGCGACTTCCTGCCATAATCTCCACAAGGGAGTTCTTATCTGTCAAACGCATCAAGCAACATACAACATGGAGTGTTCCCCTCACCGAAGGAAGTGGCCGGAGGCCCATCTGGAGAAACTTGACGGAGTATCATTAACGGAATCAACGGAGATTCGGCGTCACTAACGCAAGGTAGGGGGTTCACTACGTCCCCCAGCGACAACAAATTGATTGTACGCAGAAAGTAACCCAAATTTGGATATTAGGTCATCAGTGCTGCGTATACTGGGTTTGGGGCGCGAGTGAGGGCCTGTACATACATGATCAGAGCTTTCCAAGCGGGCAATTGAAGGGCAAACCTTTAGGGACGAGGAAGAGTGTGTTCTCCATGGACGAAGTGGGCACAATGGGTGTTCTTATATATCGTATGACCCGGTGATTCCTTGAAGCCCGAGATACCGGTTTAAAATTGTGATTTGTGGACAAAGCATTTACGGATTCAGGGATGTGGTCATTTCAAGGTCATTTGGTGACATTTGACTTATGCGCGGATCAACAAATATTGTCCACCCATTCGCATTCCACAAATGGCTCGGCGTCCGCCGCCGATTGCTGGAGACAGTGGAGTGCGGTGAGCCTAATAAAGTCGCCATTCGAGATCTTTTGTTTTTGAGATATTTGCTGGGAATATTGCAGGAACACCTTATAGTACCACACAACCCCACTAGTTAGAGTCCCCGTGATACCCCATTGGGCGACTCTATTAGAGGCTCGTAATAGGGCCGTAGGGATATTCTTTGGTGGCCGCCGCCGGACAAAATACCGGTTTAAATTGATATTATCAGTAATCACAACAGATCACGATCAATCCTAACCAATCCTAATGATTCGCTGCCGATCCTAGGCAATCCCAATTCATCCTAGCTCATCCTAGCCATCCATGATGATTTCCTGAGATTTCCTGAGCGTTCCCCAGTGAATCCTACTTCCACAGGGCATTAAACATCCTGGTTCAATCCTGGTGGATCCTAACCCATCTGTAGTCCTCTTAATTCTACACAGTTCGCCTCTTGAATAATAACTCCTGACATTTCCTGTCCCATCCAAAGTGCTCCCAACCGGTCCCCTTTCCCATGCGATAACGGCAATCCTAGCTCCGACAGCTCTCCAAGCCCGGACTTTACTGCTTCCCACCATCTCCATGCATATGGATGCCAATACGAGATTGAACAACCTCTGTGACTAGTAAGTACCACTCAGTACAGTGCCCGTCACTGGTTCCGCCGCGTGCAAACATTTTGTTCTGGGTCGAGATGGCCAAACCTTGCCAAGTGATGGCATCAAGCATGCCGAGTGCTGCTTGGGATAGTCCTTAGCTCAAGTAGATTGAGAAGTAATTGGAAGACTTATGGGAGCATGTCTGAGGTTTACTTACAGTGAGGATGCTGGATGTAAGCGCTTAGCGAGCCCAAGCACAAGTTAACCGCTGCACAAGTTACACAAGGAGCCAAATTGAAACTCCGCTTGGTGCACAAGTTAATTTGCCAGGTTAGTATATTCCTCTGCGATCATTGTGACGGTACGGACCGTCTGTGAGCACTCAGGACCGCACATGACCACAATGCAAGAAAGCGCATCAATATTTTTTCATCTGACAATGCTTCAGGATTTCATTAGGATATCATTAGGATGTGTCCTAAGGAATTCCTAAGGAATTCACAGCCTGTCATTGTCAATCCTCCGGATGCATTAGGATTTGTTGTGATGAGTGTTAGGATGGCCTAGGAAATGCTGTGATTCACAATGATTGACCAGGAAGGCTAAGGATAAGTGATGATTGTTCAGGATCATTAATGACGGGCAAAGTCAAATTATTTTTGTCCAATGTCGGCCTTCATAATATTCGCTATAAAACTCGCAATCCCCTTCAAAAAAAAAAACCACAAGATTTCTACGGCATCGGACTCGGGCATTTGAGCGGGTTAATGTGCTGGTGCTCTTGAACGATTTTCGACGCTGATTCCGAAAATCCACGCCTGCCGTTGCCCTCAATCAAGGTTCGACTGTACTTCTTTCGACCCTTTCTCCGTTACATTTGAAGAATGTTCCTTGAGAAACCTATGTCTGATCTTGGATGAAAAAAAATATTGCACGATGTCCTCATTTTTGTGGATGTTCTTGAGTACTTTGAGAACTCCCAGCCAATGTGCAAGAGATCGACAAATCCTGGCTGAAATAATTGGTTTCAACAATGAAGCCACATGTAGTCTTAGAGTATGCTATGAAAAAGCGACACTGATCTCTGGCAACAATATCTGGGTGGTTCGGAGAGGCCTTAGCAAGAGCAGAGAATTGAAGGATTGAATTGAGATCGATGACTGCTAGAAGCTGCGGACCTGAGAGAAACCCAGAATGAGGCCCAGCACAGTAATTGAAGGACGGGAGGGAGATCGAAAGATTGCCGGTTTGGAGGACGCATAAAATCGAAGCCCTCCTGAGCCGAGGCCGTAAGCGAGAGGAGTGCAGGCTAATGGAAGCGTACATCGCCTTTCACATCGTTCATTCATCCGTACCAATGCCCCGGGCAGTGGGTCGCCTAATTGGAGCAAAACGCCGAGCTTCGAGCGCAGTTGCAGGCGGCCGAAGAGCGGGAACGCGAGCTCAAGACCTCCGTCAGGCTCCGCTAAAGGGAGTGCCAGACTCCATATCAAAGTTTTATCGACTGTCATCAAAATTTGGCGGAGTCTACAGATCTGTAGAATTATAATTTCAGTGACCTCAATCGACGAAATTTGGGCCGCATCGAAATTACAACCGATGTCAGTACCGAAGGCGCGAATCAGAAAATTGCCGTTTTGGGCGTTGTCTGATGTCCGCGACCGATTTGCCCATATCTCGGTGGGCTCTGCACGGATTGCCTTGGATATTAGCTAGATAATTCGGGCTAATTCAGCCGCTATTAGTGATAGAGACAAAGTTGCAAAAATATTTTATACTCAGTGAAATAGGTCTTGGGTCATTTTGGGAGTCAATTTGGTCTACCAGCACCTAGGCATGGAGGGAGGATTTATATGCATTATAAAAGAGATGATAGATTCAGAATCTTCAATATCTTAGTTTACAGCCTTTTGCGGAACATAGGGCGGGCGCGTTTTTTTTTCTGTTTTTGTGTGTTTTCGCCAGGAACGCTCTCCTGAGCTCGATTCGAGTCGGATTTTCTTGAGACCAAGTGCGTTAGAATCGCATTCAAAATCCGTAGTCGCTACAACAGCGGTATTTCTGATATCCTTACGTAATAGAATTTTCACCAAAAATTCTCGGTTTCCGCTAGGAACGCTGTAGCAATAGGAGTAGTGCACCGATTAAACTAATTCTTGGATATGTTATGTATCACATGTAGTACTAGTCAACTGTACCATTTCACAATGTTACCACCACCAAATGGTGGTATATACCTCCATTCATCATGATGGGGGAATATGTACCTCACAAAAATGTGTGCCAAATCAAGATACATGGCTAGATTGAATATGTGAGACTAGTACAACATGTGATATATAACATATCCAAGAATTAGCTTAACCGGTCCACTACTCCTATTGCGACAGCGTTCCTAGCGGAAACCGAGAATTTTTGGTGAAAATTCTGTTACGTAAGGATATCAAAAATACCGGTGTTATAGCGACTGCGGATTTTGAATGCGACTCTAACGCACTTGGTCTCAAGAAAATCCGACTAGAATCGAGCTCAGGAGAGCGTTCCTGGCGAAAACACACAAAAACAGGAAAAAAACGCGCCCGCCCTATGTTCCGCAAAAGGCTGTATTGTGCTTGGAATGTCATCAGGACAATAGCAATACCCTGAAATCAGAAAATATAGTAGTATTTGAATCTATCCCCAAGCTCTTGGCAAATCTGACTCTATCACAACATTTATAACACATAGAAATCCTCCCTCCCAAAAATCTAGGTCATTTCAACATGCCTAGATGCTGGTAGACCAAATTGACTCCCAAAATGACCCCAAGACCTATTTCACTGAGTATAAAATATTTTTGCAACTTTGTCTCTATCACTAATAGCGGCTGAATTAGCCCGAATTATCTAGCTTATTTTCAAGGCAATCCGTGCAGAACCCACCGAGATATGGGCAAATCGGTCGCGGACATCAGAAAATGCCCAAAACGGCAATTTTCTGATTCGCGCCTTCGGTACTGACATCGGCTGTAATTGAATATTGATCCTGCGGGCCGTGCCGTTTGTCGGCCTTACGTACCTGCTTTATCAGTTGGATGGACTGAGCTTGCGGAGGCAGTGCAAGGTCTTGTGATGGCGGAGTGATGGCGTGATAGCCGGACCCTCTCTCTCCCAGCCACGACGACGCTCCGCCACGTAGCTCACGATGCAGCCACAAGAGCTGCGGATCCATGGGTTATGACAGTGATGGGTTAAGACAGATCTAGAGGCGACTGTATGTGTGACACAGTAAAACAACGAAATAGATGCCCGGTACACCGCCGTTTCGGATGGATGTCCAAAAAGATCCGACAACTGATCTCTGACAACACGCGGCCAAATGTTCTGGGATCATCTCGGGAGGTTCCCTGGACATTCGAACATCGATTCACAGCGAATCCATAGTCAATGGCTTCCTGGAACCTCCGATCGCATACATCCTGGGAGTCTTTCACGGTGTCTCTGCAGATGCTTGCCGTATACAGCGAATTAAACATTAATTGGGATTCCGCACACGTTCAGTGAATTGTGAAAATTGCGGTAAAATATATTATATTGTAAAAGAAAAACAGACACAATACAAAAAATACATAAATAATATTTGCTGTGCAGGACCTCGCACGACAGCTTGCAATGCGCCCATCCAAACTCTTGACCTACGGTGGAGAACAGCGTTGGCAATTGTGGTGCAGCATAGAGCGGAACATTTGCGCTGTGCAGTACAGTCAAACACTGTCAATTGGAGGGTGAATTTCTAGATTTCTGTCAAGGAGGACAGTGTGAGATAGATATTGGCGGGAAACACACTGCATGAGCAAAGCGAGGCTGGAGTTTTTGGACATGAGGCGCGTTGCCGGCGGCCAACGAAGCGGCGCCAAAGGAACGAGGGGGGAAGAATGATGGGCATTTGCCACCGAAGGAGGGGAATTGACATCTAACTTTTTAAGTGGGCTAATTCAGGGGGGTTATAAAGATGTGTCGGAATCGATGAGGACGCCGCGCCGCCCGGCACCGGGAGTGATTGCCTCGCGAATATCTTTTTCCTCCCGAGTTTCCGGTGCGGGGCGAGGTGGAGCGACCCAGACAGGCCTTCGGGTAGCATTCGGTGTAGCTTCACATCCCCAGCCTCTAGGTCCATGAAAATAATACTAGATGTGTGTAAAAGAATATAGAGAAGATCTACGCCTTCAAAGTGTTTCGACGTGCCCTGTATGTTTCAATATTGAGAGATGGCAGATAATTGCGTGACTGGCAGATAATTTGGTCACGTCACAATTATCTGCCATCCCGCTACGTCCACGTCGCGAGGCTTGCTCTGTAGCACGGTACACAGTGTTCGCCACTCTACTTCTTCTAGTGATCTGCTTTGTTGTCTCTTGCACGGCTGGCCACGGAAATCTTGGGGAAATGGAGCAATAACAAGCAAGTAAAGCCCACGGCATCGGCCGCCAGAATCATAGGCTGGAGGGTTCGAATAAAGCTCATACAACCTACAAACCGAGACTCTGGCCTTTTTCAACATCTTGGAGAACACAGGCTATGTCATGTCAGGCAAAACTAGGAGGAATCCGCTCTTTGAGGCCAACTGGGATGTATCGGTTGTTTCAGGCAAGGGTTATGCTTGTGAGTCGCAGTTTTCATCGCCATGCCTTCATACAATTCTCTGTGAACGTATCCCTGATAATATCCCTTTAGGAGGGAATTCCTGTCGTTGTTTCTACCTCATGCACTCCATGCCGCATGCGACCCATCTGCACGCCGTCTCTTTTTCTTTGTGGTTCTTTTGTTGGCCCGAGAACAGCTGGGACTGTAAACGCCTCCGAGCGATGAGTTCAACCTCAATTTCACGTTCTACATATATCTGCGGCTTTCAAATCTTCGACGGGTGAGCACCTCCCCTCAAATTTACCTTGTCTCTGCACGAGATACAGACTCCCCGCTCGTAGACGGCACGGATGGGGAGATTACTGCGTTATGCAGGACCGCGCATGCTCAAAAACTACGCCATGGTTTCTCTACCGGTCTCGTTTAGGTGCATAAATATAATGTAGCCTGTCAAATACTGCTAGAATAATAATCCATCCAACGCATCATCCCCCAATCATTGAGCTCCTCAGCCCACTTGAAAGCTGAACCGTCTGAAGTCACTAGTGCTTGAGCAATTGATTCTAACGAAATCCTCTCTTTCTCCCTTCTTCTTTCCTTTTTCGATTTCTTTTTCGTGTTTGTGCCCGTTGATACCCAGTACAATGATTATAAAACCTGTTGGTATGACTGGCCGCGTTCTCACTTAATAAATCATCTTGAAACGCCGGTAAATTCTGAGGAGCCTCCTTTCTCATTTAAAAACAATTTTGCCTCTTCGTAATTTCTTGCCGGTGCGGTGCTGCGCCGTTTTGAAGGAAAGGCGAGTGACACTGTCAACTTTGTCACATGTCGTCACATCATGGGTACGTTAGATTATATGTGTTTTCAGAATTATAACACGAACACGTCGATAACGACGCGATTTTGCCGATACAGCTCCTCGTTCAGCGAGAGTGGGCGCATATCCCATCCACGGTCGGGAAGCTTGCGAAGGAACAGGTGGAAGAGGGGCGGAGGAGGAGATTGCGTGTTATCCAGGACCCCGGCCGTGGTCCCATAAACGCGTGCTGGAGTCGTATTTCTTTCCGATAAGGTTGAATATCCCCAACACAGTCTCGGCTCGCATTAAATGTACCACATACGAGGGATGTCCGACTCGATCTCCTTGCTTTTCCTTTACCACCGCGCCTGTGCGGACCTCGTGCAGGTGCACGGACACGACGGCGTCGAATTCAGGGTCTCTAGGAATATGCGAAGGCACCGTTTCTTTTGTACTCGGGTCTTCACTCGCACTGTTTCTGCTCGGGGACAACGTTGCCGACGATAAATCGTTGATGCTAAATCCACGGATATCCTATGCGCTCATGTTTTGTAGCAGAGGTTAGCATAGTCCATCTTGGGGTGCTTCCCCGTCAGCAAAAGTTTGGCCATCCTGCCGGTGTTGACGAGGTGCCTCATTTCGATCACAAGGCTGCCCACATTATGATGACAGCACAAGCTGAGCATATCATTCCTCATTGGTGCACACTTGAGCATCGATTATCTTCTTTCACTGCTCGCCCAGGTTTGCAGTCTTGTTAGTGTAATGTTTTCCAGCTTCTGGATATCTGTTGAGGACTTGGCTGCCAGAGGCGGTATCAATTAATAGCTTGGCGAACCCGAGCCGAGGGAAGTTCGGGCGAGTGGCGAGCCATCTTCAGTTTATTTTATTTTGAGCATGTTAAAGCTCTGGCGAACCCGAGCCGAGCGAAGCTCGGGCGAGTGGTGAGCCGGGAAAATAAATTTGCTGTAGTGCAGTGTTGTCGGGGTCAGTCAAAGACCGTCAATAAATGATTGCATGTTCTTCAGTTATGTTAATAATGATTGGGGCTCCGGCGAACTCGGGCGAGTGGTGGGCCGGGAAATACATTGAGTAGTTTTTTTCCCCTAGCAGTTGGTTTTATTCCCACTTCAACGAACACATGCAACGGCGGGAGCACGTTAATAAATCTCACACTTCTGGCTGGCTAAACAAATATGTGCAGGAGCGTTCCGAAACAGTTGGAGGAACCAGGTCTGCCTGCAGGGCCGCGTAATGACTGAACGAAAATGCATAGCTCATTCCACTGAAAATCTGCAACTGCCGGAGGCGGTATGGTTAAATTGGTAACTACTCAAGTTCTCTGGTTTCTGATCCTCGTTGCAAAGTTGAAAAGAACCAAACTCATTATGCCATGCGCATGCAATGGCCCTCAAGCCCAAGTACAAGAGCACGAGAGCGGATCTTCGTGACCTTTAAGATCGCTGTACTAACCTTAGTGAATGGCGGAGACATTCGGGCGCGTTGTGGACGCGAGCAAGCAAGAGGAGTGACGGAGTCACGCTCGCGTCACGTCTTTCCCGATAATCTCAAGCCGCTCGTGCCTCGCGTCGAGATTGTCTCAGAATTATCTTTATACTGAGCCAACGCAATTTTCCTGGCAAATCTGAGCTCAGAATCATCTCCCAGAGCCAAAGAAAACCGGACCAAATAAGCATTCAATTCGCAATCAAACACACCAATTAAACCGGTACAATCAGGCACATTTTTAGTAACTGTTTCGGAATTGCGGATGTTCGATTTGTTGTCCTGGGGCCAAAATTGGCACGGCGCGGGATAACCCGGCGACTGAAGTGCACGTGCCGCCTACCCTCGTTCCAGTGTCCAGTTCCGCGATGGCCTGGGATCCTGCGCTTCCCCCACACCTTCGAGCCATGGCCGCTATGTCGCGCCGCGTCTTTGCGCTGGTTCCGAGGCCGTGAGGGCTTGACTTTCATTTTACGCGGCCTACAATTGCCCGCCTTTCGATGTCTCGTTTCCGTCTACCGCACCCGGGCTCGTATCCGTACCCATCCGCCTGTCGAGGAGCTTACCCGTACCCGTACCCTTTCGCGCACGCCTGACGAGGCACGTATCCATATCCGTCGATCTGACAAACGGCGTGCCCGTACCCGTTCACCTAACGAGGCATGTACCCGTACCCGTACCCGTACCCTTACGCGCACGCCTAACGAGGCACGTACCCGCACACGTACCATACCCCTACGCGCACGCCTGACGAGGCACGTACCCATATTCGTCGACCCGACAGACGGCGTACCCGTATCGGTCCGCCTGACGAGGCGCGTACCCGTACCCGTACCTTTACGCGGACGCCTGACGAGGCACGTACCCTTCGCCGTACCCATACGCGCACGCCTGACGAGGCACGTTCAATCGGAATTTTGAATACCGAGTGAGCGGTGCGTCCACCTCAAACGAGCAGTGTGGCGATTCCCAAGGAGGCTACGCAAAGGACGATGAAGTATTCACCTCGTAGATGATGCGCAAGGGAGTTGCAGAGAAATGTTTGTCTGTGCCACCGGCTCCGCTGACAAAGAAAAGCTTGCCGAGGTTCTGTTCGACGGATTCGACGACCCTATTGAAGGCGGACTGCTGCTCTGCATTCATCCGCTCGAAGTTCTCGACAGCGCATGCACGCTCCTCAGCCTGATTGTAATCCAGCTACTCTGCGATTAGAGATCGTCGGTCGCTGCTGCCAAATCCTGCTGTGGTGTGGGCATCTCGAAATCAGCGCCCCGACTCCTGCAGAATTTTATTCAGCAGAAACAAGCCGTAGTCGTAGACATCCTCCTCGGTCAGAGAGTCGAAGCCCATCCGGATGATTCAGGTTGTCGCAGATGTGGGCACAAAATTCTTCCCAGAGCTTCGCGGGCTCGGTGGGATTGCAAAATTTACGGCATCCAGATTTTGTACTCGGAGACTTCAATATGGTTGAAGATGCTATTGACCGTCTACCCCACCATAAGGATCCAATTACTGTGTCAGATGCAATGTTCACCTTTAAGAACTCACTTGATCTTTGTGACGGATGGCGGCAAACAGTTCCTGATACGTTAGAGTACTCATTCCTCCAGAAGGCCTCCGGTTCGGGATATCGGAAACCGGTCGTCAGTGGATCGCCCTCCCGTATATCGTCAGTGACGCTGCGTGGTGGGAGCAAAAGGTAAGCAATGAGATTGGCTCCAAGTACTGGAGCGAATCTCAAGTTTCAATAGACTGCGCGATACAACATCCCGGGACACCCCGTCCCTCGCAGGATTATCCATCTTGAACAAGGGGGGGATTTCATAGAGCCTTGTGAGATAGTTTAGCTGGGGAAATTGCATAAATCGTTCGTTTTCCGATCATCTTGAGATGTCCAACAGGATTAAAATTGTGGCCTAAATTTCAACTATGTTAGATCTGCGAGTGAAGCATAACTCTCAGGCGAAGGATCCCGTTTCGTTTCGTGTAGTTATATCTGCCCTTGCCTGGCCCGCAGCAAAGGCTCTACTCTTGATTCGTCCCTCGTTCGCGTATCGGTAAAGCATTCATCAATTATGGACTCCAATGCAAAGAGGCTCAGGCGGGTAGAATCATTTCATATAGGATAATTGGGTATACATACAGCCCTCGCCTTTTGGTTGAACGAAGTGTAACTGTGTAAGTAAACCTATGGATGCTATGTCTCTCGTAGACAGATACTTCAACTTGACGAAGCTCGTACTTCACTCGTTGAAGAACCACAAGCGGCGGAAGGACCGCGGTCCGTCATCCTCTTTCTGAAGTTGTGGGTGAGGCTCCAAAGTCTTGGTGTTTATAGGCCAAGGGCAGAGTTTAAAGGCTTCGGACACCCGTATTTTTATGGAGAACAGGATGCTCGGTTCATAACTGAAACCCCACATCATGGTAGGGTGTACGGGGTGATGCTAAGCCCGCCTCGCAACACCGAAGGGTAACTAGTAGTGTCGGGTCTTTCAATGAATTCAAAGGGCCACAGATCCTCATCTGTCACATTCGATCCAAGGTGGCTATCCCGGTGGCTGGTGCTTGTTCTGACGCCAGAGTCTCCATTCAACAGCAACCCCCAAACCAGGAAAAAAATGGTTATACAAATCCATGAGATGCACCAGCGGGGAGTCGAACCCAGTCGCGCCGCAGTCTGGTGCTCTTTCATGCAATACCAGTCCTTCAGGTGTCGTGGGCAGAAATCCGCGAAGCTCACATGAATAAAAGATTCTGATAAAAAATCAAGCCTCTCATAATTTTCGTTGGCCCTGAGCACTCCTCTTATGTAGTCTGTATCTATTCCTAAATTCAAGAAGAAAAAAATGAGGAGGACACGGGTACACACCAGCGGGAAGGCGAACCTGGTCCCGCCGGAATATTTTCCCGCCCGCTACACCCAGTCGGCTGGCATGTGTTCCGTACACCACTGGTGCTCCTTCCCACAACACCGAAGTCATTGAAGTGCTTATCTTTTTTGGTTCTCGGAGTGTTGAATTGCTGTTCTAATGAGCTTTACGAGGGCCGGAGTGTCGGAAGGGTGTGATTTAGTCTCTCGTAGACAGACGCTTCAACGTAGAAACTCGTATCTCGTTTGTTGAAGTCTGTTAGTTACCACGGGGATCCGATCGGGTCAGAAAGTTATTACATTATCGTCGGAGTTTCAAACGTGGGAAACAGTATTCCCACCTGCATCCGCCGCGTTTGCGACCTGATTCTCGTCCTTTTCCTGCCTGTCATGATAATCAACTGCTATTATGGTCCAAACCATCCGCTGGCAGGATCCCGATGGCTTCAAGACTTTCAGGACGGCCTCCGGCCCGTACAGGATGAGCTTGTCGCACCCATTCTACTCGTAGATGGCGATGATATCTTGTGCAACCGCAACTGGTGATGGAAATTCGGCGGCGTTTTCCGCGCCAACCTTGCTCCCGCACGAGCACAATACAAATCGGCACCTGTATCCTGCAAATCTGCCCGAACCCCGAAGGTCTAGCTAATAATGTCGTGCGTGCTTACCACCTCTTCATTTTTCATCACTACGACCGCCCTCTAGTACCTTTATACTACTCATAAGCTATTTTGGAGTTTTCCGCCGTGGACGAGCTGACACTGGGTATCTAGGGCTTTATCCTTTGCTTCTCACTCTTTATAAAATTAAGCCTGTCTGAAGCTTTTAAACTCCGCTTTTGGCCAATCAGCCCGAATCCCTGGAATATCAGCATTTGACTTGACGGTGCTTATTCGAGACCTCAAAAACCCAAGTGGATGCGAGGCCGCAAAGCGGCCGAGCAGCCGCTTGTTATGGGGCGGACACTGCAAGCTCTGCGTCTCATATCATGACTTGCTCAATAGCTCACATTTCGTACAGTCTTGATCTTTCTTTGATATTGGAAGGCCTCTCTGTCTGCTCTGTTCAGTATCTGATCTCACTATTTATAACTCAACGGGACCATCACCACGTCCCACCCAAAATTCATCGCAGTGGCTTTCTGCGAGTAACGCGTTCGCGTCGTAGCCATGTACAGAGATTGTGCGTTTTTTTTCCAAGTAGCCCGTAGTGCGTCGCCGACACTCTTAGTGCTAGAGCCTCGACAATGGGGCCCTTGACCAGACAGGTCAATCGTTCGGACTCCAGAAATCGCCACTGAATGTGTGGTCATTGAAGCTGAGGTGAATGAGGCTCCGCTCTTTGGATTTGGATTAATGACCGTTTGTATTGTTAGATCCACGAAAAGATCAACCCGGTGCGCTGTGTTCCAAACTGGCCTTACGCGCTGCTTCCCACTTGAGTTTAGATTGGGCATACCAACAGCAGCGTCGTATTTTTGGCTGACTTGATTACGAGCATCGTTAAATGACCATCCCTGCATGTATCCGAGTGAGAATGGCCAAAAAAATAGTCGAACATATCTAGTACTCCATGTCGGTGCCTCTGAAAAAACTTTTGAGTCGGGAAGCGAGCGACGTTCGTAATGGGGTTACGTTCGACTTGATGCTGGAAACAAGCGATAGTGGTAGGTAAAGGCAATTAAGTCCATGCAGTCCAATAGGATGTTCAGGTCCACAAAGCCCACTGCGGGGTTGTGGAACGTCGGCGTCGGGCTGTAGCCATACCCGCCCGTCTGGATGCTGTGCATCTCGCAGTATCTAGACAGAGGACTTGAGAGGCATTTGATCCAGTCCCGTTGACTTAACTCCATTTTTAAGTTTAGTCCTAAGTATTCCCAAGCCACTCTTACAGTCGTTTGCATAATTCCGTGAACACGCGATTTTTTTTTCGCGCCATCACGTGGTGATCGGAGACCTCGGAAGCAATATTTATAGCCTTATCGGATTCTCTCACATAATCAGGTCGTTATCAGGAAAATCGGCCTGATAATCGCATTCACACTGGAAGAAGTGAAATTTCAACCTGGCTGACAACGTCGCCGAAATCGTTAGTTTAGGCTGCAAATAAAACTGCGCTGAAGACATGTTTAAAACTGACGGATCTGGGTCAGTTGAATACATTACGGAAATTGTTAAAGTAAGCTGTAGTTTCGTCGCTGCTGAATGTGTTGGTTTCAGTTACATTTTTTGGCCCTCCGAAAGCGTCGCCTAGATCTTTCAATTCAGCGGGAATTTCGGCCGGGTCGATACAAACACTTTCGGCTTGACCGGAAAATCGGCCTGATAAGCCCCGGGCTTATAATCACACCGGGAAGTGTGAAATTTCAGCCCGGCTGACAACGTTGCCGAAACCATCAGTTTAGGCTGCAGAAAAAGATTGGTTGAAAACATCTCTGAAACGGGAGCATTCAGAAGGTTGAATATGTCACTGAAATCCAGATTAGTCTGCCGTTTAGGCATTGCCGAATTTGAAGATTTCCGCTGTAGACTTGGTCCTTCTGAAAGTTTGCCCTAAACACATGGTTTCACCCCAAATTTCAGCCGTGCCCAAACCATTGGCTTCAGGAATGCCGAAACAGCAGCTGAAGACAATAGTTTCAGCTGCTGCTCCGGCGTTGCGGAAGTCACGGCTGATTCTTATTGTTTAGGCGATTACCGGCTGAAACGATGCGACACTGGGTGTGACGTGTGACTTGTTCAACCAATTCGACATTTCGACACAGGCCAAAATTTGGCGTGACACCAGCGAAATTTTCGATTTTCCACGCAAAATTTCGCTTTATTGGCATCTTCTAGGCAAATTTGAGGCTTCTGTCACGCTCGGGAGGTTCGACAAACGGCCGCGTGACGCGTGACCCCTGCCAGATTTCGATATCGACACCATTTTTGCATACAAGAAGATTCCAGAGACTCGATTTTTCAGAAACCACTGATTTATTTTATTGCGGCACGACAATGCGGGTAGCCTTTTGATGCGGATTATATAATCCGATTGGACATTCTCGGTGGCCACCTGTTACAAAAATGGGTTGGTAAATCACACAAATGATGTGTACATGGCAATTTTGCTTCGAAGCCATGGTTTGAGGCCCGCAAAGCTTAAATTCGTCAAGTGCTCCCTCATGAACAGGCAGAATCGAACGGTCGCCGCCAGCTGGCGGTTGGGTACAGCATTGAAGTTTGGGGCTGGCTTGAGCCGAGTAAGAGTCTCCTTCCTAATGTGAAGTCAACAACGGCGTTGAGAGAAGACTGGAATAAATAAGTTGGCTTGAGGTCTCGGCAAGTGGACTCGGATCTGAAAGCGGCCGCGTTTATGTAAAAAGCTTCTGACAGATGCTGCCCGCTACGATATTCCTAGCCCATCTCTGATTGTAGATAAGTAGGTGATCTTATGCCCGGTGCAGCCGTCGAGGCTTGATCATTTGGCAGGGGATTGCAAATTGGGACAGCGCGGTGATGCGATCAATTTTCCCTGCCATTGCCAGTACCCACAAACAATTCTCAAAATTGCGAGATCGGCGGTTGTCGGCTTCTGCTAGCACGTGTAATTTACACTATTTCGGCTGTGTTTGGCAGGTATAAGGGAAGCACTTCACAAATTTAAGGTTTGTACAGGCACCCACTGTTTAAACTGTTGTTTTGTCCGGCGAGCAAGGTGTCAACCAATTTTGCAAAACTGGGTGCAGCGGCAGTGCTAGAAAATTTCCAATGTAGGATTTTTACAAAATTGCGTCATACTGTAAATGCTCGGATGTAGGCAACCGCCCCGGCCACCGCGACCCCATCAAAAAATTTGAGCAATGTAACCAGCCCAATTTCCTCCGGAAATTTGGGCAACTAAAAATATGTTTAATTTCCCCTTTTAAGTAGGTTTGAAGCCAGTTGAAGCTCCTATTCTGCATAGAAGAAACTTTTGAGAGTTCTTGGCATTTTCTCAGTGTATTTGGCAGGGATAAGGAAACACTTGATGAATTTAAGTTTTTACCATAAAACTTCAATTGTGGATCCCCAGGCGCTAGAATATCACAGCCAGGGCTCAAATTGTTGCTGTGGAATCCCCACGAGTGCTTTTGATCCGACCCGGGATTCCAACACTGCCACAGCCGATATGGAGAGCTCCGTGACCTCTGGTTTAACAAGCAAAGCAGCTAGGACAATTTCAAACAGACAGGGCTGCTCAGAATAGTGGTGGTTATCATCTGGCAATTTGTGGCATGCAACTGGTTGACTTCCCGTAAGACTAAATAGTTTTCGCGGAATATCGAAGGGGTGCCAACGATGTCGGCATGTGAGATTTAATCCTTAAATCTATTCTTCGTCGTTCCCGTAAGAGTTATTTGAGTTGAGAGCTAGACTAGGCTTTTCACGGACACTTGACGGACGTTGATCTGCCAAACAACACCATATAACACGTCTCTACTCCCACCGACGCGTCCCCACTGCAACATCCATGGATATCGACGCGTTCGTTTGCCTTCGACAGCTCGAGGAGATCGAGATGGATGAGGTGGACGAAGAACAGCAGCTTGCAGGGTCCGCTGTGGCCATTATTTCTGTTGGCGTGATTGAGGCCCATCGACTGCGGACGGAGCGGTGACAACCAAGCAGGTTGTATCTCTGCCGGCCTCAACTACTACGGAACCCCCGGGGAGTCACTGCATGGCAGGTACTGCATCGGACACGAAATGACCGGGCATACATCACAACTATGGGCTTCGATGTCGCGGCTTTCAACACAATCCTTGATGTGGGATTTGGTTTCGCGTGGGAGACTACCTCCATTCCACGGGAGGACACATCTAGCTCTGGACGGACACGTCCAGGTGCGCGATCCCGTGATGGATCCGGAGCTCTTGAGCTCGTCCTCCATTACTTGAACTCAACGATGCGGGAGATCAGCCTCCAGCAAATCTTCGCGTGGAATCCGACTACCATCTCCCGGTACATCACATTTGGTCTCCAGATCCTTTTGGGTGTCCTCCGTAAGATGCCTGCTGGTAGAATCAAGTGGCCTGTGCATGCGGACGAGTTCCACGAGCACAACAATTTGATTGTCGAGCGCCCTCCCCGCCTGACCGGTGCTTTTGCGAGTATTGATGGACTCAATCTGGAATGCCAGACATTAGCCAATGAAGAAATAGAAAACGCCACGTACAATGGATGGCTTTGTGCTCATTATGTCAGTTCTGTTCTTGTCTTTTCGCCCAAAGGTAGGTTTCAGTCTCTGAAATTCATGCACTTCTTCAATTCAACAACAGGGACTATTATTGCTGCCCAACTCAATGCTCCAGGAAGCTGGCACGACTCTCGTGTTGCCCTGCCTATCTACGAAAAGCTTTGCACTCGCACGCCAGATGGGTTTTATCTGGTCGCCGATACAGCATTTCCGCGCGGGGCAAAACAAATAGAAGGAAAAATCAGGGCGCCGATCAAAACTGGGCTGAAAATCAGAGGAACCGCTGCCGAGATTCAGGAAAAGCTCGCATTTGACCGAGAGCTGCTATCATACCGACAAACGGCCGAGTGGGGGATGCGTGGTTTGCAAGGTTCATTTGAGCAGCCCCGAATCCCGTTAGAAATAGGCCGCCAAAAGGAGTGCGGTGATCTTCTTGAGATCTGTGTTCGCTTGAACAACATCCGAGCGGAGTTGGTCGGGATCAACCAGATCCGCAGCGTCTACATGCCGCTATGGAAGCAGACAAGAGAAGACGAGTAGATATGGAGTGGTTTCGAGAACATGCTGTTCAGAGAACAGCGTCATTCAGACAGGGTCGCTCGCTTTCACAACGTTGCAGTTTACGAGTAAACAAGTGGATTACTACGTGGACAGAACGACAATGTTCGGGAGACAGGAATTAATCAAATGAGTGTTCGCGATGTAGGTATTAAAAGAGTGTAAGTAGATTCAGCGTACGCAAGCAATGTCCATAAGAGAAAGGAAAATAAATGTTCAGATGTTGCCGACTCCACTGTTCGAAGCACTATCCACAGTGGCCGACCGCGCACTCATAGCCTCTGCCGCATGACCGGAGGTCGAAGGAAGGTGTGAGTAATCGATGAGGGTGTCGTCATTGTGGAGGGAGAAGGTGTCTTGATGAATGCTAGAGTGGCGCGAGTGGGACGACGAGCTGGGATTCCGGTTTTCCTTCTCTGTGTCGTCATCACTGGAGGGGTCTGAGAAGAACTGAGTGCACGTGCCTCCATCGGGATAAATGCGCTCACAGCGAATCTGCCCATTGTGACGGACAAGGTCGGGATTGTCCTTGTAGACAGCAGCGCGACTACGATAACGGCCAGAACTGGGACCTGCACTAGCACTCCCGAAGACAGGACCACTAACCGTCTGGGAGAACTGCAACTTGAGCTCCGCAAGCTCGCGCGCACGTTCAGCATCATGCACGCGAGCCTGCATTGCGGTAAGTTGATTCCGCAGGTTCTCAATGCTGTTCTGCGAGTCGCGGAGTTGTTGGGATAACGTGAGCATGTGGGTGGTCTGGAAGGAGCGCTCGGCACGCTCGTTCTCGCGGGCCTTTGCCACCTTCGGATCAAATGCCTTCGAGAGCTGGTTGACGAGCTCCGGGGCGTTCATGCGAGGGCGACGAGGTGGGGGACTAGAGGCACGACGGAGAGGTGGGCTAGGTGCACGACGGGCAACAGCAGTGCGGACTGCAGATGTGGAGGGTACAACTTCGACGATATCGTCCGACGAAGCATCAGCGGCACCGGCGTCACCAGCATCATCGAACTCCGAGTCACTGAGCTCGCGAGTGTCGGCCTTCTGGTTGTGCTCGCATCACTGCAAGGAGGAACCTTGGCTAACCGAAACGGCATCTCTCTACCTCTTTACTTTCACCTTTCACGGACCCAAAATTCAACCACTTCCCCATCTAAATTTCGTTGATTTATGCCCCTAAGTTTGGTTGACCTCGCTTCGAGTTACACTGTACAAATTTTGTAGAACTGAAAAGCCCAAATAAGTACATTCACTTGCATTACATCAGGTGCGGGCCGTTTTTTTTCTGTTTTGCGATATTTTACTTAGAATACTCGCTACGAGTTCAATTCTGGTCAGAATCTCTCGGGAGTAGGTGCGTTCGACTCGCACTGCAAGTCTGCAGGGGATGGTCCGTCATGATCTTTGATGGGATCAAAAATAAACTTTTTACCATTTTTATCATGTTTCCGCATAGGACAGCTGTAACTCGGGAGACAGGTCTCAGATTGACCTAAATCTTGGATATGTTATACACATTCATGATATCTACGGAATGGGACTCTTTATGGGAAGTCGCGAAGAGCATTACCCCGATAGAGTGCTTCACATTGGGACAGCAAAAATTATACCCCACAAAAGGCAGCAATGGGGAGTCAATTTTGGTCACATTCCCTATCGGAGTATTCTATCCCTGAATAACGTGTAGGAAGACACTGTGGCAAAAGATTAGGTTAATCGAGTATCAAGAATCGAAGTTACAGCTGTCCTATGCGGAAACGTGATGAAAATGGTAAAGAAATTATTTTTTGATCCCATCAAAGGTCATGAGGACCATCCCCTGCAGATTTGCAGTGCGAGTCGAACACACCTACTCCCGAGAGATTCTGACCAGAATTGAGCTCGTAGCGAGTGTTCTAAGTAAAATATCGCAAAACAGGAAAAAACGCCCCGCGCCTTACTGTATGTACCGCAAATTGCTGTAATGGATCACCTCCGGAGTTTGATAAATGAATTGACGGAATGAATCATTCAAGAAGCCGGTTCCACCGATTGCTTGGGTATTTGAGGTTTCCATACCGGCGGTGGCGCCTCCATACACAGAAAAACCAACGTCTGGGGCGGATTCCGGTCAGTATGCCCCGCGGAGTACCGGTGAATCACGCTGGGAAGAGGTGCGTAATACCTCAAGAATACCGAGCTCGGTCATTCAAAGTGCTCCTTGGCAAGGCGGAGAATGCTGTACGCGACGTACTGAAAGAGTACACCAATCATAGTCCTGGCCGTGGTGTTGAAATAATTTTTTTGAATCCAAATTGTGGGCGGAAAAATATTCAGGTGATGATCCCAGATACTCCCATGCTCGCATTTTTGAGGAGACAAAATACGCTAGACGGCTCGAGAGATTACCGAACTCTTTCAGAACGTGAAAGGGGGACTCCAATTGGCCGGCAACTACAAAAAATCTTACCTTGTCAACATTGGTGGTCGGCTTATGCTTACTGCCCTCACTGTGATGCACAGAAATTGACACTGAAATAAATTCTGCAAGATAAATGCACTAAGTACACATTTAGTGATTCTACTGGAATATTTGCCGGAAAACAACATTCAGTGTCTTGTTCCTACCCAGTCGACTTCTGTCAGGTAAAAGAACCTTGACCCGGTTGCGTGAAGTCGCACGCGATAATGCAACGTAGAGCTGGCCATGTGTGAAGACTGGCATTCGGAGATCGACCCCGACAAATTTGATAGACTGGCCTTGGGCCTTGTTGATAGAGATTGCGAAGGCTAGGCGAACGGGAAATTGGAGGCGGGAAATCATGAAGGCATACTCGCTCGTATTGCCGGATGGGGTCATGATGATGCGAGGAATGAATGCGATTTCACCATTGTGTTCTCCTCTGAGGATTTCCGCTTCGAGTACACGATCCGACATTCGACGGACCACCAGGCGAGTCCCGTTACACAGGCCTGCAGCCGGCGCGAGATTTCGAAGGAGGATTATTGGACATCCCACCTTCATCGAAAGCTCGCCTGGAGCAAGCCCGGACGCATCCAAGGACCGCAAATATTCCGGCGGTATGGCATCGTTCACCTGAATATCATCTGCTCCTGCTTCATTAGTGATTTTATCGGCGCTGATGAATGTTCGACAGTCTCCGGCCATGCGGTCGAGAATATTCTCGTTGAGACCATCCACGTCACCATTGCGAGCAGCAAGGATTGATCGCTCGAGGAAGTAATTGGGGGGTGGGGTGGGTCCGGCTATACCAGGGAATATGGAGTCGATTAGAGTGTCGGTGTTTGATGTCAGCATTTCCTCGGGCAATTCGAGAGCGCCATCCTCGTCATTCAAGGTTCCTTGGCCCACATCGAGGAGCCACTGGGCAAACTCGGACTCTGCCGGTCCCGCATCCAGCCGCATATTCTGCGTGAGAGTGAGGACAATAACGTCACGCCAGAGGTGAGAGCGGAAAATCGATGCATCGAGGATTTCCTCCGGTGTCCCTTTTGGAACAACAGGAAGGATTTGTTTGGGATCGCCGCCCAGTACCACCGTGAGCCCGCAAAATAAACGGTCGACTCCCAGAAGGTCGCGCAGAGTTCGATCGACCGCTTCATGGCACTTGCGATCATGCATGGGTGCTTCATCCCAGATGGCAAGCTTCGCTGCTCGCATGAGAGCTGCACGAAGACTTTCCTTGGGAATGGAGCATGTTGATTCATCGTTGAGGCCATCGATGGGGATTTTAAACATCGAGTGCGCGGTACGACCTCCGCGAAGGAGCAATGCAGAAATCCCCGACGAAGCAACACATAGATCAATGGAAACATCGCCACGCAGATGATGGGCCAGAGTATTGTAGACGAATGTTTTTCCGGTGCCGCCTGCTCCACTGAGGAAGAAAAGCTTGCCAAGCTTCTGCTCAACAGACTCAATCATTTGTTGGAAGGCGTCCTTTTGTTCGAGGTTCATCCGTTCCACATTTGCTGCTGCCTGTTCGCGCTCCTCTGCCTGATTATATGCCAATTGCTCTGCAATCAGAGGATTATCGACAGCCGCAGTCCAATCGCGTTGCGGAGTCGGCATTTCGAAGTCCCCGAGAGAGCGCCCGGACTCCAAAAGGAGCTTCTGGAGCAGGAACAGGCCGTAATCGTAAACGTCCTCGTCGGTGGGATCATCGAATCCCATGTTCCGGAGCCGATGCGCCAGGTCATCGCAAATGTGGAAGCGAAAGTCATCCCACAATACGCGCGGCTCCGACGGATTGCAGAACAATAGGATGGTAATGAAGAGGTGCCGAAGTCGGGTTCCTGTTTGCATTTCGGCGGCCTCTGCGAGACATCGCCGCCATTTTCCATCGTCCTGGAGAATTCCGCACGCAAGACAGGCTTGGCGGTATGTATCGTGGCGGACACCTGGGAAAGACAACCATGAGCTCAACGTTTCCGAGAAATAATGAAGGTGACATTACCTCCATAGTGGTATAAATCCTCGTGCGAACGTGGCCCTTTTACCATCGTGAGAAGAGTTCGAAGGTAAAATCGTTCCCCTCCAGACGGAGACACAAAATACATGCGTCCCAGTGCCCTCCCCTTCTTTCGAATTGCCCATCTTGGCGGCTTGGGGTTGTCTTTCCAGGTAAAAACCTGGGGGAATTCTTGATAGGTGTGTTTGCGCGCTAGCTCGCCGAGTGCACCGTCGTCCCGATTAGCGGCAAAAAATGCCTGGAGCTTGCTCGTTTCGTTCGCTCCTCGTGCGAGAACCTCGTCGGGGTCCTCACCTGCATCGAAAGTGACCATATGTTGGCCGGCAAGGTGGACGGGGAGGCGAACGACATTCGGCACTTGGGTATGAGGATCGAAATGGAATATCCGCCAGGCGGACTCCGGCGGACCAATATAGCGACCATCGATGTAAAACTTGATCTCGTCCTGCTCGACCTCGAGAGTGGCGCGATCCCCTATTTGTGGATGTACTTGAACGGGTACTTGATTGATTTTACGGTCGCCGCGCACTCCACATTGATATGACAGTCGTATTTTGCCGAGAGGTAAGGTGAATACGGGACGATCCAGGAATTGTCGACCATGTGGCGGCCCACCTCGTACGCACGACCATCCTCAGGACGGTGATAAAGCGGATAGTCATCGGTATCCATCGAGGTAGAAGGCTGGAAGGGCTTGGGGAAATACGCTGTGCATTTTTTATGCTCCATGCACGGCGCTCTGGGATTTAGCACACCGCAAGGACCGTGCATCATACACCGCTGCACGGTCTCGAAGAGCATCGGCTGCGTCTCCGGATCGGGCCATTTGGCCCAGATAACCGAATCAATGTCGTCCGGACTCAAAAGTTTGAACGGCGTCTCGAGGAAGATAAGCATGTGCATGTGAGGAAGCCCACGCTTTTGAAACTCGATTGTGTAAACGTAAGCCGCGCAGTGCCCAAAGATGCCGTCTTCGTATATTTCTTTGGTGATTTCTCGTTTCTTCAGCTCGAAGACTCGTGCGACCAGGTCCGGGCGATCGTATGAGGATTGCCCGCGAAGGAGGGCATGGGTTATTTCCACCGAGTGCGGGTTAGCGGTCACTGTGCTCCAGTGTTTCCTGGTCGGATTGGGGGGCAAAGAAGAACACTTGGCTGATTTAAGCTTTTATAGACGCCCATAATTTCAATTGCAGTGCAAGAAAGTCAACTCCCGGTATCTCAATGATGCTCGGCATCGAAATGTTGAATGAATCCAGGCTCCACCAATAAGCCATATTTAAAATTTCTGAGACCGAGGATCTCTCCCAAGGACTCAAATACACCGTTTCTCGGTTCTATTTAGTGACTACGGTAGGCGAGAGCTACGCGGTTCGATTTAAATCAAGAACCGTGGTTCGGCTGTGATCTCCGGCGCCTTCCGATACCCACGCCCACCTCTTGACACCCAACACTACGTCCCCGGCTCGTCCTGAAGCCGCCGCCGTTGCCGCCGCCGTTGCCGTTGCCTCCCGCCCATTGCGCCGCCTGCGGCCCGTCCCATCTCACGCAATCATAGTGACGTGGGACCGCGCCGATGATTCCCGCCCCCGAGTGGCGCCGCCACCGACTGAATGTTCGGAGCGCCGTCATGACGAAGGTAAGAAGGGCAGTATGGTGTCTCAATACCGCAACTTTCGATCACACGGCCAGATGCAGTCATCGAGTGCTTGATGATTAGGCGCTCATATTGGCGCGCGCATCCAAGAAGCAAATGCTTCTGTTTCCTTATCCATTCGCAATCCGGGCACCTTGAATTGTAGATTTGGACAGGCCATGATGTCTTGCAGCGAGTGGATGTGTTGTTCGCCGTGTTGCGCACACGCGCTGACCCCATCAATGCCGTCTCTGAAATCATGCGCCAGAGAAGGCAAGCACTCCAGCTCAGTTGTTGCCTGAGCCCCTTTGGAATAATGTTCAGCGCACCCCTAGGTCAGTCTCCGCGGGATAGGCAAGTGTTTTGGGCTGCACGCCATGCATTTGACCACGTTGGCACCGACTCTCGGCCAAATCAGACCAATGATTCGGGCAATTTGTGGTGGTCCAAATTGCCGCAAGGACATACTCACGGCGATTAATACTCCACATCGCTGCGCGTCTCCCTGTGTCTCCGCCACATGTTTTATCCGACCGCAGGTCCAATTCCGAGGAATTTCGGGCTGAGGGGGGAGCGGTACGGGCAGGGCAGCAGGAGAAGCAGGCATTGCGTCGCGACAATCGCTATCGACGACGTGCGCCACTTCGACTTCGGTGGATGGAATATGTACTTTCTTCCAGTGTATCGAGGCTTCGAGCATGCGACCTCTTCACAGCTTGAGGGGGTGTGTTGGAATTGGGAAAGCTGTGCAAGCTGCTCAGAGCTGACACTGACAGGTGCACCCAACCGAAAGGTGATTGAAGTGTCGCGAGACCCGTACATACCATATGGAAATTCTAAAAATGATTCTAATGTGATCCTAAGCTCATTTTAGTGCAACCGATCAGGCCCTTACCCATGGAACATTCGGAGTCCATCAAGCCTCTGGGTGCTCAAGGCTCGGCAATCGGAAGCATGGGTCATTTTACCATTGACTGCTATATCTGTGCACAGTAAGTATCTCGGTTGAAGTTCAACCCAAGCGCCGAGTCGCCGACGATACACAGCGGCCTCATTCAACTATAAATTGTAGAGGGACTCGATTCAGATGCGATGCTGATACCGTATCATTATGTTCAAATCGACAGTCACGCATCACGCACCCCCTTGTCGATGTCGAAATTTGGTCGAGGTCACGCGTCACATGGGGGCTGTCGAATTGGTCAATAGGTCACTGAAAAATGGCTATAAATTCAAAATAAAGCTGTTTTGGGTATTCAGGAGCCAGAGTACAACCCTTTCTTTCGTTTTCCTCATCTCAGTTGAGTTTGTGGCACAAAGGCTTGAAAAAAGCCTTTCTGAGTGCCTTTTCCAGGTCACAGAAAACACAGAAGAAAATCAGAAAAGCAGTTCAACAAGAGTTGTAATATTTGTGCAATGCACTGGGCTCACATCCCTAATCATCCTGCATCGTTTGGGCGCAATGTCGAATTTTTTGACATCAGTCATGCCAAGTTGAAGGGTCTGTCGAATTGTCGAATTGGTTCAAATGGTCACATGTCACACCCCCTGTCGATTTGAACGTAATGATACGGTACATCTAACGAGTTGGCTTGTCGTCAACTGGCTCATAGATCGCGTTGCACGCGGAGTTGCTGTGCATGGCGACTTCCTGTTCGTTACAGCTCTTGACTGATTTCTACGCGTTGCTGCGCCTACAGTGGCGTCAAAAAGAACCGGCGCAGCCGTTTGGGCTCATCTCTTATTCAAATCACTTCAAACAAAATTTCACACTGAAAAATAAATGTTTTCAGGGTTTTTGGTGCACTTTGAACCATACCTAGGCTCGAATCCAGCCTGTGTATGGAGGCAAGCCTGTCGATACACAGGCTGGTCGATCTGAGTTTGAATTACCAATACAAAAATCTTACCAAAAAAGGCTATTCCGGACCGTCCTATCCGATGCCAATAACACGAGCAAACATCGCGTCTCTTTCTTCCTTTCCGTCTTCTGGACGCGCCCGATATGGATTCACGTGACTATGGGAATCCCTGTATCTACTGCCAATAACAAGAGTAAATCATAAGTAAATTGTTCGCGAGGAGACTTTATATCGTGAGGTCGCGAAGAAAAATGAATGGTAATACTACGAGAGATGGTGGGACCCTTACAGGCTCACTCGGCAGATTTTTGTCTGGCATTTGGGGGATTGGGCGCTAAGACCAAGTCAGATCGGCAATTGGTTGCAGACGGGGTATAGAAGACTTGTAGCATATTTTTGGCTGTACCATGTATGTGGTAGAAAGGTAAATGCATTCCGTCTTGTCGTGTTCTCCGTGGCCTGATGTCACACTGGTGACTTGGCTCACCCAGCAGATTTTTGTCTGACGTGCAGTGGGGGATTGGTCACTAAGACCAAGTCAGATCGGGAATTTGGTTGCTGACAAGGTGTAGAAGGCTTTGAGCATCTTTTTGGCATGTAAGTAGTAGGAAGGTATGTTTTGGTATGGAAGCAGATCTGGAGAGGTGGTATGAGAGAACACGGACAGCATGGTTGCATGTGGATATTAACTACTCATACCTCATTTTGTTGTAAATCAGACTTATGGCCCATCAGTTTCAAGCTAGACTTGAATTCCTAAGAATTCAACCAGAGCCTTTATTCTACATTCATTGGCGGTCAAACAACACTGATGGATCGACAGACAACGTCAGCACACCTGCTACAGTAGAACAAAACCTGGCCATTGAATCCATCAATTCCCAGGGCAATAAGTGGATATTACACATTCTTGAAATGTTGATAATGCAAATACAATCATATCAGAACAATCTAGACGGGATTCGGCGGTAGTCTGTGATTAACCGCGCCACCGTGTACTGGTGGCCTGCTTATTATATAATCATCGGAGTTTGAATTTCCCCTGCGACCATTCAACACCTCCAGCAGCCCAATTCAGAAACTTTTGGTGGGAGTGTCTGTTATAATTGCACTATCAAGTAAACTGTCTCTTCAGATTGCGAGTCTTGGTGCTGTTTCCGTCTAAATCATTCCTTCGATGCCGGACATTGCCGGCCATCAAAAAATCGATCTCGATATTCTTTGACTTTCCAACGAGAAAAGTATGTTGGCATGCACTTTAGAACAGACACTAGAAATATGTTCGAAGACCACTACAAGGATAAAGCAAGCACAGCGCGGTACTGCGCGCACAGGATCATGGGAATTGAAGACTCGACGGGTCGCTTGACGCTGAAGGAGCTCAAGACCTTATATATGGCACGAGTGGATTGTCATCTCATCCACGGCTGCGAGGTCTGCCCTGACAGCGAAGACATTCACGTAAAGGAACTCTGCGCAATTCAGATCGACTTCCTTCGACAAATGTTGAATGTCCATTCCCATTCCATGCTCGCACCGCTCTTCACTGAGACTGGTATCATGCCGCTTCGAATACGTCGATTCATCCTCTTGCTGGGTTATCTGCAATATCTCCTGACGCTCTCACCTTCTCATCTGGCGCGAACATGTTTAATTAGTTCCATTGAATACCCACTAAAACCCCCTCGTAAGTCCAATCGTCCGGCAGAGAATCCTCGTCCATAAGTAGGCCGCTCCACTGTTTAAGACCAGTTGTTCTTCTCACAGCCTGGAAATACTGCCTACAATTCACGGGTCTGTCTATTGGCACCAACATGAAATTTAAAATGCCTATTTGGAAACACTCGGCCACCAACAAGATGCGCTATAAACAGGCCTGTCGCCGAGAGGCTGCAAAATGCCTTAGATTAAACCGTCGAGTGCGAACAGTTTATGACACTCTTACCATTGCAGATCGGAGAACGGTGGTGACAAGAAAACCACACCAAGGGAATCCATCCGGAATCGGACGTAAAGAACTGTGGCTGCCCATTACGCTACCAGGACCCAACAGAATTGGGTTGCGAGTATCCTGGAGAATGCATTGAAACGGTGAAGATGTTGATAGACAGCATTCTGTCAAAATGGAACCCCATGATGGTGAACTTGGATCTATCTGAGGAGCTGGAATGGAATAAAAAGCCAGTAGAAATAGATCAAGTAATGGTCTTTGATCCAAATTTTACCTTGTCTAAAGTTTCCGGATCTTTGCTTTTGAGGAATCACTCAATGAGATCTCAGTGAGGTGATATAAAATTCCTGGACCAGAACCAACTCTCATGTCAATATTTTTGCATGCATGTGTCCTTCGTCCAGGGGAGTTCGATCCACTTATCGAAATTACACAAGAAAATGAGATACTGACACTGACTTTTGACAGGCCAGAGATACCATTAACGTTTTCATCGGCACTATTGGGAGGTCTACTGAATGGTTTTACAGAATACCCAGAGAAACGTGCCACTCCTGATTTGCTCCTGATGAACAAGACTTCAGTTCTATGCCTCGTACGGCAGAAATTCCGGTCACTTTATGACATAGCGAGTAATATATCCCCGCGAACGGTGAAGTCGTCATCGAGTTAGAAAGCATAAGAAAAACAAACAAAAAAGTTCAAGCAACTGTCCGTAGGTTTAGATGTCAACCACCCTCTTTTCCCGCTCCGCCCGGAGTTCCTCCTCCACCGCCTGCGCTCGGTTCTCCGCCGCTATCCTCTTGTCCCGCTCAGCTCGCATACTTTCCTCCGCAGCTCGCATACTTTCCTCCGCAGCTCGCGTCCTTTCCTCCGCCGCTTGCACTGCCGCCTGCGCCTTCCGCTCCACCGCCATCGTTCTTTGCAACACAACCTCGATATCCTTGACCATGCGCTCGCGGATCTGATGGCGCCTCGCTTTGAAGAGGGCGACGATCTCCTCGACAGGATCGGGGCCCTTTTCCTTCTCATCCCTTAACCACAACGCGTTGTCGCTGTCCAGTAGGTCGAGGAATTGCTCTATCTCCGGCCGAGCCACACCGTTCTCCAGCATTCCTTTTCGCATGGTCGTCTTCAGTAAGACGAGACTGTTGCCTCTGTCAAACAAAAGACGCCCCGTTTTGGGGTCAACGATGCGCAACTTTCCGTATTTGCCAGCAGAGCGGACGGAGGGGCCGTCCACCTTCATCGGAGGGAAGTGGCGTTGCTTACAAATGCGCTCCGCGGAGAGGAAGAATATGGTGGCGAACCACATACACATGTGTCTGAGACGGCTGTAATCCTTCGCCCTCTGTGTGATGACGGAGGCCAGAATGGCGCAGTCGAGCGCCGTGAGCCGCTCTGAATACGGGGTCCCCGCCGGAAACGTCAAAGTTTGCAGTACGGTGTACGTGGTCCCCTTCTTGGTCTTTAAAAGTTCAACTTCGCGGTAGTCGGCATCGATTCGGACGGCGTCCAAGGTCGATGAATCGCTACCAGTCCAGTTCTCAGAATCTGCACTCATCCGTCTAGGTTCCCGGCTGAGCACATAAAAATGAAGGGCATCCGCTGTCCACGTACCGGCCAGGCTCCGAGGGATGGTCAGCCGTTAATCGTTGTACGCAGGCCGCGCGGTAGTCTTCTCGGCCGACTTGCGTCGAGACCATGGATTCGTCTGCCGACGCGAGGTGGAAAGTAAAGCCGACCTTCTCGTGTATGTCTTTGGCGTCTTTGGAATCCTTGCGGACGTGATCGACCTTGTCGATGAAACATCTGTCCAGGTCGAGAAGGCGCTGCTCGTCGGACTCCACATCCGACAATATGTCAACCCACTCGGCCGTGGACATCTCGAGCCGACTGCGGACGACAAGGCCCTTGACCGTCTTGGTAGGCCTGAGAGTTTGGATGAGTCTGGCCATCTTGTCGTCGTCTCGTCGCTTGCGGGGAAAGAAGAGGCTGAAGAGGGACCGCAACATCAACAGTGAGGGTGGTAAGAAAACACGAGGCGCGGCACGTGTTCGCAATTCTCACTTTCACGTGACTTCCATTTTTCTCTTTAACAAATTTATGACGTGGGATCAGGCCTCTCCAAGGCGGGCGCTGAACCTTTAGGAATTTATGGCATTATTTCACATTCTCTTGTAAGTAGTATTCAATACAATGTAAAATTTGAGCAAACAAGAATTTTAAATGAATTCATTGGCTTGTTGAGAACGGTTGATAGGCACTATAGGTGCTTAGATAAAACTCTTCAAGTTCGGCATGCTTTTTGATGCCACAAATCCGCTGGGCAAACGTAAAATATTCAGGGGTGGTGGGGGGGCTAAATTTTCCACTACTTGAACAGCATATATCTAGTAATATATCTAGATAAACTTTATTTCCCCGGGGTTGCTAATACTGGCCACGATAAAAGTATAACGGTCATTATTGGACAAAAAAAGGGGCAATGGCCATGCATGGCCATGCATGTCCACGGGTGACCACGCATGGGGCCCATGGTCATGGACGGCCACGGATGGCAAATACGTGACTATGAATAAATCACGAATGGCTCCTAGATGATATGAATAAAATATGTCTGTGCACCGATTGTGCAATGCGATTTCTTCATCAATGCCCATTCATGCTGTGTTTTTTATGAGATATAGTCCCAATTCACTTTGGGTAACTGCTGATTTGCATTTTGTGCAAACACTTCCACTCATAGCAAAACATATTTGCAAGCAGAGATATCAAGGTTTATTTATCTTGAGGCATAGACAGAAGTGTGAGGCACATCTGTGTGCTTGCGTCGGCTGGTACAAGTTGAATGCGAGACAACTGAGATAGATGCCAAGTTTCAGCCCACTCGGGGGTCAGGACCTCTAGGTTCGGAGCTGAAGGCCGTAGCTCAGTTCGAATAAGTTGAGCCTTAATTATGGATGTGATTTCAACATTCAGGTTCGGTTTTGAGGCCGAACATGTTCGAAACCGATTGATCTCGGAGACTCGGATAGACGCGCGTCCGAAAGTCTCCGAACGTCGGATGCTGACCCGAGCATAAAGCAGAAATGACTAATAACCGAAATTGAACGAGAATCTCTTGCCTTCTGTAAATAAAACGGGCCGGCACACAGGCATTCAAAGCAGTGAAGCCCAACAGATATATTTGCATTTTGATTACTTATTTTTGTCTTTCCCTTGTTTCTAAATTTCTTTCCAATTTTTCCCATGATGACCAATGTTACATGGCTAAAGGTTGTTTGTACTTGTAGCAAAATAGATCGAAATCCATCTTCTCCTGGGTAGCCAAATAAAGGTTCAGCAATGAATTATTCGACCCGTGCCTTCGTCACGGAGGCTCGCCCGCACACGGCTTAGTCCCAGTTTCGCCCCCACACGGCAGATTCCGAGTCGAAGCGTGACTTGGGCATGAAACCGTCCCGTACTTTTACGGAAGCACGGCCGGTAAAAACGATCACGTCCTCATACTGTTGGCAGGTTGCAGCCAATCTCACACGGCACGGGTACGGCACGGGTGGACCCGTATACGGGGTACCCGTTTACGCGTAAACGGGCTTACAAATCCCATTTATTCCCAGGTTCCCGACGTCTGGTGCAGCATGTTTATCCATTTCCACCACCGTCACCGAATTTCGCTGTCAAAATCTATCACCGTGTTTTTCGGGATTTGTCTTCCCGCATTTGGACTCCAATCTGTACCTACCTCCAGCTGACTCGATGACCCAACCTACATATGTGGTTCTCAGCTCTGCAGATCTCTGGAAGTAACCTCTATTCCTTTGCAATTAATTTTTGTGTTAATTCCTGTGAAACTGTGATTGTGACATGTGTAGCCACATGCGGTGTAGGTACCTGCGGGGAAGGCAGACATTATCACTTGCAGGGATGGCGGCCACTCTCATAGATTTTATCTTTTTCCTTCTAGTCATATTCAGGTACTGATATTATCCATTTAGGGCCTGATCGGATGCACTAGAATCGCGTTAGAATTGCCCTAGATTCTAATAATAGAATCGGCCGGGTAAGATCCGAGCTGGAGGCAGATAGACTCGTGACCAGTCTGCGCTACGGCAAATCTGAGTGCAAGCACTATGCCGTAGGCAGACTGGTACAACTCGGGACATGTCAAAGGGCTGCGCCCGGAGTTTGAAATTCTTGAGTGGTGCTGATCATGCCGTCAAAGTTATCTTCAGTGATCTCGGTCCGAAAAGTGATATTCTCTATTAAAATAGTCCTGCATGTTTGACTCACCCAAGCAGAGGAATCAAAATTCTGAGGAGACATAATTTAAGCTGAGGGAACTCCACAAGGACCTCTAGCTTTGATCAAAGAAAAATATTGAGATTTGAAGCCAGGGCACAAGAAATGAAAATTTTCAAACTCCGGGCGCAGCGCTTTTGATCGGTCCGAGTTGTACCAGTCTGCCTACGGCATAGTGCTTGCACTAAGATTTGCCGTTGTAGGGCAGACTGGTAACGAGTCTAGGAGGCAGAGTGTCGATTGACTTAGTAATGACTCAGTGGACTAACGATCAACATCCTGCATCATTTGGGCCAGATTTTCATTGCATACAAGAAGGTGTGTAACACAGATGAACACAGTGCTACATCAGATGCGATTTTAATGTCCCGACGGGGTCAACGAAGCGCAGTTTGAAAACTAGCGATCACTAAAACCAAGCGTGGGAACTTTAGTCGGCTAACTCAAACGCCGGAATGACTAACTAGTAATCGAAGATTAGCCAACTAAGTGTTAGTCAAGCGAGAGTCTGTCCCCCTTCTCTTTGCATGAGATGGGCAAAAATCGTGTGGAATTCCGGTGCTTACCTTGGGGAACTGGCCGTGTTTCGGTAGCCACGTAGGTGTCGGGGCTTCAGCCTTGTTCTGCTGCCCTTAGGCCTTCCTGGACCTCGCTGGAGAACTAACGGGTCTCTGGAGTCTGTTGATGGAGATGGGGTGTGCAGTGCAATAAATATGAGATGGGGCACTAGTAGCTCAGTCTCTGGGGGCCTCGTGATCCTGGACTCACCAGAGTATGCACGGCGCTCTTCTTCTTCTTCTAATACATCTAGGTCCTTCTCCAGGTGAAAACACACAGTGAATGTACTCCGTGCATGAATCAAGCCCTGCCTGACGTGCAGGCCGCAAGCCACCGTGGCTCCCATCAACTCTCAAGCGATTCTCAAGCTCACTTCGAGACGGTTTCAAATCCTCGATTCGCGTCACCCGCATCATCTACGTCGCAATACCTCTCTACTCTGTCAATCCAGCATTCGTGCTCTTCCCTGAGAGCGCATCCAACCATGTTCTCCAAAATGCTTGCATTTGCTCTTTTTACTCTCGCCATTGCGCACACAACGCTTCCCTCCCACATCCCTATGGCCGATGCAGTAAGTTAGTGTCGGCTGCCCGTGCCCAAGCTCCCACCGTGGCCCAAAATGCCACCGTCGCAGCTCTCGTCGTAAGTGTTCCTAGTCCTGCTCAATACGAAACTTTCTGTGTCCTCCAAATTTTTGTAGCGTGCTCTGGGCGTAAATGCGGACCCAAACAATGTCGCAACAGGCGACAATGAAACGGGATCCCAGGGCTGGGATGACAAGCCGCCGTCAAACTCAGATCGACCGGTCTCTCTATGAACGTTTTCCCACTTCATAGAGAGATCGGTTACCGGTGTCGCCGGTCCCTCGATGCCTTGGGTCATGGTGGCCAGTTTGTTTCCGCTACGAAGCACGACGTGCGTCCTGATTTGCCCGAGAATGTATATTGGATCGGTTTGATCGCCGGTCTTGGGGTCGACCAGTGATTTCTTGGAGGACTTTGGGTAGACCAGTGACTGGCCTGTCTATGGAGGCAAGCCTGTCGATAGACAGACCAGTCGATCTGAGTTTAAATTTCCAATACAATTAAATTGCCCAAAATGGTTATTCACCTATTCACTCACCTCTGAACCAAATCACGATTTTGGCACACAGAAATGATCGGCTTCGAGTCTATAGTCCATTCCGCGTTATCCGACGAAGAATTTGGACGTTTTGAGTGTGCTAGGTGAGAATTTGGTCTTTTTGTCGTTGTTTGCATCTGACGTCACGCACTCGGAAACGCGATCCAGATTATTAATTAACCTTTTTTGGTAACTAGTTTGTATTGGAGATTTAAACTCAGATCGACCTGCCTGTCTCTCGACAAGCTTGCTTTCATAGACAGGCTGGATTCGAGCCTAGACTTTGGGGTGTTGGTTGTGGGTGTGCTGTTTATGAACATTTGAGAGGCACTCTTAGGAGTGCCTCCAGGGTCTGTCGTTGATACGGTACTCAGCTTTTCTTGCCCAGCGGCGATAAAAAAAAGGCTTGACAGCATGTGATCAGATTTGGCGTTGCTGCCCTGGTTCTTAGGCCAGCGCACTGAAAGCTATCCATACTAGGCAGGCGGTGCTCTGAAAACCGGGCCGAATTAATAGCAACCTGTTAAGGAACCGTGCCCGGCAAAGAAAATTGCGGGGAAATTCACAGGGCCAGGTTTTGAGGCGCTGACCGGAAATGGCTAGCTAGTCCTGCTCAATATGAAACTTTCTGTCTCCTCCAAATTTTTGTAGCGTGCTCTGAGTGTAAATGCGGACCCAAACAAGGTCGCAACGAACGCATCAACGGGATCACCGTCAACACGTGACCTAATTTCTCGCGCATGATTGCAGGACCAGTGATAATGGTTTGACAGGTCGGTTCCAGATTTTGGCCAAATTTCAAGCAAAAAAAAACCAAAAGTGACCGCCTTACCGAAAGATCGATTTCTGCGGCCTCAGAAAGCGTGAGAAAATAAAATAGTCCGGACAAAATTCAAATGGAGGCCGATTTTGCGGAACCGACCTCCCATGGGATTATCACTGGTCCTATGATTGCGAGGTGATAGATAGCCAGCTCGATTCTAAGCGAAACTCACTGCGGAACCCGGAGCTAGTGAAATTCATCCCAATTTTCACTTACAAAGTGAAAATCACCTGATTTTCATGTACTTGAACTTGAACTTGAACTTGAGTTCTATTACGCCGTACCTGGCCGTAATGGTTACGCGGCGGTACCCTAGCTACTGAGCTAGACCTGGTATGTAAAAGATAAACTACTGGTGTTATGAGCGTAATTTTGTATGTATGTAAGAGGAAGGAATAAAAGGAGAGAACAAACGGGGAAACTGTTTGGTAAGGTGTAAGACGATGAGGAATTTAGATGTGACTTGGTAGGGGTTCAGGGAGTAGTACGAATTGTATCTTGTACAAAATGTCCGTTTTCACGGTGTCCTGGCTTATTTCGTTCAAATGATCACTTTTTTATTGCAGTAATAATTCTTTCTCGATTTATCTGATTCTTTTGGTCGGGATGGTGTCGAATTGAACGAAATAAACCAGTACATTGAATAACCATTTCACCCGGTTTTCACCTGTTTTCTAGGTGAAAGGTGAATTTCGCGAACGCTGCTTTCCACAGTGACTGTTTGTGCGTTCTAGCAGTCATCCAAGTACGTGAACCGAAATTTAAGTAGGACCAAGCCGAACAAGCCGTACATTCAAAAACGTCAGGGAGGTAAAGCCCGCTGTGCTCAATAGGACCGTAAATTTCAAGCCGGTTCGCAGCCTCCAAACGTGACTTGGTATGGAGATGTTTTTTCTCTGCTCTGAATGCGTGGTGATAGATAGCCAGCGCAATTCTGGGCAAAACTGTCTCTTCTGTTTGGCTCCTGCTGCGCCGGGTGTTAAGCCAGAAGCGCAGAGGCTCTTCATTCTGCAGGGGGGCTGTGCTCAATAGGATGACCGTTCTATTAGAAGGGGCTACGTGGGATTATTAGGTGTTGCACCGTCTTGTCAGTGCTTTCACCGCTTCCATCCGTTGGGTGGTACGAGATTGACATATTCAGCTTTACTCCAGTTGACTTGTGTAGGGCATCCCAGAGCTTGGACGTAAAAGCCTTGTCGCGGCCGGAGATGATGTTCTCCATTGAAGCCATTCTCGCAATAGAAGAGGACCAAATTTGGCCAAATAACGTAGAAGCGAAACACTTTCAAGACAAACGAGAATTCCCCGGCGTGGAGTTTTGAAAGAATTTGGCATTGATAATGTTGATCTCGGTCCTCGACGACAGTTCAGAATCATAAACGTTTCACTCACCTAGAAATGGTATGTTTTCTGGTCCACCTCTTCCTCCTCCTCCTCCTTACTAGCCTCCACGTCCATCGTTGCGTAGATCGCGCGCGCGCCCTTCACGAATTCCCCGACGTCCTTCCACAACACCCGGAACCGAGCCCCCATATCCTCCATGTATCCTGCCTGTTTGTGCCGCAGCATGTCCCTCGCGCAAGCGCAAAACGGCCCTCGAGGCCCGGCTTAACCGCGAGGAGCGCATCGATGCTGCAGACACGGAGTGGCTCCAAAACCAGAAATTTACAGAACTTGAGTCGCCAGCGGTTAAATTTTCTATGGGTCTCTCAGAGCACTCATTCCATGCCCACGAACTTGATTCCACCGAGAAATTTGTACCCATTCCCACTTCTGAAAGAGGTCGAAGCAAATACTCTTGTGGAGTCAGAACTGCCCAAATACAGAAAATTTTGCACAACTTGAGTCGCTGGTGGTTAAATTTTCTGTGGGTCTCTCAGAGTACTCATTCCATGCCCATGAACTTGATTGCAAACAGTATTATACCTAGTATACCTGCCGGACCTATTCCGCCACGGCAGACAGAAGAGCGGGTCGCTCATCCACAAGACATCATGTACACTTCAGGGTGGTATTATTTCCGTGCACCGAAATTCGAATTCAATATCATGATTCCATTCCAACCTTATCACCAAGGAATTTGTACTCATTCCACTTCGGAACGAGGACAAAGCAAAATACTCTTGTGGAATTAGAACTGCCCAAATACAGAAAATTTTGCACAACTTGAGTCACCGGTGGTTAAATTTTCTGTGGGTCTCTCAGAGTATTCATTCCATGCCATGAACTTGATTCCACCAAGAAATTCGTACCCATTCCATTTTTGAATGAGGACAGAGCAAAATACTCTTGTGGAGTCAGAACTACCCAAATACAGAAAATTTTACACAACTTGAATCACTGGTGGTTAAATTTTCTGTGGGTCTCTCAGAGTACTCATTCCGTGCCCACGAATTCGATTGCACCCAGGAATTCGTACTCATTCCACTTTGAACGAGGGCAAAGCAAATTACTCTTGTGGAGTCAGAACTGCCCAAATACAGAAATTTCCAGAACCTGAGTCGCTGGTGGTTAAATTTTCTGTGGGTCTCTCAGAGTACTCATTCCATGCCTACGAACTTGATTCCACCCAGAAGTTCGTAGCCATTTTACTTTTGAACGAGGACAAAGCAAAATACTCTTGTGGAGTCAGACCTGCATGCCCAAATACAGAAATTTACAGAACTTGAGTCCCCGGCGGTAAATTTTCTGTGAGTCTCTCAGAGTACTCGTTCCGTGCCCACGAACTTGATTGCACCCAGGAATTCGTACCCATTCCCACTTCTGAACAAGAACAAAGCAAAATACTCTTGTGGAGTCAGACCTGCACGACCAAATACAGAAAATATTACACCACTTGAGTCGCCGGTGGTTGAATTTTCCATGGCTCTCCCTGATTCCATGGTAAGGAACCTAATTCGAGCGAGAAATCTGCACCCATTCCACTTTTGAACGCGGTAAAAGCAAAATACGCTTCTGGAGTCAGACCTGCATGCCCAAATACAGAAAATATTACACCACTTGAGCCGTCGGCGGTTAAATTTCCATGGCCCTTTCTGAGCACTCATTCCATGCTAAGGAACCTAATTCGAATGAGAAATCCGTACCCATTCCACTTTTGAATAAGGAGAATTAAAATTGGCTTGTGGAGGCAGAACTGCCTGCCCAGACGCGAAAAATATTGCACCATTTGAGCCGCCAGCGGTTAAATTTTCCATGGCTCTTCCCGAGCACTCATTAAGGATGTGAAAACCATTGTACAGCGTGTAAACATAGCTGTCGCTTCACGAGATATACTCAAATGTGTCCGTCATCCGTTTCACCTCAGAAGGGGTTCTGTGTTTCTTAGCCGGCCTGAGGTTCTCGGCAGGGCCAGAAGACGACAAAAGACTGCACTGTGAGCCCGTTTGGAGTGGGTTTTTTTTCACATTTTTTACATGCAGGTCGGAGGGCCTCCACGTAAAAATACGTAATTTACCCTGTAATTTACATGTAAAATTGTGCCGATGTCATTTACATTGACCAATTTTAGCCAGCACCAACTGGTGTACCGAAAATTGTTGAGATTTGATTTTTCCGCAGCTACATTTTCAACCGCGTGACTGTATTGCCCTCACTGCAACCCATCGTACCAGCAACAGATAACCCTGATCATTCCGGTCATTTTGAAGCTCCTGAGTCAGTCTTTGATTGCGCGCGCAATTTGCGCGACTGACTCGGGTGTCTGGCACACCTGGATTGTTGGTCGGTCCATTCCATCTTCATGTTCGCATGTAGACGTCCGAAGCGTTGTTGAAAGCTACTCGCAGCCGAAGAAAGTAATGGCGCGTGTGGCTCTCGATGTTCTGGCCACCGAATCACTGTGGAGTGCGAATTTGGCCCAATTTTGCTGAAAATGGGCATCTTCTGACAGCGATTGTGAGCTCAAATCAATAGGTATTGATATGATCCAAAGTGGTAATCTACACTACTCGACACGCACTCGTTGATTTTCCATCTCAATTTTACCCAAACTGCTTATAGAAAAAGTCGATTTCAAATTCTGACGAAAAATGCCGTATATTTCTGGAATTTCCTTTTTTGGAAATTGGGTGACATATCCAAATGTCTTCTATTCACTAATACTGTATTCTCACTCCACAGGTTGGTTGGAGTGATTCGGTGGCCAGGATACCGAGAACCACACGCGCCATTATTTTCTTCGGCTGCAAGTAAGGACTGCATTACGGTCGCCCGCAATGATGCTAAAACACCATCGATGAATGGTCCATAATATGGAAGCGAATCCTTGAATTCTTTCAGAGCGGTGAGTCTCAGTTGGTATTTTTTTTTTTGAAGGGTATTTTTTTCTGTGGCTCATAAAATTTGATGATTTTCTTTCTGCCGCCGGCCCGGACGGCTGAAAACTAATTTGAAGGCGGCGTCATAGCGAAAGCGTAGAGCAGGGCCGTTGAGACGGGCACTATTCGTCGCAACTAGTGGGACAGCATCACATGTCACGTGTGACCAAACGGGCGCGAGTTCAAATTCCAGTTTAGCTCTACTATAGTTTATATACCTATTAGTATTTTCTCTAGAATACTCTACTGAATTCTGTTTCCTTCAATCGGATGTGGTGTAGGGAGCACCACCAGAAGATCTCCATATTCCAGGTAGTTTTCAGGCGAGCCGGGGTTCGATTCCCTGCATTCGATTGTATTTTTTGTTCTTACATGGAAGGTTGATCTCCCGTAGCCCAGAGGACCAACACGCTCCTCGCACTGACTCGGAGAAAAAATGTCACCAGCATTCTGTTCTCCGCCAAACATTGCGACTAGTATATTGGTCCAGGCATCGCAGGGAGAGTTATCGTGGTCAGATGAATGAAGTCCCAGTGGGTCACATAGGTCCCGAAAATGAATGGGTTTGGCAGGCCGTACATGTGGCTGGGAAATGGCGTGTGAAGGAACCAGAAAACTAAGTCAATATCGAGATTTATATGTGAGGGAAGGGATCCGCGTGAATATGGAGGCATTGAAGGACACTGAGTAAATGAATTATAAAAGCAGTATGAAGCCATTCCGCTTTACAGCCTTTTGCGGAACTTAGGGCGCAGATGTTTTTTTTCTGTTTTTGCGAGTTTTTACCAGAACAGCTGCCCCGACCTCAATTCTGATCGGATTGCCTTGGGAGTAGGTGCGTTGGATTTGTATTGAAAATCCGCAGTCACTAGAATACCGTGTTTTCTTTTTCAATTACGTAATGAGATTTCTTCCGAAAAATCTCGGTTTCTGGTAGGAACACTGTATGACGAGACCCTAAGACAATCGAGACTTGAATTTGGAAAGACCGAGGCCCGTGTACTTCACTTGAGAATTTTGAGTGATCCCAATGACAGAATCTTGAGGCTTGAACGGAAACCAAAGTTGTGCCTTGAGCTTGAGGTGACACTAGCATCAAGACCAAGGACAACGCGCTCAATCGGAACTCCTCTGTGTACTTTCCCCCACTATCGGCAACATTTCTGCTCGCTTCAACATCGCGATCGATGACTTCCCATCATTCAAGCCTTCGTCTACAAGATCGTCAGACTCAGAGCTTCAGGCCCGACAAATACGCGCTCCTCATTCAAAGATTTGAAGCCCACCCGCATTCCTCGGCTGGCGCCGGGAGAACTTCTCAAGCCCGAACTTCAAGCACATGCAAGACCTCGATTAGTCGACTTGAAACCGTTCAAACCCTACAACATGCCCTTCGCTCTTCGATTCTCGCTGACGGAAGGGCTCAGGGGGCTTTCACACATTGTATCTCGGTGTCCCGGACACCGAGAGCTGTTTCGTTCGTTTTCTGCCCCGCTGCCTTCGCATTGATCTTTGTTCACTTCCCTTTAGGACCAGTAGAGTCATGGACCATCTTCGAAAGTTTGGTTGGATCTCCATTCAAAAGGCAGCTTGCATTCGATGCTTTGTTTACTCCTACCATCTGCTCCCTTACGTCGCAGTGAATGTGTCTGTTCCATCCGGTCTCTTCTTCCGAGGCTGGACTGAAGCTAACTTCATACCTTCTCTTTGCGCGCACGAGCTCAACTTGCCAAAACAGGGCTTCCAGATTCCCGTTCCCCACTGCCCCATCACATGAGGAAAGTGTCTTAGCCCGCCCTCAACTTATTATGAGAATTGATTCAAGCCTCAACCTTATTTCAGAATGCTGTTCGGATTTCGTGGCCAAGACTAGAACTCTCCGACGACCCTTTCCCGAGTTTGTCCCCTCTATCCCTAACTATTGAACCCGCAAGTACAGCTGAGCCTCTTCGCAGAGTACTTGCTACAGGCGCCCGCTGTGAATGACACGCCGTCCGGGCAGTTATTCGAACGTCTTTCCCCGTACAACTTGATCGATAGCGGCCTGGTGGGTCTTCTATCCTGTTGTGTCACATTCAACATCGGGAATATTCTAAAACCGAGAACAGCGCCAGGCGTAATTGCGTTAGTCCTCAACGTAAAGGTATCTCTGTAATTGTTCAGAACTTCTAACCATCACGCGTCGCGGTACGATTCAATTACAGGGAAATAACAGGTATGTACTTGGTTTTCTCCACGCATCGCAATGAACGACTCAATCGACTCCAAATCCTGCCTCATCAATTCTTTGCCCAGATAGATTTGTTCCTGAACGTCTTGCAGGTATGGCCGCCCCATTCAAAGTTTATGTAAGAATACTGAACCCGTCCGCAGAGTGCTCAGGACGCACAGCACCAGTTCTCATCCGATTTACGGTCCACCCTCCACCTCGCCATCCCAGCGCTCGAAAAGCTCCATGCTGAATGGACCTCCAAAGGTTCCAAAGACAAGTACTTTCCTTTCCATGAAGCAATTGAAGCAGCGCTGTCCAAGGTCGACGAGTACTACCAGAAGACCAGTAACTCTAATTCCTACGTACTCGCAATGGGTGAGTACGTTTGCCTCGCGAACTCGTACCTTGGTTCACTCCTGTATTAGTTCTCGATCCGCGGAGAAAGCTCGCCTATTTTGAGAAGCACTGGCCAAAGTCGCTACAAGCCTCGGCCAAAAAGGCGCTCGAACAGATGGTATGACTGGACTGTGATTTTGAACTCTAACTAACGCTTCGCCCAGTTCAAAGAGCGGTACACGCAGCTGCAGGTTAACGCCGACAAGTCCGCGCCAACTACTTCGACTCGGGCAGCACCGGCCCAGAAGAAACGCCGCCGGTCATCCACACCTACAGACGGCGATGTCGACATGAGCAGCACGTCTGCGACCCACATCGATCCCACCCGACCTTGGCTCGACGAGTTTAACGAATATCTTCAGGGCCGTGAGACCGTGCCTGAAGGCATGTCCACCATCGAGTGGTGGGGTGTAAGTTTGTTCTTCTATCCTTCGTGAAATAACTGATTCACCAACTCCAGCGCAACTATCATTGCTACCCGGTTTGGGGGTCCCTCGCGAGAGACTATCTGGCAATTATGGCGTCTTCTGTTTCCTCTGAGCGGGCGTTCTCCTCGGCTGGAATTACGATTAGCAAGCGCCGTAACCGTTTGAAGGGCAACATTGTTGAGGCACTGCAGTGCTTGAAATGTTTCATTCGCAAAGATCTTCTGTTTCGCGAGCCGGTGATTTTCAAGGAGGGCGAGGATGACGAGGTGGAGGGTGGGGGAATTAGCGCGAGTAAGCAACCGACCAGCTGGGATATTTTGGTAGACGAGGACCCAGATAATTACGAACTTCTTCCTGCCTTACCTTCCACAGACACATGATATGTACATGTACTAGTAGCGTAATGGCTTTTTTTTTTTTGGCTATCAAGCCCGGGCTTGGGCCCGGGCCCAGGGCTTCAGGCCCCGCACCCAGGCCTCGGGCTCGGGCCTGGAGAATTTGAAGCCTGAGCCTCCCTAACCCGGCCCAAGCCCGGGCATCCAGGCCGAGCCGGGCCCTGCACATCACTATCAGCCGGTGCTTGACCACATGATATTGTGTTCAAATTTTAAATCGAGCCGTTGTGCACGTTGAAATTTCGATTTTTTTTTTTTTTGATGAGATGGTTTGTTTTGGAGACATGATAGAAAAAAGTACAGTTTACCTGGGTATTGGCCGTTAGGTCGCTCAGAAGTTCAATATGTAGTTGCATAGCGTTGAATTTTCATTCGAGGCGCTGGAACGTGGCGCCGGTTGAAATTTGGATATTCTTTTGAAGAGAATGTTCGTTTTGGAGAGAGGATTGAGAAAGTACAATTTACGTGTGTATTGGCTGTTAGATAGCCCAGAATTTGACTTTCTAGTTCCATATAGCGCATGGAATTTCAACTAGAACCACTTGGACGTTGCGCAGTTTGAAATTTCGATGTTTTTGGATCAGATGGTTCATGATGAATAGATGATAGAGAGAAACACAAGTATCGGTCGTTAGCCAGCCCGGGGGATACCATGTAACTTGAATGTATTGAATATACATCAAAACACAATGTCGACAGCTGTCGCTCTGTAGATATTGCAGAAACGGGAAGTATGTTCAAGATTGTATTCTGTCTCTCTGAATCTGAAGGAACTTGACTCATGTTGCATGGCGTTGAAGGTCCTTGATCTTTGACAACGATGCGTGGTGCGATATATGTCTTTTCAACGTGTGAGTACGTAGGATACACATATATTTGTAACCCTGCTAAATGGGGTTGGCCAAAGTCGCCTTGAATCCAAACCTGAGTGCGGCCCTATGCAGAGTGCACGCTCAAATTTGGTTTTCCTCTCTGAAGGATGGAAAACGATCCCTGAGGGCAAAAAACATCTAATTTCATCGAGCGCATGGACCAAGCGGTCGAAATTAAAAATGAACCCCATTTAATATGAGATATTCGCTTTAAATTCAGACCTGAGAGCGGCGCTGTGCAGAGTGCACGCTCAAATTTGGTTTTCCTCTCTGAGGGATGGAAAACGATCCCTGGGGGCAAAAAACATCCAAATTTCATCGAGCGCATGGATCAAGCGGTCGAAATTAAAAATGAACCCCATTTAATATGAGATATTCGCTTTAAATTCAAACCTGAGGGCGGCGCTGTGCAGAGTGCACGCTCAAACTTGGTATTCCTCTCTGAGGGATGGAAAACGATCCCTGGGGGCAAAAACATCCAAATTTCATCGAGTGCATGGGCCAAGCAGTCGAAATTAAAAATGAACCCATTTAATATGATATATTCGCTTTAAATCCAAACCTGAGAGCGGCGCTGTACTTAAGACCGAGGGCGTGGAACCCCGGCACCCTTATGATCAGCGCTAACTTCCGGCCGTTATACCTTTCCTCCCCGAACTTTAATGGCATAAACTCGTCAACTAGGCCGTAGTATCGTTGTTTCTGCTAGTCTGTAGTTTACTGTACCATTGCATTCAATTCGTATGTCCCGCGTCACAGCGGCCAAAATATAGGAAAATTTTCGTACCTGTCACGGGTCACCGAGGGGATTTACGAATGTGCCAGAACAGTCACAAAATCGGCGGAAATGGCCCCAAAAAATCAAATTTTGCGCACACTGCGCGTCCTGCTCCGGGACGCCGACATGCTCCTCACTAGATACCAAAATGTAATTTTCTGGCTGCAGGCAGCCTGATTCAGCTGGTGGAACGTGGAAAACTGGTCAAAATCACTGGGAAAGGGGTGATTCGATATGAGTGAGCGTTCGAAACCACTCTGTTCACAAACAAAAAATTAAGCTCCCTCATGACTGATCTGGAAATTGTCAATAGAGCTCTATTCCACGGGATCTACGAATTTTTTGGGTGTCACGGTTCGCTTGGCCGATTTACGAAAACCAAAGTTCGAATTTTCCTGTCACGGGTCACAGCCCAGGAGAATTGATCGAAATACTATAGTACTGCGCGCCGGATGTATGGAGGTCGACCTTATTACGTAAAGTGCGGAGTTTGAAATCCCTCCTCGATGCTGGCTGCGCTTCAAACACCCCAGCACCAAAGGCTTGGAGGCAAGACTGTCTATATTATCCCATCAGGACCCAGGTAGGCGTCAAACGCATCCAGCGAGTCACGTGAACGTGACTGAGGGGTGACAGTAACGTGGGAAAGCGCGAAATTTTTGCAAACATAAGAAGTCTGTTTTTCGAACTCTGCTCTGTGTTCGAGCTGATATAGAGTGGGCCCTGGAAGAACCTGAAGGTGCCCCTGAACTATTAGGATGACTCCTGTGTCACTTGCCTCATGGCCTCGAAAGCCACTTGTGATTTTCCATTACCGTCAATTGCCGAAAAGAGTCCACCTGTTATTCATATGTACAGATCTCCATCCATACAGTAGTACAACACTTTGAAGGCCCATGACCATTGACCGCCCGCTCCCAACACTCCTGATGGTGTCGGTTGAGCAGAAGGCTCAGCAGAATAAGAACACGGGTGTCGTGGCAGGGATGAAGTGCTCCAACTCTGGGATCTTGGGACATGGTGGATTGGCTGACTTGCTGCAGGGTCAAGTTTTTTCCATTCAAACTTTCAATAAGTGATGCATTGCCCCGGCAGCTTGGCGCACAACCCGTATGGAGGGGCGTGAAGCTGACTTTCCATCAGACACCTGGGCCTCATCGTGCCATCAAATCCTGTCAGATCTCGGTGATAGTCCGTATCCGGTGACAGCATCAAAGATCTGCCGCGACCACCCGTCTGAAATCAGCAAAGCCCAATACATCAGGGCGAGTCACTCGTCACAAGCTTTCTAGGGTGGATCCACTCAATTTCTGGTCCCAAAGGAGGCAAGCTACAACCCTGACCGCCATGGCCGCACTCAAAGTCCCTGCTTTGATGATACCCCTCAATTCCTCCTATCTGCCTCGCTTCCTCGCCAATTGGCATGGTGTGGCCCCTTTGTCCACCCGCCGCGTATGCTAGATGACAATCCCGGTGCCGCGCAACGACACAAGGGTTACTCATCGCAGAAAGGGACCGCACTCGCACTTGGGCTGCTTTTGATCATTTATCTTACAAGATGCAGTTGAAGCTAGGTAATGGTTATTTGTACAGGAAATGAGCCGAACGTTGGGATACCTGGGTGTGAAACTTGAGACAAACAAGCGACTTTTGACCCACCTGGAGAGTTTCGCACTGCGGATGTGCTATGGACTTGCGCTGCATCTTAAATTCGACTCCGGAGCGCACAGTAGAATTATTGGTGGATGTCGGGCCACAAATTACTGCATTACATTCACTCCTGGCTACGAATTCGACCCTGAGCGCATCACGACACATCCAGGACGACCTTACACGCATCCTGGGTCTGCTTGGCTCTCATGTACCCCAAATAACACAACCTCCTACCGTTGTGCTGACCGGGCCTTCTCATACAACTCCGAGTCCTAGCCCAGAGCCTTCTAATCCTTTTCACCCCTTGGCGATTTCCAACGTCCGGATTACGACCAAGATGACTCTGTCGAAGCTCTATGAGTATCCGAGGGACACAGACTTGGAATATCCGGAAACAAATGAACACAGGGTTGGCCATTTGTTCCAAATGCAGCCTGGCACAGATTGGGGACCAACGTTGTACCCCGCGTTTTTTGGCAGAGTGATGATGGTGTGCGGCGGAGGAATGGACCAATTCGATGCCGCTGGGGGTCATCGAGGGGGTCAAGAGCACAACGGGCAGTGTTGCAGTTTAAGGGGTTAATTACGGTGGAAATTTTAATTAAGGCTTAGGATCCTATAAGGGCATCGTAATTAAGGCCCTAGTGAAAGATTCCCACGGTAATGAGAGGCCTTGGAACACGCCTTCGATGGTTTGTAAGGATCATTTCCAGCGAATTGGAGGAGTCTTTCAAGCTGATATGGCCTCTGCTTGATCCATTGCTGTCTTGGAGCTGTATTCAACTCAGTCCACATCAATTTGATGGATAGTAAGCATGCTTACGTCGATAGTAAGCCCTTAAGAACCTTCGCCGCTCATCGATTTTCGGCTTCCTGAAGGGTTAATATGAAGGGGTAATTAAGCCTTACCCTTAATTAAGCCTTAAACCTTAACTGCAACACCGCAACGGGAGTCAGACGTGTGCGCTTCGAGGTGGGCGCTGCTTATATAGAGTTTGGGTGACCGATCACCCAGTGACTCGTTCCGATCAAGTGTCACCGCAAGGCTTGGCCTCACGCCTCACGCCAATCGCCAACTTGACGAGGAAGGCATTGAATGCTGATACAATCACTGCGCCAAAGTGAATGGGGATGAGCCGAGCGAAAGCCAATGCATGTCGATTGAACCCGATGAAACTAATAGAATGTTTACACCTTCGCTCGGCGGCCGACGGTGAGTCGTGACCGTTCCGCGGATTGGCAGAGCTCTCAAACACGGAGTTTCTGAAAGCCATTATTTATCCAAGGTCCACAATTGCGCTGGTTGCTAAGTACTACAACCTAGACTCGTAACCAGTCTGCCTGCTACGGCAATACTTAGTGCAAGCACTATGCCGTAGGCAGACTGGTACAACTCCGTGGGCTGCGCGCAGAGTTTGAATTTTTCCATTTCCATTGTGCTCCCCACCGCAAACGATGATTCTGCGCAACTTTCTTTTATTTAGCCTCGACCCCACAGCACGTGATTGAAGTCGATTTTTCAGAAATGTAATCCTGTTGAAATTTGCTGGGAACATCTCCTTATTTCAGATATGAAAGTACTTGAAAAATGAAGGATACCCACAATTTAGTTCAGTGAAATTCATTGACATTTGGAGTTTAACTCAGGAAGTACTTAGTATTCCATCACTCCGCCATAGTCTTGGGGATCCAACTCAAGCTCAACAACCAGCGGGTGGCGTCCAATAAAAACCCGGTTTATAAACCGGTGTTTATAAACGTGTTTATAAACAGGCATAATAAACGAGACCCTACGCGGCGCGCCTCCGGGCTCATCGTCGTCCTCCTTCGCGTTGCAGTCGACCGTCGAGGCGTCTGACATTCCTTTGGTGCTTCGCGCGATGTATTCCGACGTGGATGTGAGGGAAGGCGAGGGGAAGCGGTGAGGCGCTAGGGCCCGTGGTCTCGCTCTTCGGTGTCGTCCGTCTTGACTGCTACGACATCGACGGGAATATGGACGAGCGCCATGCGCTGCGGGATCGGCTTGACCGCGGGGAGGGAGAAGAGCGACCCTTGCGGGCCTAGGATCGCGGCCAGGAATGCGGCGTGGAGGACTCGAAGGAGTGGATATCGAATGGTGAAGGCGTGGTGAATTGTGTCGTGTCCGCGTCAGTGATCGCGGGTAAAGACGCCATTGAGGTGGAAGTCAGCGAGAAGTAGGTGTCGCCGAGGTAGAGGGAGGGAGAGGAGGGGTAGATGCTGGGAAGAACGTCGTCGGAGGTGCAGGAAGACTAGAGGAATAGAGGTATAAGTCGGAGCTCAAGGCGTCTACTACGTCCATAGTCGTTGTAAATGTGACCGTAGATTCTTTTCTAGGTGCTTCGGATGACTTGCTACAAAAATTTTGCAAATTATATATATATCACCTGTAGCATTGAATCCTGGCCATTTCGGCCCTTCGTATTTTTACGCAACAGACTTATACATATTCTCTAGGGGCTCCATGGTTTTTATGGATCAGGTTACCGAGAGTGACTGCACATGTGTGTGACTGATGCATCTCTAGTCTCTTATAAACAGACGCTACAACGGGAAGCTCGTGCCTCGCATGTTGTAGTCTGTTGATTGCCTCGATCGCGTGACGGGAAGTTGGCCTTATTATATAATCTCAAATTTCTCGGTTGCCAAAGTCGAGTCCACAACGCGTCTTTCGCACTTTTGATGCATCAGGAACATTGGGTGACTCGATTTGACCTATTTTGTCTCTGAGTGCACGGCGCCAGGGGTGGAGAACAAGAATGCCGAACGTTGATGCATCGCCACACGGCAAACACCGAGATATTGTTTTGCGCGAAAAGCACAATAACGGCCACATTCTACAGAGGCAGAATAACTTAAAATACCATTAAAACACACTTTCTCTCTTAACCCTTGTTGGGAGAGGAGGGTGGGTGACGCGAGAGCACAAGCAAGAAAGCCTGGTGCACTATTAGTTTTCGCTACGCTCTCGTAAATGACGGCGGCGGCGCTCACTCAGTCCAGATTTTGCTTCGTAAATTCACTGCGGCGAAGCCGAGAATGAACAGAAAAAATCTGGAGAGGAAGGAAATGATTAGAGGCGCTGCTAAACGCAGAAGCGCAGAGCGCTTACCTTGTGCTGGGTGGTAAAGGCGAAGCCTTGGGCAGCACAAGGAAATTTCCAACGACATATATATTGTCTCGGATCCGGCCTCCGCTAACTCAATAGCACCGAATCAAGACATGCCGATGAAACGGAGGGACGAGGTCGATTGACCTATGGATAGAAGATATGGCGGTGCCAATATAAATTGTTTTTGAGGCGGCGGAGCCGCGTATCACGCGTCGGGTGGGCGCAGAGGCCTCCGAAAAACCTCCCTACCCCCGGAATCCACTTTTACTCCAATCTACTGCAGGCGTGGAAAGGCCGTGGGAACAGCCATTTGCGGTGCACGCGCCTCAGATAATGGCTCCGGAGTCGTGCTGGAGGTCCATGGCCAAATCGGGGTCACCTTCACCGAATATTGAACATCTCCGAAAGCATGTGGTTAAATCAGCCCATTTTTTGCCCAGGGATGGTGGGTCGGTCACTAACTCCGCAGAGCTCAAAACCTGAGCACTCATTCAACTTCCCAGACAAATTTTGAACGGTGGCCAGTTCGGGTCGACTGCTGCCGAATGTCATTGCAATACAATACGGTCACGCGTTTAAAAATGTAAGGCATTGCAACATGGTGACGCGTTTGAAAACCGAATGCTCTGATTGGACACTATGTAGCAACTAGATACAGTGTATCTCAGTCAGCGTGCGTAGCAAGACTCTATCAATATATGTGTACCTAGATATAGTGTATCTGATGAATAATGAATAAGTAACCGACGGATATAAATAGTAGCGAACACTTTACCTCAGTCAGCGTGCGTAGCAAGACTGAGGATAAAGAGTCGATACAGGTCTACTTTTATATAAAGCCTGGGTCCCGATGTCCCTATAATATCGGACTTTCTGGGTGAAACTCCAACAAACTAGAGATGTCAACAATGCCTCCAGGCAGACTATTTTTGGCTGAAATGACCAGGGCTAGCCATTGGCGGTGTGTGCACCTCAGAAAATGGCTCTGGAGTCGTGCTTGAAGTGAAAGTGTGTGAAAATGTAGAGGAGGGCAATGCGGTCACGCATTTGAAAATGTAAGGCATTTAAGGTTTAGCGTCCAATCAGTGCCCTACATTTTCAAACGCGTGGCCATATTTCCCTCCTTTACATTTTAGAACCCTTAACCTTAAGCACGACTCCAGAGCCATTTTCTGAAGGCATTTAAGGTTTAGCGTCCAATCAGTGCCCTACATTTTCAAAAGCGTGACCATATTGCAATGCCTTACATTTTCAAACACGTGACCATATTGTACGAGCAGGAATATCAACGAAACAAATCAAAGTCATTCCAACAGAGCGAAGCGAGGATGCCCGCAACGATTACATTCGGGAGGCCGCCCAGGGGCCGCCAGGAGTTGGGCAGACCCATTTTGCAGGCAGTTGACCTATCTTCGTTTTTACGGCAACGTTTGCATGTAAGACATGCTCTGCATTCGGAACCTTGTATACAGTCATTGAAAATACTTGAGCATGTCATGAACACGCACTCTCGTTTGCGTCGGCCCCTTTGCTCAGTTGTTGACTCATCGGTTGTGGTGTTATTGTTCTCTTTCTTGGCCGAAACACCAACCTGAACGCAATCAGTGAAATAAAATGCACACGAATCCATACAACTCACGAATTTTTGCTCGATAATGATTTTTGCAGCGGCAGCGTTCTTTATTTTGATCGTGTTCGATACCAGGTCGGAGTAATTTTTGGTGGCCTCCAGCTGAGTCGGGTCCTTGACCTGGCGCGGGACGGTAAAGCTGACATCATAATCGGCATAATCAAGCTTCTCGAGGCCCAGCGTGTCAGAGATCTTGACGAGGATCTGGGCTTTGAGGGTTTCATAAGGCTCATCGCTGTTTATCGTTAGAATTGTGCTCTTGGTGGGTTTACGAGAGGAAACAGCTTTCTTCATATCGGAAGTTGAATAAATATTGACATTGCAGAGGGGGGTGTTAGCAGCAATTTACTGCCGCCAACCGTGGGAAAATCTGTGGAGCTCACGTCAAACGCGTCATTCTGGGGCTCGCCATTGGATGGCTCCAGGGGTGGATTTGACAAGGGATGAACTCAGACTGTACTGTAGAATTCGTAGGGTTATGAAAACCTCTCAGAAGTGCGCAATAAATGCGACAGCATCATGGAAACCCTTCCAGAATTTTTTTTCGTAAATTCTCACAAAATTGCAGCAGTTTCTTGAATGACTAAAATTGCCCGAAAATCTGTTACCCCCAACGAAGAATATTCGGAGTAAACAAGGCGGAAATTGGTGTATTAGTAAGCCCCCGGCACGGAAAATAGACTTTACGGTATATTTTCCGCATTTTTTTGGAGGCCTGGTATATAATTCGGATAAAAACTCGCGCTCGGCGGAGGCCTGGGTCGAATTCGGATAAAAATCGCCCGATTAGGGCATTTGGGCCGATTTTTGGGGGTTGAGACTCGAGAGGAATGGTGTGTGTTCCGTTGACATCTTGTAGAATTATGTATGAATAACCACTCGTACAGTACTGCATGTTTGTCTTCGGTAAACTCGTTCTTCATCACCATGTTGTGGACCACCTAGTGAATAGCTGCATTCTCGAATTCCTCTACGTTTCCAACACTCATTGAATCTTCGCCTGAGCACGGGCATATCTTAAGCCGCAACTTTCATGGGGTGTTGTAAATGATTGCCCGGATAAGGCGCAAGGGCAGTACCCCAACCCATACGTGGTCTCAGCTGGGAGGCTGGGAGCAGGTGCCAGGGGAGGAATGGGAAGCAGCAGATGGTCAGCTGGGCACGGAAAAAGGAACGGTGCAGGCATATCGACTGGAGGGACATCGTCAGGGTGGATCGGGTCATCGTTGTGTAGCGGCAGTAGACCGAGCAGATCGACGGGTCGCAACGAAAGACCATGCAACTGAGGCTCGTGTGGCGGCGCAACCGGGGTAGGGATGAGAGGTACTTGGAACAGAGGAGAGACAGGGATATCCTCGTTTAAAGCAAAAATATTTGCGCGGGGGGTAGAGACAACTCCCCTCTTCGGGAGCGACTGGGGAAGGGAGCGGGGAAATGGGCGACGTTCGGGTAAAAGGCGTTGATTGCGGCGTCGAATAGCGCGCCACGGACATCAGGGAAAACCTCCCTTGTAATTTTTCGAAATTTTTACCGAAAATTTCTTTCGTCGGGTTGCTATTTTTTGCAACCGTGGCAATTTTTACGAAACTTTCGGCGAATTTTTGACAGATATCAGGATTTCGATAAAGGTTGCTCAAATTGCAAAACCTCAAAGATATTTCCCCTTAACTTCCTCTTACCTTACATACACGGATAAAATACCTCAACAATACCTCTAAGCATTGAAAGATTCAGGTTGCATGGTCACCCTTGCAAGAGATCAGAAGGAACAAAGTTGGAACCAACAGAGAGAGGGTTACCGATGCTCATGCAACATGTATATTTTATCCCGGGAACCAAACGATGGAGGAAGGGCGGAGCACGAGGTGGCGAAGCCCCAACTTGAAAATCATCGTCGGTGGATTCGTCGCAGAATGGACAAGTCCGAAGGAGACCAGTTGACTATAAATTGCTCCAAATGGCGAAATAGTAGTGTCGTTTAAAGTTACCATTTTCATCTCATTTTCATTTTCATTTTCCACAGAAGAAGACAAGAAGGAAGCCCAAAAATGAGCCCGCAAGGTCATTTTCGCCAAATTTCTCCTACTTGAATTTCCTTCTCAAACTATTGCTCTTCACTCCGATATTTTTTCACAAAGTTGTAGCATTTCTCTACCTACAATGACCTATAGAACTAACTCCTTGGCCTTTTGAACCTAGAAAACATTTGCAACGTTTTTGTCCTCCTACTCGCAAATTCTCCTGGGGGGGGGGGGGGGGGGGCGGGGTTTCAAAGTTGCCCATATTAAGCTCCTGCTGATCATCACATTTAAATCCCCTACTCCTTGCCATGCAGTAATGGCTTGAAATATATGGCTTAAAATTTACTGGGGGGTGCAGAATAACATTTCAAATGGACCAGATTTTACCCAAAAGAAAGATTTGCATTTTTGACCGAGAAATAACAAGTAGGAGGTGGAGAATGAGAATGAAAATGAAAATGAGACAAAATGAGAAGAAAATGGCAACTTTGAACGACACTAATTTTGGTGGCCGATGCCGGACAAAATACCGATGGCGTCGGGAATCATGGCCGATCCCGATCGATCCTAGCGATTCCTGACCATTCCTCACCTTTCCCGAGACATCCTTATTCTTCCCAATCAATCCTAGCATTTCCCAGCGATTCATTACCAGTTCCTAAGTATTTACCAGTCAATCCTATGGACCCGAGTCATCAGCGGTCCCTGATCAATCCTTGTGGATCCTAAGCCCTCCGGCCTTCTCCTGGTTCTTCCTAATTCTGTTGGGGTTGACTCGTGAATAGTGTTCCCTGCAATTCCTTGCATGTCCCGAGTCTTCCCAACTTTTGGGCATGTGAAAATTCTGGGTTTTGATCCGCTACTACTCTGACAGGCTTGCTTGTGCTCTAGATAACCTCATTCTCTCTCTCGCCATCTACATGGATGCCTCTGAGGTTGAACAATCTCCGAGAGTCATATCACATGATGTACTCTCTGCATTGCGTATCATGGTCGGAGACCCGCCCCGGTTGAATGCCGTCAGAGACAGAGGTTTGGCCTTGGCGTCTGCGGCTGAAATGGTATGGAAAACACTCATTCGCTGCAATTATTCTAATTATTATTTAGCACCGAGACGTCTTTTCTCCCACTGAATATGGAGTCCTGCAGACTTCCATCTCTGATATGATAACGGCGTTGGATCTCGCATGTCACGAGTCGATGGGGTCAGGGGAAAATGACGCGGGCTGACGCGGATCGACGCGGCATTGACGCGGCGTGGCTGTGCAATTGACGCGGCATCCCAACGTTTGACTAAACTTGTTATTTCACATCCACAGCAACCCAAATGAGCGTCCGCAGGACTACCATCAATTATTGAAGATTAATAAAATGTGTAATTGATAATAATGGGCCAAAAATTGCCAGTCTTTGGGTGATCAGTCACTGGTTTTTGGTTTTTCTGGCACCATACTGTGAGGTGATAGGATGTTGACTTTGAGAATCCATAATGTACTACTCACGGTTCATTTTGAAGGAATATAAACGTCTCATGTAATTGAACAGCTTTATGGATGCTCTAAGGGCCTCTATGGTGCTTTCAGTGCACTGGGCTTGCATATTGGCAGCTAGAAACCTCTCTGAGCTTCCGAAATGCATTCTTACATTGTCTAATGGTTAATCACTATAAATACTGCCCATTTACACTCTATCACATGTTTCAAGGCACACAAAAATTCCTGGGCATTCCAATAAGTTGTTCAGGATGTTACAAGCGCTTGATAGCTCACCACACAAGATATCGAGTTCATACGAAGCAGAATCAAATGCGGCGCTCCAAACGGGGACCTCCCGATATGGAAGGTGCCTTGCGGGCACGTGAAGTTGATGGTGTGCTCGCTTAGCAGATCGGACGCCTCTTGACTAGCTCCGTACATATTCTTTCAGTTATATGGTTATACTTTGTAGATCCCTGTTTCATCCGGGGATGGTAGTGCACCTTGGCATAACATTCTACGTCAGTCGTCACAGAACCACAGGTTTTGTTGCAATTGAACTGGCAATACTGCACATTTGCTGCGTGCCACGTCACCCATGCAGCGATGCAGCATAGATATGAGCTCTGTATTGGGCACCGTGGCAGCCGGTGGCGCCAATCCCCCACCCCTCCCTGCGTACGACCCAACAAAGGAGGCTCGTCTCGGCCCAGTCTCCTGGGGCCGCAACATTACCGGGGAATCAGCCTACATCATCAAGTTGGTTCTCCCTGCTGCGAGGACTATCATGCGCAGCTATAGAGCGCGGCGCGGTCCAGACGTAAATACCGTCATCACGTGCTTCGAGTCCGCCGACATCGCCGCCTGGTTTGTCAGCGCGTTCAATGCTGCTACCCGTGCGCCCCCTTACGAAAATGTTGTCGCGTCCCCAAATGCGTAAGGGCAGTTCATGTTAATTCACCTTGCTTCTTTTCTAAAAGTAATCCTCCTTCAATCCATTCTAATGTACATATTACTCCACCTTCTACTCTCGCAGAGTCGTCGTCGATGTCTCACATACATAATTTACCTCCCACTTCTACTTCCGTACCTAATCCTCCCGTGGCGTTAATGCCCCATACCCCTTCCACTTCTACATCACATCTTATTCCTAATACTTCTCTTGCCAGTATTAGAAGCTGGAATATAGATGGTTCTTTCCTTCTACTAATGAACTGCCCTGAAACACGTACAGAACTTGAAAAACATGACTTCAACTTCTTCCAAGAAACTCATCTGCGCCCGCAACAGCATGATGTCGTCAGACTACCTGATGGCTATTCCATTCTTTCACGCACGCGCCGACCCAAAGCTGACTTCGGCAAGTCTTGGGGCGGTGTCGCAACAATCTTCAACTCTGCTCGGGTACCCTCGAAACATCGAGAGGACCTCTCTGGCCCCGACTTCATGGCCCTTCAAATGGGAAATATAATTCTTTACAACGCCTATATTCTCCCAGAGAGCACTAACTGGGCCGGCGATCTGGATCGTGATCCTTGTCCAGCCCTGGCATCCTCCGTGGCTCTCGCGTATGCAGGAGGTTTTCGCATTCTAATTAAAGGGGACTTGAACGCAAGAACAGGCTCCCACACTCCATCAGTCCATGATCCACCTCGTGCATCTAAAGATGATAAACCCCCTTCGTCTCGGGGTCGGTTCTTATTCAAGCTGTGCAACGACTATGATCTTGTCTTCATCAGCGGTGCAGAATGTTTTGGTCCAGGAAGTGGTGAATATACCTCCTTTCAAGGCTCACGAAAGACAGTAATTGATTACGCTATCTGCTCTCGCTCCTTATTCCCAAGTGTCCGTTCTTTCACTGTTGAACCACGTGTTACTGGTTACGACCATGCCGCCCTCGTACTCCAGCTTGAAGTAGACACCAATTTACTCTCAACAAATGCCTTCAAGCCATCCAGAAAGCGGAAACGAGAAGAGATCGCCCTCCCCGATCATACAGAGCTAGACAGGCTTCTCATTCAAACACTCAATGCGGGAAAAGATGAAACAGCCAAAAAACTCCGACTCTACGGTCCAGTTCATGTCGATACTCCTCCGCTAAAAATTGTTGTCCACGGGGCATGCAAAAATGCAAGCAAACATACTGCAACTGCAGGTGCCGGAGTATATTTCGGAGTCAACTCAGCAAAAAATTGCTCCATACGTGTTTGGGGGAATCAATCCAACACGCGCGCAGCTCTTGTTGGTCTTTTGTTCGCTATTAAAGCATCCCCGCTCAGAACTACGCTGGAGATATCCACAACATCTGACTACGCGATAAGGTCTGTGGTCTATTACGCCGCAAAGAACGAAACTTGCGGATGGACCTGTTCCAATGGTGACATTTTGAAGGTGATCTTTCAATGGATCAAGGCACGTTCTGCTCCAATTCGATTCATTAGTCTTAAGAGACCAACAACAAATGGACACTTGAAAATGGCAGAAAGTGTAGCCAATACTGGCTGCAACGCCACTCGGACTGCCGTCCCCGCTGGACTAGAACCTCCACTAGCTCCTCAGACGTCCAAGTCCGGCGCAGCACTTCCCGTAGAGAAGGTCTCCGCAAATATTCCAAATGACTCCCCGAGCCCAGACGATGAAATTACAGTACGCCAACGGGCTCAGTATCCTGCTGCACATCGAGGCAGAGAACGTCTGAATGACACCAAAGAATGCAATCGGCGAAGTTTAATGGACGCACCTTCCGCGAGAGCCTTCTGGAAACAGGTGAAACGACTTTCAGATCCCGCCCCTGTCCCAATCTCTGTCTCGGCACATGATTTAAAGAACGTCTTCGAAGCCCGCTTAAATCCTCCCACAAAAATGCCCGACTCCTTTGATGCTGCGCAACATACGATGAACAATCTCTTGGCCAGCATGATTCCAGATTCCACAACGGATTCGTCACCAGAGGCATTCTTCTCCTTAGAGTGGACAGAGGACGATGTAGCACAGCTCAAGGATCACATTCGAACACACTCTCTAGACAGTGCCGCAGGGGAAGATGCAATTCTCTACGCAGAAATAATGGACATCCCGAACGATGTTCTCGCTCTGCTTTGTAACGAATGCGTCCGAAAACAATCTGGGCCAACGATCTGGTTCAGAACAGTCATAATTGGGCTACTGAAGAAAGGAAAGCTCGCCTCAATCCCAGACAGCTATAGGATCATAGCCCTAGAAAGCTGTATCTTGAAGGTATTGACGCTCTTAATCCACAAGTGTATTACGGACTGGGCCAATGCAAGAGGACACATCCCTGATTACCAAAACGGCTTCAGAGAAGGATACAGAACAAATAATAATCCATTCATTCTGCGCTGTGTAAAAGAATGGGCTCGTGCACATGGTTTCAGCATTTACGTCGCGGCTGTGGATGCAACCAACACTTTCCCTTCAACAGACCACCCCACTTTATGGCTTAAACTGCTGCAAATGGGTATGAGCGGAGCAATATTTGACTGGCTGCGTATGTTATATCGCCGAATGGAATATTATGTCCGACACGGAGACTTGCACTCGACCGAATTTAAGGCTTTCATTGGCCTACTCACAGGCGACCCTGCTTCTCCCGTGCTTTGGAACCTGTTCATGGCTGACTTGGTCAGGACGACCCTATCCTATCGGAGGTTAGAATTGCCATAATGGCCCAAGCAGATGACATACTCCTCATCTCGCTATCGGCCGCTGGTTTGCAGCGCAAGTTGAATGACTTGTATGTATGGTGCTCCAAAAATTTCATTGTCATTAATTTAATTAAGACAGTTGTTTTAATATTTGGACCCATACCAAGACCGCTCCCTCAATTCCACCTGGGCAGTAATGTTCTGACCATAACGGACCACGAAAAATACGTTGGCGTTCACATCCGAACCGATACTCGAAACATGTTTGAATCTCATTATAAGGAGAAAGCAAGCACAGCTCGGTACTGCGCGCATCGGATCATGGGACTCGAAGATTCAACTGGCAGGCTGACCCTAAAAGAATATAAGCAACTTTACATGGCTCGCGTTGACTGCCATCTCATCCACGGATGCGAGGTATCGCCAGACAGCGAAGATGTCCATGGACCATGTTAAAGAACTTTGTGATATTCAAGTCGGTTTCCTCCGCCAAATACTGACCGTTCATTCCCAATCAATGCTCGCACCGCTATTCACCGAAACCGGAATCATGCCTCTACGAGTCCGACGCTATCTGGTCTCACTGGTGTATCTACAATATCTCCTAGGCCTCAAGGTGCCCCATCTTGCGCGTGTATGCCTAAACAGTTCAATCGAACTTGCTGCCCGCGGCAAGAAATCTTGGTTTGGAGACTTGTGTACAGCAGCGTCCAAGCTTCCATTTGAATGCCCTCCTCCTGAGATTCGAAACGCCACTCCCGAGAGCATCAAGGCGTATGCGAAGTCTGTGGAAGTACTGGCATTAGGTTGGCTACAGCGTCAAGTCGACTCCTCCGACAAACTTTACTTGTTACATGGACGTCGTGAACCGCAGAAAGACAAACCTCCCGTGGCTATCACGCTTTACCTACGGCACAACCTATCGATGGTGAAAACCCAGAGGCATAGAGAAGCTCTAACCTCTGTGATGCTCTCCACGCATTTACTGGCCGTTGAAAAGCTACGCTACGTCGATCATGCCCACCCACCAGTTCCTCGTGAAGCGCGCCTCTGGCGTTTTTGTTTGAGCTCCGTAGAAACTCCCGAACATGCCTTATTGGAGTGCAGGGCATCGCCTGCCGTCCTCAATTTGCGCAACACATTTCTGGAGAAGCTTCTGCGAGCGGTTCCAACACTGCGACAGAAAATGGAAGATCTCGATAGCACTTCTTTTCTGAAGGCTGTCATCTACCAGCGCAGCACAATTGTACTAGTGGCTAAATTTGTGCATGATATATTAGAGGTTTTCTATTATGCTCCAATCCACCGTCCTTAAACAGGTAATGCATTGTCGTGTGAAGAGGTATGGTTGCGGCGAAGTGGTGCTAATCGCTTTCAGGCGTCTACTGGGTTCTACAGCGGGGCATGGGTGGCAACAAGCTACTTGTGGTATCTGCGAGCTCGGCTTGGGAGGCGTTTGGAGGCCCAGGGGCGATGGTGTAATTTACGCTTGCTTTGTACACCGGGATAACCCCTGGAAACCGGCGTTCGTGATTCGGACCGTGCCGTGTAATACTACCTACCTACCTACCTACCGCAAATAGCTGTAATGTAATAAGTGATCGTTCATTTAAGAAAACTTGGGTGAGGATTTTGAGAACAAGTAAGTCGCGAATTAACTGGGAAAGCCCCAATAGTGGCTGTGTGGAAGGCTTTCTCTTTCATTAGGTTTTTTTGTGACTTTTTAGAGGTTGTGTCCGGCAAATGCCGAGCGACTTTCTGGCGCGCAGTTTCGAACTCGGACCATGCGTTTCCTTTTACGAACTCGGTAGGCTGATGTGACCTTTGTGTGGCTGTAGTGAGTGCGCAATTGTAGTGAAGTTGTGAGTGACGTCGGGGATCGGGAGAAATTCCTGACGCCTGGGACGGCAGGAAAAACCGGCGGATTTCTTCACCACGGCCGAGGGACCGGCGGGATCGCTGATACCCAAGCCCTAGGAGCATAGGCGACGCAGCGGGGATGTCGCCGTGGAGTCCCGAAGTCGATATCTCCTAATCCCTAGGCACCAACAGGTGTCGTGTGAGGCCAGAGGACACAGCAGAGGCCATGAAACAAATCTATATCTATATAAGAATCGAAAGACGTTTGTCTCTGGACACAGTTCGGACCGCAGGTCCGGTGCTCCACACTCCAGCTGGGCGGAGCAAACTGCTCCACTGCTAACGGAAAACTGTCGAGATGTTAAATTCTCCACTCAACTGTTGGATTGCTATTTATAAAATGCTGAGATGTTGAATAGTTACTCCCCAAGCAAACTTAGGACGACGCAGCCAGAGGAATATATACACCTTAAGCGAGTTGACTTGAGACAAACTTGATCCGAAAAATCCCGAACTCACCGCTTGCCGTCATCCACTCCACAGTTCCAGTGAAAACTGTCGAGATGCTGAGTTCTCCGTCAACTCTCCACTCCACTGGTGGATTGTTAGTTTTAAACTGCTGAGATGTTGAATACCTACATCAACCACGGACTCTGCTGTCGGTTTTGAATAAGACATATGAGAATGGGTAAGATAGCTCTCCCGCACGTAGTAGATTAATCATATTATAGTGAACGGAGCGTGAGCATGAGTAACAATCAGATGAAGGCAAATTTTCAAGACAGCAGTGAATGGTTTGACGCGAACTTGAGTCGGACAGCTCATTTTCTTCGCAAAAATGTCTGTATGAGGGAACTCTCCCACAACATGACGGGGAATCAAATTCTGCAGGTTCAAAGGAGTTTCTCGTGGTGGAGTGCAGATCCACTGGGCGGTTAAGGTGTCGCCACCCTGGTGTATGAGTCGCGTGAAAGGAATGAATGAACACATAAGTTGAGATGGACACCATCCACGAGCGGTTGAGGTGTCGCTATCCCCTGCGGTGTTGGGTACAAGTGTATTCAGCCGAATTTCAGCGGTCTCGGGAAAGGGAATACGCCAACCGTCAAGTAGACGCAACAAATGTTTAAGCCTCTTGAAACTTTCTGGAGCAGTCTTTATAGTTCTAGAATTTCTGCCTACAGGATCTTCAACAAAATTCCAGTCCCCTAACGCAATGGTTGGGAAAGGGATTTGCAGGCTGTTAGCCCAGATTTTACAAAGGTCTGTCCACATTTTGTCTCTCTCTCTTCGGGACGATTTGGTGCATATATATTCAGAATACTTAGAGATTTACCTTGGTGCCACGGAATGACGATCATCATGGCACATCCTGGGATAAGATCATACTCACGGACATTGTTTGCACTGATTTCAATCGCAGCATCGGTCCAGGGCTAAGAATCACCGACGCTCCCAAGATATTATTTTATACCCCCGAAAGAGCCAAGGTCGCCTCCAGAGTGTTAATTTGTGCACTTATCGGCCCATGCCTGAGCTGCATCTGGTAGTGTTTTGTTCCAAGGTAAGTCCAATGCCGTATGCTTAGACCGCTTCGTATTGTGGATGTCGAGATATAGCTGCACATCGGTGGAGTCCTCAAAACAGGCAACATCCTGAGACCTTGTGGAGCCAAAATTGTGTTCTCCGGCCAATATACAAGGGCTCACGTTTTAAAACGCGTGACCCGGCGCTTTAATTCACATTTTTTGAGACGCATGACATTCTGAAACGGGGACGCGTTCATTCAAAACAAACTACAATAAGCGCAGACTACACTGATTTCAATTGCAGCAAAGTCCAGGAGTCCATTCTGGACCGTGCTCTTCGGAAATGGCTAGCCCTGCTCCTCACAAAGGTGTCTGTCTATTCAGATTGTCGTCGGAGCCAAAATTGTGTTCTCCAGCCAATATACAAGGGCTCACATTTCGAAACGCGTGACCACAGGAGAAGTAAGAGTTGCGTCGGTTGAGTACGTACATGCTCTCAGAAACGACTGGACAAGGGTAGTTTGAAGTTGAACATGTTTGAACCCGTGCTTAAACGGTGCGTGTGTGCACCGGGACTAGCTTAACACCCGTTTAACACGAGGTGCAAAGAGGACAGACTTCAATACTTTTGCAGAAATTAGTTAGAAAACATCGACACTACAGTTTATCAGATTCAAAGCAAGTGTCAGCGTTCTGGCTCAGGTTAATGTGCTGCCATTTCTCATATTCCGCTAGAAACTGGCGAAAGCTGCATGTCAAGATACCATAGAAGCGGTGGATGACATCCACAACATTTGCAGTATTGCCGCCAGAGAGCGACAGTTTTCTCGCTTATTCTTGCCAGTATTCTACAGGATCCTCGGGACCTCAAATCCGCGGAATTCTCCAGATTTGGGCACGACGATCTGTGTCGCGGCCAAACACGCTTTTGCCACCCTCTATGGATTAAATATCCCGCTCGAGGCCGCTTCGTTCCCCCCAGAAATCTTGTCAGACCTCCGGCCGCTGATGTGGAACAGGATAAAATTCCAGTCCGACAACATCGTGAACCTGGACTTTGAAAGCGACTCCTTTGTCCCATCCGCCGACTTGCGCATCACGCCATTCGTGGGCTGGATCCCTTGGTCGATGTCACCCCTGGCGTACGCCACATTCTCACACGCATTTGGTGGCAGCTCGTGAACGATGTAAAATTGCGGACTAGACTAGTCGAACCACTCGCGTATCTATTGCAACGATTTATGCTGATCAACAAAAATCAGAATTTGGACGAGCTGGTGAGGGCGCCGGCGGCACCGCGCACGATCTGGCATCGCTCTCTGTATGATAGCGGACCGAACTTCATGTCAAGTCGCAATTTTGATCAGAACCTCCCAAGATTTGAGATTGAGAAGGTGTGTTTATAGGTAAAATTTTCATTTCAGAAAAAACTATGATAACCCTAGTTGAAAAGCGCGAAATTTTTGGCCAAAATTTTCAAAGCTGATGTACCTATTTAGCCGCCTGCTTTCCCTTCGTCGTGCGCTTCTCTTTCATCTGCTTGGCCCTTGATCCCATTGAGCCATTGCCTTAGCGCTTGCCTCCCATTCAGCTGTTGCAATGATCAGCCATTGGACTCGCCCTCGCCGTCTGATTCGGATTGATTGGTGTCGGGAAGGGGTTGAGTGGTAAACGTCCCACCGGCACCTCTCTGCTGGTGGGATGGACCGTTGGAGACTCTAGGCATAGTGCGGAGGGACGAGCGGGCGATTGATGCGATTGATGACGGTGCACTGCCACCGGGTACCACCGGCCCGAGACAAAAGCGCGAAACTGGTGTGAGAAAACAAGAATTTTCGACTTTCAAAGTTTTGGTCTGAGGAATGTTTAGATTTGCTTCTTATAGTACTATTTACACACTCGGCATTATAATACAGCAAAAACTGGGTGACTAGTCAGGACTTCCAAATCGGGACTCAAACTTGCCACCAAGTTCGGTCCGCTATCATACTTACCCATAGAGGCTGTGTCTCGGCATCTTCCGGTGGATATATCGAACAGCACGGACACAGAAGTTCAACAGCAGTTGACAGAGATAGGTAGATACAGCACGGACAGACAGCTTCATACAGCACGGACGAGACAGCATTCATACAGCAGAACGGACAGCACGGATACAGCAGGACATAGCACATACACAGCTTCCTTGCACGTATATAAGCAGAGTAGTTCTTTCGTCCTTTTATTCCATCATCTTTTACGAAGTTAACCCTTGCTCTCCAAGACTTCATCGTACCGAAGCCTTGCCACACGTGCTCTGCCACTTCCCTCTTTCTCTGGTAGTAGTATGCCTTCAATTGCACCAGAAATTGTGGACTTGATCGTCGTAGAGCTACTTGGTGATTTTCAATCCTTGTGCATCCTTCTACGAGCAGCGAAACTGTTTCACCAAAGTTGCACCACCGCCCTGTTACGGGAGATGACGGTCATTCTGCGCTCACGATACCAGTTTCCCAACAAGCTGGATGACTTGGATGACCCGACTCTCAAGCGACTCATGGAGTGCCATCCAAATGGGCATGGCCTTGCACGGCTTTTCCCTGTCAGCACACTTATTCGCATTTAATCTGCACATAATCCTAAATGACCATCAGCTGGCGAGTGCCGTCGGGATACCAAACAAGGTTGCGTCTCTTCTTATGTTGCGGGCGTGGATGCACCCCCCGTCCCCACCCATTCTCAAGCTCACCCTGCCCGCCCGCCCTTCCAAAGGCGACGCCTGGTCTGCCGTCTACCACTACTGGGGCGCTTGCTAAAGAAGGCCAAACAGAACCAAAGCTGTGGAAGTCGGCCATTCATTGATTAGGTGGGCCTCATCGGTGCAGCCGTACACGATGTTGGCGCGGAAGGTGTCGGAAGCTGGTATCTCGCGCCACGCCTTGTCCCTGAGGTGCTCAGGATCAACACAAATTACATTCCAGGTCTTGCATTCCTTGATTTCTTGAACAAGATTTCGACCACTCTTCCGCGCGTCTGTGATAGTCTCCGCGCAATATGCAAAGGCAGGAACTCCGAGCTCGAGTACCTGAAAGGAGCTGGGATCGTACTATATTTGCACAGGTGGGGATTGCGTGCCATTTCTCGAAGAACAATGATGGGCACGGCAAACATCGCAGACTTTCCGCCTCCAGTAGCCATACTGCATAAAATATCCTCACCATCTAAAACACACACAATGGGCTCTTGCTGCGTCGGAAAGAGGCCATCTTTCCAGTGCGGAATCTCCTTCATGATTTCGACGAGAGTACGGCGGCCTTGAGGGTCTCTCCAGCGATACCTAGGTGCCATCTCTATGTGTAGTCACTAGCCCAGCTTGAGGAAGGACGGGGAGGCGGTAGAGAAATGGCGACGCGTTAGCGGCACATACCAAATGGCCGTGGGAATCAATTGAAGCTCCGATGATTATGTAATAACTATTGGAACATGCCCTGGTCATTAAGCCAGCGGGCCACAAAAACCACCGAACAGCTGAATCGATGATGGAGGAGGCAATGGTGAGTAGTACTCGGGCCAGTGAATCCGTTGGGACTAAGTTCCCAGGGGCAGAAATCCGATCCGGACCTCGAGATGCAGTACCCACCCAAGCCGCCCGAATCCTGGCCCACCTTGACCAGGAAGGCAACTAAAGGAGAACGAAGCAAGGTAGATCCATTATCGACGAGAGTTTGGGACGCTAGGAGCGCAGTCGACGAGCATTTGCACTCCACCGCGAGTAGACCAAAACAAGACCTTCAGAGGGGCGTTTAGACCGCGCGAGGAGCGTCTCGAGTTTCTCGATCGGATAGTTAGCGCTCAGATGATGTTCGACCACAAAGTCAGGACGTCAGGACGCCCAGCGCCATCTGTCCAATATTGGCAGATATGAGTGAGGTACCACGGCGGGGGCGGTTTCGTCGGGGTCCGCGTTGGGTAATGCGGAAACGAGAATTTTGGATATAATTTCTGGGGGTAGACGGCGCAAGGCGCGGATGGCGTTCTTGTGCAGGGTTACCTGTGCGCGAACCACCTCTCGCTGCCGAGCGACCCTGTCCATGGCTGTGTCGAACGTTAGGAGCATACGCTCGCCTCCAGCTACGATTTGAGCGGAGATGCACATATCGTCTGCTGAGGGCTGCCATGCTTGGAGCAAGCTTGGATGATGGTGGATCGGGAAGAGATTGGGAAGAGACGCGCGAAGGCAATGTGAGAACAAGGTTGTAAGAACTAATGTGAATGAATGTATGGCGAGACAATGTAGGCTCACGTCAGTCGGACACGCAAAAATGAGGGGCGGGCGCGTTGAGTGCAGGTCCGGATCCGGTGCCGGTCGGTGACGAGTGCGTGGTGATGGGCTCCGGGGAGCCGCTGCTCAACCGTGCTACCGAGGAAGATCAGCAAAGACGGACCCGAATTATGCGCGAAAGAACCGCGCGCTGTTCTGCACTCGTGCTCTGCTCCGACTTCTGCTCCGACTCCCACTCTTGCTCGCGGCGCCCACAGCCACGCTCCCTAAGGTGTACCCAAGCGTACATCAGGAAAAAATCAGGGTAGCTACGGCGCTATGCAAGCTATGGATTGCTAAAATAGCTCTACTGCAGCACTTCATAGCGCCGTAGCTACCTGTTTTTTCCCAGGTGTAGGCCCTAGACCAGGGGGACATCGCGAGAACGCATCGAACGCATTTGGCGGTTGCCGGGGCGGGCACGCGCGGCGGCGGCCTGAGGTCATAGAGCGCTACGGAGGAGAGGAACGGCGGTTGGCGAGGTTTGTGGCGCTGCTGCTGCTCGTGAGAGGCGCTGTGAATGTATGTCGGCCGGAGGGGAAGAGAAAAGAGTCAGAGACATGTCCCGTCATTGTGTCAAAGCTGATACGGATGCGGCTGTTTCCCATGCAGATCTGTGGAAGTCCAGCTGTCTCAGAGACGCACCGCGCCGATGGAGGATGTGAAGGCCCATCTTCGCCTATTGCCTCTAGACAGGTAACCAAGAGGAAAAAACGCGCAGAAGAACACGCGGAATCCAGAAGAACAACCGGCGACAAAACACAGCAAAGGAAAGGACAGAAACGACTGCTCCCGAAGACAGGCGATGTCTCCGTGTCACTATAGCTTGTTCATGTTCTGGAAGACCCAAAGTAAAGCATAAAGATTTCACCGGTGTGATGGCGAATCTGGTATATCATGCAAGACGTAATTGTGCCTCGTGGCACATCAAGATCCACATCCACTTGTCTTCACGACACAATTTCACGCCACGATTCCCTTCTGGGTGAAGTTATTCTGCTGGACCGTAATGGAGGTCCATACGTGCCACTCTGCTCAGTCTGCTGGGACTTAGCAACGATGCCTGATGGATACAGTAATTCACGTGCCGCGCGCCGATCAGAAAAACCGTGGCTCAGAAAGTCTACCAAGAGTGCGAGACTTGGGGGACTTTGGGAGACTTGGGAGACAAGTTAGATAAGCACAGAAAATCAATTATTTATTTATTTGGCCCCGCATCCGAGACCACCATCAAAACGCGTCGCGTCTTCTAATTTACCACCAACCCGCCACATAACTCTGAGAATACCTGTCTGGCTCGCGTGCATCACGATGTCCTCCATGGAGGAAATCCTCCAACTCCTCAGCAAGGTTCCCGGGCTCAAAGAAAGTGTCGGCATGGATAAAGCGATGTCGTTCGTCCGCCTTGCATCGCGTCTCAAAGATGAAATCCTTCTGGCCCAAGATTCGATGCACGATCCCTCTCTGGCCCCGACAGACATCCCAGAGCACGTTCGCTCGTTTCTTGGTGGTGCTACCGACATGCCAGACGCGTTTGTCTCAGGCTGCTGGGAAGCATTCAGCGAAACCATCTGGACGTACGAGGAAGATGGTTCCAGTGCAGGAAAAGACGCGAAAATGTTCAGGGAGTTTGGGTTGGACCATCACCTGTGTATGTAGTCTCTTCTCGCTTTTCTATCGCACACTGACATCTGGTAGCTGCCCGGACACTATTCCCACCCACGAGAACCTGCACAAGCCCCGGCTGCACAAATAGAACCCTCCTCCGTGCAAAGGACGGCCTTTCGAAGGTTGTTCAATTCACCCTTAGCGACGGCGCGTGCGCTACATATGCCGAACACTTGCATTGTACAAGTCCGTCTTTTCTCTGACATTTTCCGAGTGTGAAGCTGAATGCCCTCGCCCTAGACTGCGGTACAAACTACTACAACAACTACTCGACACGCGATGGAGTGCGCACATACTATTCCGGTGTTCCCGATGCAATTCAAGTCGGAGCACATCAATACGTAGAGCGCGAAGTGCTTAGTCTCTTTATCGGCCTCATGCTCATCTCATGGACTTCTGCAACAAATTGCGCACGCATTTATGACACCTGTCTTAGCAAGCCAGAGAACCGACCTGACCACCCAGACTGGCCGCCGGAGCGAAGCTTCAAGCTGCGTATGGAGCACGTATGGGACGGCTTTCTTCTCCTCTCACTCCTGGAAGACTACGAGGAGAGAAAGGCCGTGCTCTGTGTCCCAAACACGGGGGAACAAAGCGACCGCTTCACTGAGGCAATACGCGAAAGAAACGAACGTATTCGGCTGTGCGGGCAGCCCGAGTGGTCCCACCATTGCGATAAATGTATGCGCGTTTGGAATGAGGGTGATGTGATGAGTGAGCATCGCAATCAACCCCCCGCATCTCAACTAACTCTATTTTCTTTGCAGAGAAGCTACATGTCATCGTGATCGACGGAATAACCATTGGCCGCCCATGCTGCGGGGTTCACAACTGTCCCGACCCGCTCGCCAATAACCGACATCGTTTTTGCCCTGGCCACGACTACCGACACCGGATTTGCGCTGTGGAGGGATGTGAGGCAGCTGTGGAGAGCAGTTTTCTGACCTGCTCCGATCCCAACCACCGCCTGCTGGAGACGAACCACAAGAAGCGGGATAAGGCTATGTTTCAACTCCGCACCCGCCTTCAAAGAGCGAACGTCTCCCACCCAAATGACGCGTTTGAGCCCGAAGTTACGGCAGAGGAGGTAGAGGAGCTCGAAATTCCTGCAGATAAATGCGAAGCAGAGAAGAACCCCAACGGGAACCGCAAGCTGCGTGCACTTTTCGGCCGGCGCCGCACACACAACGAGCAGATCTTTGTGCGGCCGTGCGGGATTATCGTCGCACGGGGTACGTTCTACGGGTCGGAGAGTGTATCACAGACTGTGGTATGTGGTCCATCTCTTATTCATCTTCGGCCGAGCATCCCACTGAAGGAGGAAATCAGGACATGCTGCAGAAAGTCTTCCACGTTGACGGCTCGATGCCTGACATCGTCATCTATGACAACAACTGCACGCTGTATAAATATCTTGTCAGCCAGGGGATCGAGCTCTACAAGACAGTCGGCTTCCCCGTGGATGGATTCCACTGGACTTGCAAGCACGTCAAGAATGGGCCCGAGTGCTCTTACCACTGCAACCCTACGCAGTTTCCTGAATTACGTGGCGAGGATGGGAAGGCTTGGTTCTTCAACTCGTCCGTCGCCGAGCAGACCAATGTGTGGCTTGGTGGGTACCACTCCATTCTCCGGGAGATGGGTGCGGACAAGTACGACTTCTTCCTCGATGAGATGATCATGAGGAAGAACCGCTTGACGAAGGCCAAGCTTGAGAAGGACGGCGCAGTACCAGGCTATGTTCCAGGGCTCACGATGAGGATCGAGTAGATTGTGAATAATATTGTACTTTCATCGACGTACTAGAGAACAAAGCTAATAGAAAAATAAAACTAATAATGCTAGTCCATGTGTGCCTCCTCATTCTTGACTTTCCCCTTCCCCTTCCCCTTCCCCTTCCCCTTCCCCTTCCCCCAGCCCGAGGACCTAGCGCGCCACGTTGTCCACAGCGTCTCAGGTGTCCTCGGGAGCGCCGCCGCCATATCACGCTCCTCCATGCTGCACAACTCCCAGGCCGCCACCTGCTTGTGCCAGTTCGCCTTAGGGAAGGTTCCGACCGTGTCAAAGACCCCAAGGAACCGCTCAGGAAGCGTTCCGTTCCCCCTTTTCTTGATGATAGAGAACGCGCGCGCCATGTCCCGTACATAGACGCCGTTCGGCCACTCGCCTAACCCGCTCTGGATGAAGACGCGCCCTTCTGCCCACAGCGAATCGGGATCGTAAGGAGCGGTGCGCGCGGCGGGAGGTGGGAGCGGAGACGAGCGAGCGGACGACGAGGAAGATTGCCGAGACGACGAGCGCGATGGCGGCGGCGAGGACAGGTCGATGATGGGCGACGTCGAAGACCGCGGTGAGGACGACGAGGACGAGCGCGGTGACGGCGGGGTGGATGGGCGCGCAAGCAGCGCCGACTGCGATGTCTTGAGGCTGGGGGGGAACACCACATTGCCGTCGTGCGGCGACTTGCGCTTGCGGGAGGCAGCGGGGAGCGCACGGCGGCCCGAGTTAGTGGCTGCCCGGTTCCGGCAATACTTGTCGATGAGCTCGTCCACGCCCGGGCATTTCTTGACGCCGGCGAGTCGCGTAAGGATACGTTGATGTGGGATGACCTCCATAATGTGGTTGACGTCCTCGCGCATGAACGAGCCGCCGTCCGGGTCGTATATCCAGATATTATCGTCGATGGTGAGCCCGAACACGGTCAACAGCTTTGGGTGGTCGGCCATGTTCAGCTTGGGGAACGTTGTTATGCCTTGGAGTCGGGCAAACTCAGGCTCCTCGCCATCCTGGGTAAGAATGATTAGTACATGGATGAAGTATTACATTGGACACACACCTGCGTCCAGCAGTAGAAGGCTACTTGCCTATTATACGTGAGCTGCTGTTGGCGTCGTTGCTCTTCGGCCGCCTTCCTCTCCTCCCGTTCCGTGTGGTTGGCGTTATAGCGACGTGCCCACTCCTCGTTCATCGGCTTTCTGTACTCCTTGAGCGGAAGGGTGCCAGCAGCGTCATCGAAGGCTGATGGAGTGGGAGGCAGACTTGGTGGGAACATCGGCGGTGGGCGCGAGAGGGCGGAAGGGTCGCCACGGGACGAACTGGCTTGCACAGCGGACAGTGTACGATGCGAAGCCAAACGACATCCCTTCTTCTGGCCCTCGCAGCAGGTTTTGCACATGTTGTGCGAGCAGTCCTTTGATAAGGTGCGACGGCCGCAAGTACCAGAAGCGCAGAAAGGCTTTGAGGATGTCTGGCTCACGGATGGCATCTGCGAGGATGGGCCAGGGAGAGGGCGTGGCTGAGATGGCGGAGGCATGGGAGGAAGTGCTTGAGAATATACAGGCATTGCCAGGGCGGGATCAATCCATTCAAGCGCGTGGGACGGTGGTGAGCGAGCCCACCGATCTTCGGGGTTGTCTGGAGGAGGAAAGGGTGGAGCTCCGTTGGCGGGAGCTCCGGCGAGTCGACGTTGAGCTCGGACGTTGGCCCCCATCGCCGCTGCTGGGTCCAGCCAGCGAAAGTAGCCGCATGGGGTACACTGAATGGAACGAGTGTTCAGACGCCAGCAACGACATCAGAGATTAACAACACGCACCACTTGATAGTCGAGGTCCTTGTGCTCAGGTGTATTGTGGCCTCGGCATTTCAATCGGGATGGGATTCGTTCATGGCACGCTGGATTGGGGCAGTCGATAAATTGGTGATTCATGGTGATGTTGGACTAGGAATGTGGGTGATGAGTGATATATCATGCTGTGAGGGGTGCTGGGGTCAGTATGGCGGTCGTTGGGACTAGGCGGGGACTCACAAGAGGCATTATGGGCACGTACCGATGGCGGGCGGGAACAAGCGGGGCGTAACGCTGTGTGACATATCCGAATTGGGTAGGCGGATTAATTCAAGTTTACTTATGTAATTAGCTTGTGGGAAAGTCTCCCAAAGTCTCCCGAGTCTCCCAAGTCTCCCAAAATCTCCGGAGACTTTGAGAGACTTTCTCATATACGTTTGTTCTCGCGCCGATGGTAACACAATAAACTTTAGATTTGATGCCGGGAACGTAACAACCACATCAACCCTGAGGCAAGCCTGCTTCCATTCACACCGGAAAACACTGCCCTCCATGCTTTCGCCCCTGAACTCAGGAATATAACCAGCAAGAGCCTGCACACGTATATTGCCCAAACCATTTTCCTTTCGTTTGTCTTATCCCTCTCCGAATCATGGCAAGTATCACTCCCACCCAACCTGTCCTGAGTGCCACTGTCGGTGCCATGGTCGTCGGCCTCATGGTCCAGCAATTTCTCCTCGGATGCATCGCTGCCCTGGCCTGTACTCCTACCTTCTGCGGATCTTTCGGTCAACAGCCACGCTTTGTTCGGTGCATATGCTTCAACGCTCTATGCGCCATGCTAATTTGCGGTCTGCGTAGCTGTCTCGTCGGTGGTCTCCTTGTTCTTAACACCGTGGAAGCTGCGATGGATCTGTAAGTGTCGACCACTGTTTGGTGTTGATTCCGTATTCATTTTTGGGAGCCATATCATCTATCGCACTTTGGTCACTCACTACGGCCAGTACTTTTTTTTCGACCTCCAGACATGGACCATGTGGGCTGAACCTGGCGTTACGGTATTTCTTGTCTCTGTCTTCAAATGCGAGTCTCACGTAAGACCAGGCAGCTGTTGGATTCCTCGCGCACCTGTTCTTCACACGACGGTGCTTGAAGTTTGTGAAGTCGTCGGCAGTCTTGGTGATGTTGTTGTTCTGTCAGTTGCTCTCTGAATATTGGGGCCAGGACTTAAAATGAACTTGAAGTGCTCTTACTCTCATTCGGTTCCGGTCTCGCGCAAGTGCTAAAAGTACACCGACGAAAGAAAGCTGATCTATGCACAGGGTTTCCATCTGCTTTTACAAGGTCAAGCGTTTCAGCGAGTTGCGTAAGATGCCGGTCCCAATATATTTGTGGCTTATCTCGGTTCGTGGAAAGAAGAGCCTACCTGCCTTGTACCAGGGTTAACAGGAGAATAGACGGCGGCGACGGATATCATAATCGCGGTGATTCTCTGCTTCTGTCTCTACCGAGCGAGGACTTGCGTCAAACGCACAAAGTCTGTCTTGATGAAGTTGATACTGTCATCACTGGAGACTAGTTTCTGCACTACCATTTGCGCCATCCTCAATCTCATCTTTGTGCGTCGCTCCTTCTCTTTTCTGCAACATCCCTTAAGGAATGATTACAGTATTGCGTCCTCGTCGATACGACGTGCCAGTAGGCTCACCAACCCACCCCACCGGCTTGTCTGACGAGCTCCACAGCCTTATCCCCCAATTTTCACTCTGCCGTCTCTACACAATTACAGTGCTCTTCACGGTAATCCAAAACAATCGCCTCCGAAAGGAGCTCGACGCAGAGACATTCAACGTGATAGACATCTCATGCGGTGAAACGCAGCCAGACAACAAGGTACGGTCCAAATCAGATTATGTACAACATGTAATCAGTGCCTTCAGCCGGACCCCAAGTCATCGTGAAATTACCTGCCACACGTTCTACGGACGGCCTGATAAATATCCCACTCTTTCATAACACTTCGTTCTTTTTATTTAGTGTAGGCTTCAAATTGATGATTCATCATTGTTTGGTGCCGAGTTTGAGGCCAAAGAGCCAGAATATAGACATAGTGCGACCTCTCGCCTCAGGGCCGGTGGTGGTGAGAATGGGCAGGAGATTCGTAAGAAGCACTGGCACTACGGGTGGGCACTCGTTGGGCCGCCAGTCTGCGGCGCATTCCTACGAGCCATCGTGCAAGTGGGAAGGGCGCGTGGGGGAGAAAAGAAAGGACTGTGGAGCCATCGAGGGCAGGGACGACGGGAGAAGATCCCAAAATCAGCTTTAAGCTCTCGCAAATTATTAGGTTATTACTCGAGGTGAAACATTACATTTGGACTATGTGCTACCAGTTTCAGAGTGGAGACATAGGGCCATCCAGAGGATTTGGTAGAGGTCCGGCGAGGCTTGTGGAGGGCCAGAGGCAAAGCTTGTCCGACGCGACATCTACGCATCTCGACGAAGCCTCTACGGACCTCGCCAAATCTCGACCGATTATTGGCCGATCTGATGGCGGTGGGCTTCGTTTAGGTACCTCGGCTGATGGCGGCAAGGCCTCTACGGACCTCGGCAATTGTTTGCCGCGGAGGGGTCTGAACGCAGTGCCTCTTTACAGCTTGGATCGGGTTTCAATGTTATTTACTCAAGTCTAACGGGCGCGCTGGTTGGTCTTCGCGAGAACTGAATTGCGCCTTCTCCGTGCCGGGGTGTTACACCTTGGGTGGAAGCGGAGAAGCCGTCGTGTTCCTAGTCTCTTATAAACAGACACTACAACATTTTTTTCATTCGTACCTCGTGTGTTGTAGTCTGTCGATTCCCCGATCGGTTTGATTGGAGGTCGACTTTATTAGGTAATCTCAAATTTCTCGGGTCTGGTTAGCGCGTTTGCAACGCGTTTTTCATTATTTCTGCCTCAGATTATCATGCTTGACACCGAAATGAAAAACTTTCCCACCAAGATCTCGAGCACCGGCGTCGAAACCATGAGAACGATTTTCGATGGGTCGACCACGAGAGATCTCCGGTATTTCTGTCGACTTCGAAGGAGTAGGTAGAGAGGAAATTTGAAGAGACAGTTCTCTTTAGCCCGTATATGTAAGAGATCTGGCTTCCTAACCTTCGAGTTCAGGTTTAAACTGAGTCCTTCGAAAGGCGGAAGAGCCGTGGGAAGGAATTCAAACTCCGAAGTTTATGTAATAGCGTCGATCTCCAATCACCCACCACGCGGTTAACTACAGACTATCGTGTTCCTGCTGTGCATTCCACGGCACACGCAGCGTATCCGCCCCGTGCGAGTGGAGAACGGGATTGAGCGTGATTGGATATACTGATGATCTCGCCGCTATACTGCATTGAGTACATCAGCAACAGTTGCGGTGCGAGCGACTGCGCAACCTGGCACCTGTGCATATGCCGTCGTGGACGGCGGCTAAAATCATCTCGATGTATCTGCCCACGGCCTTACCGTGCGTGCGTCAATATCGAATTGATGGATGTTACAGCTGATCCGGAAACTAATGAGAATGACATTTTTTTTTCACGCCCTTCTCAATTTGGAAATGCCAAAACGGGGAGGTCGTAGGTTCGACCCCGGGTGGGACGCGCTTTTTTTTAAACATGTTTTTTATGGCTCTAACTGCTTATTATATAATCGTCGGAGTTTGAATACTGTTCGTCACCATTCAGCACCTCTAGCCAGCCAATTCAAAAACTTTCGATGAGAGAATCTGTTATAATCACAGTATGAAGCAAACTGTCTCTTTAGAATGGAGTCCCTAGGCCTCTTTCTGTCTAAATCATGGTCTCGATGCCGGACATTGCCGGCCCATAAAAAATCTGTCTCGACATTCTTTGACTTTCTGGTGGTATATCAGCAGAAGAAGTTGCTCAGGTTAGGTTCTTGAAAGTCTTAGTCGGGTTAAAATTACCAGAAACACGTCGTAGGATCCTTATTGACGTTCGAGAAATTCTGTGATTATATAATAAGCAGGCCAGCGATCGCACGATCAAGCTTTTCAACAGACTATAACAAACCGAGGTACGAGGTCAAAAAATTGTTATATGTCTGTTTATAAGAGACTATCGCGTTCCCGGCTTTAACTTAGCCTCCTCTCGCCATGACGGGGAGGGATGGATTCCTCTCCCTCCTACCCCTTGTCTTGAGCTCTTTAGATCCATCAACAGGCTTGTTTTCGCTGGCACACCCCAAGTTTCAGTGCGGCGAGCTTACTTAGGTGACGCGCATTGAGCGCATTTTATCGCAGTACACGTCCATCCTGGCAGCACACAAACCAAGGACAAAATTCGCAAGCACCGCGCCTATCTTGCATTCGACACTCCGAAACTTCGTCCTTTCCGGGACTGTGACACACCGGCTGCATGTGAGTATAGCTGGGAATGGGAATGGTGGGGAGGCTTTGCACGTCTCATTCATCACCCTGATAACCCCCTTGCATCTGGCGACATCTCTCAGACATTGAAGGAAGTTCGGTCTGGCAGAATTGACGGTGACGGCGTTGGCCCAAAATGGACAACAGACATGAGGGCCCCTGAATAATAGCTCTGCATCCAGGGCGTCATCTCTGAAATTTGCGGAGAATTTACTTTAATAGCACAGTTAAATATTGAATGGCAACCACGGCCCCCGACCACGTATAAATGGTGAGCAATCTGCTCACCAAAAACATTGGCTGCGCCTCTTACCGCATTGCAGAATGGTCAGCATACTTCATTTCGTCTTTTGTGTCATACTTTCTGTGCAATCACTGCCCACTCCAGATATTTCGTTGGATCGTGAGTGGCAAATGCATGGAAATTTCATCGACGTAATCCGTATTTTAGTGGACTCCAAAATCAAATTCAACACAACTGGAAATTCCATAAAGTTGCTATTCAAGATGTTGCGTTAGGGCCTAAGCCATCGTCTTCTCCCACCGGATGCGCCCAGGATGGAGCTCCCAGCGCATCGTCCAGACCCATCATTACATCTTCAGGGCATATCACACCGACCCCCAGTGCTGTGCGATCATCTGGCCTCCCTCAGTCGCTCGGCTAGCCCACAGGACACCGTCATCGGCTGGAGTTGTGCTAGGCTGAGCACGTTTGGCGGTCCATGAGTTGTTCTCAATCTTGGCGAAGGAGTGTTTGTCATATCAATATTTACGTGGAGAATGTAAACACCCCTAATTGTTGTGGACCAAAATTGGAGAAGCCATGGGGGCCGTTCCGTTCTCATGAGCTCGGCTAGATTTTGAGAATTCTGTGAAAACAACATACTATAGTGAACAAGGATTCAACTGAAAGTTGATCTCCCTCATCCGGCGTTGTAGCGCCAATCCACAGGACTTGACACTCGCAGCTCGCCTGACTTGAAGGAGTCATGGGATCTGGCAAGAGGTGAGCGATAGTGATTCCACGAGTCTCTTCTCTTTCTACACCCCATTCCCATATATCCCTTCAATCTGTTACAATTTACCCTGGCCGTCGATCGCCGCACCCATGCTATCGAAAGCTGGGTTTATTCTATCCTTATTCATGGCTACCGAAAGCCACCTCGTAGGCGACCATTGAACGCCGTGTTTGTGCTATCGAAAGCCGGACTTATGTTACACTGTTCAGTATGGCGTAAGTCAGCTAAACTGGGAACAAACGTACCACTTTTTCGAATGGAAACCACCAGCCGACAGTGGGATCCACTGGATTTCCGTGGCTGTCCTCTGATGCCAGTGGATTTTATACACCTTTGTGCCGATTCCCAGTGGGATTATTAGAGTGAACTTGATGCTCGGGCAGGGTGATTAGTTGAAACAGCCCAATATTTTGCCATCTGATTTTAAATAGCATCTGCATGGGTGTACAGTGCCTATTAAACCAGTGCACTGCAGATGGCGTCGCGTAGTGGCCACGAGAACATTGTTCAGTTGCTTCTCAAGCACGGTGCCAATGTGAATGCAAAGGGTGGAAAGTACAGCAGCGCACTGTATGCTGCCTCGCTCAAGAATCACGAGAATATTGTTCAGTTGCTTCTCAAGCACGGCGCCAATGTGAATGCAAAGGGTGGACACTATGGCACCGCACTGCAGGTGGCATCGTCCGAAGGCCACGAGAATATTGTTCAGTTGCTTCTCAAGCACGGTGCCAATGTGAATGAAAGGAGTAGGTACGACGGCAGCGCATTGCGTAGAGGCCACGAGAACATTGTTCAGTGCTTCTCAAGCACGGCGCCAATGTGAATGCAAAGGGTGGACACTACGGCACCGCACTGCAGGTGGCATCGTCCGAAGGCCACGAGAACATTGTTCAGTTGCTTCTCAAGCACGGTGCCAATGTGAATGCCAAAGTTGGATGGCACGGCAGCGCACTGCATGCTGCCTCGCTCGAAAACCACGAGAACATTGTTTGGTTGCTTCTCGAGCACAGTGCCGACGTGAATGGAAAGGGTGGATATTACGGCAATGCACTGCAGGCGGCGTCATGCAGAGGCCATGAGTACATCGTCCACTTGCTTCTCGAGCACGGTGCCAATGTGAATGCCAATGGCGGACACTACGGCACTGCACTGCAGGTGGCATCGTACAAAGGCCACGAGAACATTGCTCGGTTGCTTCTAGAGCGTGGTGCCAACATTAATGCAGAAGGTGGATGCTATGGCAACGCACTGCAAGCAGCATCGTGTGGAGGCCATGAGAACATTGTCGGGTTGCTTCTCGAGTACAGTGCTGACGTGAATGCAAAGGGTAGAAAGTACAGCAGCGCACTGTATGCTGCCTCGCTCAAGAATCACGAGAGCATTGTTCAGTTGCTTCTCAAGCACGGTGATAAGGTGTGGTTTTGAACACGCCTAAATTCTTTGATTTTACACAGTTACATTAGAGCAATCTAATTGAAGTAAGACACAGAGGGTACTAGTCTTGTCCCGAGACTGAGTATTAAACCAATGAAGCATTGAAAACTAGCTCTAAACAATATTGAATGAAGGGATTCTATCAGTACTCTTAACAGAGTGACTAGTATTATTCTGGAGTTTAATCAGCTAGCTATAGGACTCACCCGACAAGCTGCAGGGAACCCGTGTAGCAAGTTCGGTGTCAATATGGATGCCAGGTAACCAAGGGAGTTATTGAAGGAATCAGTTAAATTGCCATTGAAGTTTATTGAACCAACAGTTGAACTATGTGCGCACTCTGGGACTGGAAAGCCTGCCCCTGAAGTGGTCATGTGCCCCAACACGTCTTAAAGGAGGGAACAAACAAAGGACAACACACCTGTAAATGGATGATTAAGAGGGCTAATGGTGCGATGCGTACTTAGTCTTCGCGTAGGAAAGTAGTCACACAGCCTGTAGGAAGGTTGGTAAGGTTGATTGGGCTATTGTTGAGTACATGCCACTTAATAATGGTCTTGGTAGGGAGAACTGGCTTAGAAATAATGCTTTAAAGCTGCTCAGATGGTTAAATCCCAAGATCTGAGCAGGCTAGATGCTCTGTTCTCTAAAGCTGGGCAGTAGGGATGTTATATTCTATTTATCTGGGCACTTACCAATGCTCATTCTCTCTCTGCTAAATTATTATATTGTTTGTAACCCGCAGTAGCCAGTAACACTATAAAGCTCCACCAAATGTACTAGACAGACAGTGAATTATCACCCCCCTTGTTGGCACAAAGCTCTTTTGAGTCTTTTAGCCTCACCAGCTATTTAGTTCAGCAAGACTTATCAGTCTTGTGGGTTCTACTCGAGTATTCCATTGCCACTACAACTTGGGGGTTGTTTAAATTAACTACGGTTATTCCAACGGTTTGACAACCATAAAGTCAATTACAACCACTTGTTATTAAGGCTGAAGGGTTTTTAAATCCTACCTCCCCGAACACACACACATGCGCATTATTGAGTGGTAGTCAGTGGTTATTTGGTGTTAAATTGAGCAGACATTGTCTTGCTCTTTTTGATATTGGATTTCACTGTTGCACGCAAGTGCACCGTTTCAACGGCGCCAATGTGAATGCACAGGGTGGACACTACGGCACCGCACTGCAGGCAGCATTGTGCGAAGGCCATGTGCACATTGTTTGGTTGCTTCTCGAGCACGGTGCCGAGAGTTCCACTAATGGACTGAAGGCAGTGCTATCAAGTGCCCGCCAGCGGATTGTTCGGCTACTCAGAGCGAACAGTGGCAAGTAGCCGTCAAGATGGAGTATTCCACAGATGGTGTGTATATTTCTCGGGAATGCCTCTGCGCTAATTCAATCGACAGACCGATGATCAGGGCGACTGAGGAGGAAATAACACGTTGTTAATAATGTCGATGATATTAGAATGTAGATATACGGGTGGTTCTGAGTGATGCAACAATGGGAGAGCAGTTTAAGTTTGGCCAAAGAAGGACAGGCAAGAGAATGTAAAGTTCACGGCGTGGTTCACTTGGTCACCACCACTTTATGACAGGCCTTACTCTTCACTCTAAAAGTTCAGTTTTTTTACTCCTCCGCCCCCAGTGCTCCTTTCAATCACAGGAAACTTTAGGCAAGACCGAATTTACTGCCATTCACTGCGTTGAGACCCCCGTAGTCGAAAGTCTGACTAGCCGGTCCGACGTCAGTCTACGTTGGACTACCTCCGTGGAAGTCTCGTAGTCAGGGGTCGTAGGCGAAGATCTGACTAGCCGCGTGAACCTCAGTTTACGTCACTTAGTCATGGCTGTGCCTACCTGTGCCTACATTGTATTGAAGTCCTTCAACGTCACCTGCATAACTAGTTAAGAGGATGGAGCTACCATCGTCCAGGTTACGATACATCCCAAATAGGGATGGAATGACAACGCCCTGGAGGGCGCGTAGAAATTCGTAGATCGCAAACTCATGAAGGAGGCGATCCGAGGCCGCCGATTGGTATGCAGCCTTTGCAACGACGCGGGCTTCGAAAAACCAGAAGACGAGTCGACCAAAGAAAATGATGATGTCCCCGTCATGCCGAAACGCTGCATCCGAGGCGTGGAATTGGACGGGGAGTGGACGAGGGATTGTTTTTCCCGGGATTTGCCCGAGCATCGCAAGGTTGGCCTTGTGGATTAGAGCGCCCTCGCACAACAGAGCTTCCTCCGGTTGGAATAAACGTGGGGAGAATTCAGGTACAGTGACGCGGAGGACTGAAGTTGATGGGGGAGGGGATGGGGGATACGGTTCACGGCGGGTGAAGAGTGCATGGGTGTAGAACAAGACAAGTTCCGCAGCTTGGGTCGTCAAGCCGCGTATTGTGTAAAGGCAGCTCACGCGGAACTGGCGGGAATCGTCTAGGAACAGTAGGACATACTGCTCCAGAGTTGTCAGGATTATATGTGTTATATGATAGAAGATTAGTTCGTCGATGCACTGAATATGGTTTTATGTCAGAGATGGACATAAAAAGTAAATTCGGTCATACCTGCCGCAAAAGGAGCCGAACCTTGCTTCCAAGACCGGTATCGGCCTTCCTGAACTCGCAACCACCATTGCGACCCGCCAATTCAACGAGATGGGCAAGAACATTGCCGCCGCCAAGGACATTCGACCGCTTGACCTCGTGGGCGACGCAGGGGGAGCCGTTGTTGTCATTTTTCCTCAGGGAGTGGAGAATATCTGTGACCCCACGGGGATGGGTTGCGAGGATAGATTCGGTGGCGTTAACTCCAAGCAGGTCCTGAGGAACCTCCAGAGCAGCGTCACGGTAGAGGGTGTCGCGCACTGCAGACACAGCGTGTGTTGCAGGCCGGAAAAGAACCCATTCGAACCAACCATAGTAATCCTGTTCGGTTTCGGCCTGTGACTTGATGTGCTTTGGACGCCGAACCCACTGCCAGTCGATTCTGTCGAGGTGATCGATCACCGGACCAGTAGAGGAGAGAATTCTCTCGACGGAGGCGATATTCAGTTTGACGTCGTCGGAGACTCGATGAGACAGCGCCCTAAAATCATGACCCTGAAGGCGGGTAGTGATGTTGGGGTCAGGAGAAAATGATGCGGGCCGGCGCGCACTGACGCGGCACTTACGCGCATTGACGCGGCGTAGTTGTGCAGTTGACGCGGCATAACTAGAATCGGCCCTTGACCTTCAAAACGCTTGAAATATATGTTCTACCTACTGATTCAAGGTTTTTCTGGTCAACTGGACATAGGAGAAAGAATATGGGTCTCAAACCGATTTTTCTGCGTCCCAAATTGAATCGTTTCTATGTATATGATACTTCTTCATATCCCATTGACTTGTACGATATCAGTAACATGAAACTACGCATTTAAAATACTTTTTGAACATCACCAAAAACTAAATTAACTTGTAGGTCCCGCGCCAACGCCGCGTCAGTCTCCGCGCCAATGCCCGCCGGTGCCGCGTCAGTCCGCGTCAGTGCCGCGTCAGTTCGCGTCAGTGCCGCGTCAGTGCCGCGCCGGTGCGCCTCAAGGCCGCGTCAATGCGCGCCAGTGTCGCGTCAGTCCGGGTCAATGTCGTGTCAGTGAATCTCAATCCCATGTCACGAATGTGTCTTTAATGGTGGAGTTAGTGAAGGTGTAAGCCAAAGTGCACAGTTTTGTGTAAGATTCAATTCTTTCAAGTTGCTTCAACTTCAAGTGCATAGTATTGCACAGTTCATTTGTCAATCACTCTGTCTTAGTATAGTCTTACACTAGGAGCTCGACCACCGAAGGCCTGGTTGCTTTGGATGTGTTGATAATAGCATTCGGTCTGGCTTGACATTGAGGTGGGAATTATTAAATTAGCCGTATAGCGTCAGAACTGGATTCAAGGTCTTGAAGCGATTCCTCGGGAGTAGTCCCGAGGCTGAAAAAGATCTGACGAGGATTCTGGATTCCTTCAGGTCGCGTACACGATTCTTGGGTAGCGCGAATCCGACAGGATCAAATCAACTGCAAGATCAACTCCCCAAACCTTTGGTCCACCATTCCCGGTGAATTTCTCGGTCCTATTCAAAAGTTAGGTCCACTTTTAATCTCTTCTGCGATACTTCCAGAGCTCCTTACCTATATATCAACAATATTTGTGATGGAATTATCCAACTCGGTCGATCGGCTCAGAGTGGAACCACTGAATCGAAATCCACTCATTGCATTTCTCTTCCTCAGGCCATTAGAGCGGGAGCATCACTTAAAAATGACTCCTGGTAGCGACTTTCAGACGCTGTGCCAGCGGCCTCGATAATTACACAGTTCAACCAGTCCCTGATGTGATATTTAGTACTCTCCGTTAGCCAACTCAACTTAGGTGCAGAGTGTGGTTATTTCACACCCTGGAAGATGTGTATGCAACGAATGGTCCAATTATGCTAGCGCACCAATATTCACGTCAGCCTTGAAGTAGGATTCGACGGGATCACCAGCGGGTGAACCGTGACACAAAATGCTTTGACTAAAGGGGGGACTAGTGGAAATTGACAAAATGCTGGGGATGGACTTATTACTTGCAAACAATGTATTTAAGCTAAAAAACACTTCCCGCATCGACGGCAAGGTTTGGAGGTCGATATTTAAAGAGTTCGAAGCAGCGCGCCGACCGCCGCGTCAATGACACAGCCACGCCGCATCAATGCGCGTCAGTGCCGCGGCAGTGAGCGCCGGTGCGCGCCGTCGCACGTCATTTTTCCCAGTCCCGTGATGTTGCCCAGTCTTGCGTAGTCAGACTCAATAATAATAAATTACATAAGATAGTCGAAATTTTTTAGTCTGATCGAAGTTCCGGGTTCGAACCCGGACTTGAAAAAACGTGATCATTTCGTGACTGAACAGCCACTGCGTGATCATCGGACCGAGGCCCGGAGCGTCGGGCTTAACGTCGTGTCGCGTTTTGTGCTGTCCTTTGTGCATGTAACATCTGTATTACGACTCGATGTACCAGGATAGACTAATCCCACATGATTCACGTCAAAAGCCCGTCCAGTTGGGTAAATTTCGAAGAAGAGGAGAGTATGTAAGGAAGGATTTGGACATTGTTGGGGGATAGTGCTGTGTATTAGAGCGGATTTTGCCATAGAATATAAGGGAATATGCTATTCCTGGTCTTTGAGCCCAAATAAGGATGGTAAAAGCAGAAAAGCCTCGAGAAAACGCGACGCGATGATCGGCCCTCGGTCCGACGATCACGCGGTGGCTGTTCAGTCACGAAATGATCACGTTTTTTCAAGTCCGGGTTCGGACCCGGAACTTAGTACAGACTAAGATTTCGTACCTAGCTTAGCGAAAGACTCTCGTCTTGGGAAAAATCCGGTCTTTGGAGTCTTTGGCTTCTTGCCAAAGACGCCAAAGACTCCAGAGCAAAACGTGTTGTTTTACTGATGATGTAATTATCGAGTCGTGGCATTAGTATTTACCAAGTATTTACTGCGGCAATGCAACTTGAACGGGCCCGCAGGCAATAGCAATAGGCTGCAAATTTCAATGTCCGGGGTGTACAACTACTTTACCAACGGAACGAAAAATTTTCAAGCACTATGAGTACTATTTTATGCATTGATTTCATACTGTGAGGTCGTATCGGAGCTAATATGGGGACCGAACTAGTGGACAGCTGCATGCTCCAGCTGCAACATTTAGCCGGCAGCCAGCTAGAAAAATCCTGGCATCCACTTTTAAAAAAGATGGCTACCACCTGAGCATCCCAGCTGGAGGCAGCGTGTGGGCACTTTGGCGGTGTAGATGGCCCATAACTTAACTTACAACAAAAGCGAAGTCGGATCAACTCTCCCAGCCTCAAACCGCGCAAACGCTGGCAAGAGGTGAGCGGTGATAAACCACATCTACAACAATATCATGATGAGCTCGAAGTGACTACGGATAAAACGAGGCGCAGACAACGTTATAGTACCAATATGAGACCCGATCCGTCGCGACAGAGTGGTCGCGGATGAAATTTGTTACGGAGGCGATACACAGGAGGGCGAGAACGACGGAGACTCCGCGCGGAGGAGCCCAGAGACAGATGAGGGCGACGGTCCAGGCCGCCATGAGGAAGGCGAGCGTCCAGCGCGCAAGACGTGGTGGGAGGAGAAGGGCAATGGCAGCGTCGCCGGGACGGTCGGGGAAGTCTTGTGCGTGTCCCCGGACGAATGGAAGTTAGAGGGATACTGAGGTTGAGGCGTGCATTTACCGTGGTGATGTTGAGAACGCCGCTGGTTGCAATGGCGGTGAGGGAAATGTTTGAAAGTGTATTTCCGTGGTCTGCATACCAGTGAGCAGGGACCAAATTAAGAAATGTATCCTACCGAAGATCACTGTGGTGCCCCAGCAATAACAGACGTAGCCTATAGCCCCGAGGAAGGATTTGAAAAACCAATGGCGCGACATGCCACCCTCGTTGTAACAAAAGATTGCAAAAAAGTAGATGGCGCTGCAGAGCTTGACACCATGATACATACTCCACGCCAAGGCAAGTAGGCCGACGACGATGTAGAGTTTTTGGGCAGCCACAACAGAGAGTCTTCCGGCCACTATGGGTCGGTTTGGCTTTGAGATGCGATCCTCCTCGAGCCCTACAATCTGGCATCTCACTGTTCCCAGTTACCCATAACTCATCTCACCAACGACTTGCCTGGTTCTTGATCTGTACATGAGGTTTGATGGACAGCAAAACGCGAGACAACATGACGTACCTCGACGGTCAGAAGATGTACATAATTCGAGCAAGAGAACTCCCAGAAGGAAAGAACTGATATCAGTGGGACAGGAGAGAACCGGGAAAATCCCTGCAAACCGGCGTTCGTGATTCGGACCGTGCCGTGTAGGCTCGAAACCAGCCTGTCTTTCGAAACTTAGTTGTACACGCAATTACTTTTTTCGGCAGCGAGTAAGTCAGATATAGCCAGGGAGATCATTGTATGAATTTTAGGCCCACAGTTGGTTAGGAGCCACTGAGCTTTTCGAATGTATGCCCGATTCCAGTTATTTTACGACATAGCGAGTATGACCGCGAAAAAGAAAATTGCCCATGACAGAGGAATGCATTCCGAATGACTCGGAAAGATAATCGTAGGGATGATGCGATAGCCTGACAAGCTACAAAATTGGAGCAAGACGAATGCGGCGAATTCGCTGAGATGATGAACGAATGCATCGGGCTTGACTTAGAATGACAATCGCAGCGCTGAAGTGAAAAGTGTGTAACCTTGACTTGGTTGGCATGAGCTCAGTGGTATAAAATGGTGAACTGTAGATACTTTATCCATTTGAGACGTAACGGCGCGTACTGCCAAATATGCCCCAAGTCCCACTGTAAAGCCTTGGATATGGGATGCTGGTTCTGCAAGCAACCATCCTCCGGTTCCGGCCTGCCGCACGCGCAAAGTATCGGCATGTCGCAGAAAGAAATTGATAGGGGAAAACCAATCGATGATTTTTGTACGTTCCGAAGCTGGAAGCACCTTGAATGCGACCTGCGGCAGTGTATGAATGTCGAGGAGAACTATCACTTAGTGGAAACGTACAAGAGTGGGCCGGTCATCGGAGACAACTAGGTTACCCATATAGGTGGTTGCATTCCCGCCTTCTGAGTTTGGCCCGTGATGAACCAGAACACGGGGGTGGACTCGGCCATCGCAGTCCTAGCACTATGAATTTAGAACTTCTTCGAATCTGTCTGAATTGTCATAGACGCACCCCGAAACTTATTTCCCTGCCGCTTTCGCTCTCGGGTGCTACCTGCGAACGCGTTTATATGGTGGCTTCGATTGATCGTATGGGAACGGACATACACCGAGGGCCACGAGTCGAAATGCCCAGATATCAGATTTGAAGGTTGTTTGAGGGGCTGGCTGGTCCCTCGAGCCGTGTTCGTCAGAAATTACGAACGGCTCTGGCGCCATATACACCATCGTGCCAGCACAGTTGGACGTGGTAAAACCCTGGATATCAAGTATCCTTGAGATACCGAAGTCACAAATGCACACGAATTAGTACCATGTGGGACTTCGCATTGAAACTCATTTCGTTGCCGCTTTCGTCCCCGTGACTTAGCTGAGAACTGGTTACATGGCGGCCTATAATACGGTCGGGCGGGCTCACCGGCGGCGCGAACTGATTCCCTGGGGTCTGTGTGAAGAACATTCGCATCTCGTCGCTAAGAGGCGGGCGTGGTCGGGGTGTGTATCGTGGGAGCGCGGGTATCCGTTTCATTATCCTTTTCAGCTGTCTGATGCGCTGGCCCCATGTCGAATAGAACCTTTCGCCAGGTTTCCGGAGGTGCCACTCGCTCAACCTGCTGCATAGTGCATCGAACCGAACGATCACCTCGCCAATGGTGGGCCGCATGGCGGGATTCTTGAGTGTCATGTCGACGATGAGCGGCTTGAGGAAGCGGAACGGCGGGTAAAGAGATGGTTTCTGTCCAAGTGTTCGAATCAAATTGGTTTCGGTATGCGTTCGATGACTGACCCTGGAAGAGTCATACTCGTACGGCGCGTACAGGAATTTCACTTTCAAGAGATTCCCTACAAAATAGATGTCAGTAGGAAAAGGATTACAGGCGTCGTATTTGTGCTCCGGAGGGGATTTGTCGCCTCCAAGGATGACGTCTTCCAACGGCGGCCCATTTGCGGGATCATATTGGCGAGACAGACCGAAGTCAATGATATAGTAGCGCGGCCAGCATTTGGTGCGAGTGATATGGTACGCAAAACCCTGGTACGAAGGATCTCTCCACGTGCTGACGGGGTGAAAGCCGGCCGGATAGACAGTGGGATCTTGCAGAAGATTCAACTCGCCGCAATCGCTACTAGGGATAAGATACAAGATCGGGATAATGGTTGCAGGAACATACCGATGGGCAATGAAATTTTCGTGCATGAATTCAATTCCCTGTTTGAGCGTCAGAACCGGCATACGAGAGGGGGTAGATCAATCGCCTCAAATATCTGCCGAAAACACTCGATTACCTCCCCAACAGTATCGAATTTTGGCCGGGAAAAACGGACAAGGAAAGGCATGACAATAATTTGTTTGTCCGCGTCGTACGGGTCTTGCAAAATGTCGAATATGGGTATACAGTGGTTTCTGGGGTTCCCCGCATGCGGTGGAGATGACAGCAACTTCCCCATTTCCGCCTCGTATGGGTGAATCTGTTTGGAAATGGCTTTGAGCATTACGAGGCGTCCGTCCGAAATGCGCTGCGCATCCATTATTGTATGCCACTGAAAGGCGTCAGAAATTGTCGGATAGGCGCAGCTGGGGAGGGTTCGCGTACCAGGTGTGTAGCCGTATACTCATGGAAAGCCTGTTCACTGAGGTGCTTCACTTTCAAGGCAAAATCTGGGTGGAACTTGGGACGAAGACGGTAGCCCGCATTCTCGAGGAATTCTCGACGTTGAAACCAATATACCTCGGCGTTGACACCCGGGCGAATGACCAGGTCCATGCCAGCGACTGAGACAGCCATCCCGATGGTGGTGAACGAGTTGCGTGTTCCCCACGTGGCCGCGGCGTGTAACATTTGTGTGACTTGTCACGGCATAATCTTGTTGGTGCAGAGGCCGCTTCACTTACACCTAGCATGAGGCAGCAGCGCAGCCTTCAAGAACAGAACGTGTACGCGGCAACATGTTGACTTCTTGCCCACACCCACCATGTCTCCCCGAACTTTCCTACCTCTACCCACAACGCTGGTCGTTGACATAATAGCCGCGATGTGGTCGACCCTGGACGAAGTCGAGAAAACTGGGGCTGACTGGCCTGAAGGAATCCGTGAAGACACGTTCTTGAAATACCACAGGTATTGTTTTTTCTGCCATATTTATGATTCTGGAACTTCCGTTACAGGTTTTCTCGAATGCTGGATCATAGCGTCGATAGGATCCGACGGCAACCTATAACCACCATCGTCAGCAAAAACAATAGAGAACAGACTGCTGGGCTGTTGACAGACGCCGAAGAAATGGCTGGGAAGGCTAAAGTGCGTTCTATCATTCATTTCGAGGGCTCTGTATTTTCCTACCTTGTAGAAATCATCCGAAGAGGCAAGAAAAACGATGGCAAGGCCGAATGGAGAGGAGACCGCAGACTCCGAGTTTGACTTCAATCTCCACCCTGAACGTCAGAAGAGTACGCAATTCATCCTCACTGGTCGACTTCCTCCTCACTGAACCCTGAAAGACTCCTGGGGAATTTACACGTTTGTGGCCCTGCATTCAACTTCGCCGAAACGCCTACTCTTACCATGTAGTGCGCTCAAAGATTTGACAAGAACCCGAATGGAGTGTGTTTATCCTCGATTCGTGCTCACGGTAAAGATATGTCTAACCACCGTCTGCATTGTAGAGGAAAACTGCGAGACCTCGTTCGCCATCCGTTGAGCATTGTCCGAATTTTAAATATTCCATAGAAAAGCAAAGAGACAGCCGTATTCTCGATCGGCTATCCCATGCGCATTGTGGAATCTAGTGGTACCCGGAATGAAAATGACGTCTACTTCCCTGAGCCTCCACAGGTACGAGGTTGCCATTCTGTTCAAACTCCTCGCGCCCAAACACTTTCGCCGTCTAGAATGGAAATAACGTCCGCCTTCCTGAACGTCAACAGGTATGATGTTACCATTTTTGTATGATGCGCTGCCTCCTGATCATTTTTGCCGTTCAGGCTCCCAAGCAAATGCTGTCGCTCGCAAACCCTACCACCCGTGCAAGCGCATCAGAGTCTGACGAAAGCGAGGCAAGCTCGTCTCACCCGCCGTCGTACTGTACCCACCGTCCAACGTCCTCCATTGCGTCCCCGCCCACAGGAAGCCGTCCTGGTCTCGGTACTGCGGCTGCGGTAATCTGCACGGCAATTGTATGCATTATGGTGGTAACATATTATTCAGATCAATGGCGCTACCACGCTCCCTCCGTATCGAGAAACTACAGCACAAATCCCCGGCGTTGTATCCACACCCAGCGTAGGCCGCTCTGGTCACAACACCATGGCTCCGGTAATGCGGGCGACTGCACTCATTCACAGTCGAGTGCTAAGTTGGGATTTAAGCCCCAAGTGCGCGTTCCTCAAAAGGAACGCAGGTGGCCGCTCCAGCACCCCGTATCCGGTCCACGCCAACGCCGATTGGAGGCCGCCCTCGTCCCAACACCTCCGCTGTAATTGGCAAAAATATAGCAGTTCTCATCGGATGCTAAAATTTCATGCAGGCCACCGCCGTGACTACCCTTCCTCCGGTTCAAGAAAGTGCGGCGCTATCCACGCCCACACCCGCTGGAAGTGGCCCAGGGCGCCTCATTGAGCTTTCTCTTCATCCGGAGATTGCGGTGGTCTCTTCAACGCCCCGCATCACGTCCACGGCAACACTCAATGGGAGCCGCACCCTTCACAACGCTGTGGCTGGGGTAAGGCGAGACCGATGCATTCACATCTAGAGGCTAAAATATCATTCAGGCTGCCGGCGTCACTGTCTTGCCCCCTGTCCAAGGTGTCGTGGTGGCCAGTCCAACGCTGTCCGTCGGACCCACATCCACTTCTCCGAATGGAGAGACTAGTACTGTGGTGGCCCCTTCGACACCCCGCATCTTGTCGACGCGAACACCCACTGAGGGCCTCCCCTGTCACAACCCTGTGCGCAAGGCCACTGAATTCACATTCACGTGCTAAGATGTGTTTTTAGGCGCCAGGTGCTAATGCGCTTCTGCCGAGTCGAGAAACTGCGATGGCTGTTCCATCGCCCTCTCGTGTGTCCACCGGAACCTCGAATGCCTACCGCAGTCACATCAATGCGGAGGTCGCTTCGGTGTCGAGTACGGCAGCGTGGAGTCGGTCAGATTCTGTCTCGACCCTGGCAACTAGGTCCTCCGCAGACGACGGAGATCATAGCCACGTCACGCGCACGAACGGTTCAGACCTTGCGACGCTGTCGACTATGTCTTCTATATAGACCATGACCTCCTCCAACGACGAAGACCTTAGCTGGTCGGCTTCCATTACTGCCGCGAGCCCGTCGGACTTGGTCTCAACGAGGAACTGGCGAGATTCAATCTCGACCCGATCGACTACGACCTCCGCAAACGAGGAAAGCCTGTACTGATACTCCGTCTCGCTGGCCCTTGTGCGCTGTTTCGTTATCCACACATCCTCGCGCGATTTTCGTAATCAATGTAATGCACCGAGTTCCAATAATATTCGACTGCAAATATCCGGTCTCGGTTGGCTTAAATGCATGTACATAGATGTTCTGTGAAGCTTCTGTCCCGAGGTCGGCGGTCCGGCTCTGCAGTGTATGTAGCACGCATATGGATGACACTGTGCCGAGGACAGCCATCGGCGGAGGAGAATATCAAGGAGAAAGAAGAGCACCAGCTGGGAGACGTGGTCGCGGCACATAGAATGCATGTTTGTTCCCGTCCGATAGAGAAACAGGGACCAGATTCCCAGAAGGTATCGACTGGGAGCGAGATACCCGTAGATACTCTCTCTAGGGACTATCTTGGGGTGCGAAGAAGCTACAATCGTTCCGAATCCCCACACGGGAACAAGTCCATGAGTTTTGGGAGAAACGTTCTCTGTTTCCGGTGCAGGATGGAAGTCATAATAACTAGCATTTTCAGCTTAAAGGTACGAAAATTTAGAAATATGTCTCACCGAAAGCGGGGCTGCTCTCCCAGAGCCTGGTATGCAACGTTGTTGGCGGACAAGCCGAAACGGTCAACCCGAATGAGGACGCTATTTGGCCGAAGATGACGGGGAATTGCAGTAGCGGCTATGACGGCCCTGTCATGAGAGACCACCCGGGCAGAAGGACGTTGAAAGTATAGAGGAATATTGGAGGTGAGGTCGCTGGAATCCATTGCGGGCGTCTCTCTAGGTGGACGTCCAACTTCAAGAAAGCGCACACTGCGGCACTAGTTGATAGCCGGTGATAGCCGGCTTCCGGCAATTGATCCCCCGAGCTCAAACACGGTCACCTGCTCCGGGACAATAGTCGCCGGCGACACGACGCGTACTTTTCGGCATTTATTCAAACCATGCTTTCCGGAAAAAAAATCGGAAAAATCCAAAAAAAATAATCAGATTTCAATCGCCAGTCCCCATTTTAAGCTTTTGAGGACTTGATGTATAAAATTCAACTTTTGCACCCCCCTTGGTCATTACAGCTGTTTGCGGAACATATGGTGCAGAAGACGTGTCGGTGAACAATCGAGAGAAGGTACGATAGCATCGATTCGCAGAGTCCATCAATAACGGAAGTTGCACCTATTGGACCCAAATCCCAATGTCTCAACGCGATTTTCGGTGCGTAAATTATCAGGCTGTGCGTTCTTTATCGATGCCTGCTCTCAGAACGCGTCCAACGTTCCGAGTGAGGGAGAACGACGCGGCAGTAAATCACCATCAGCCGCGTACGATTAGCCGACGGATTTACTGTGTATGGGGATCCCTAGACTGCCGCACGTGGAGCCGATTTACGATATTTATGATCTTTAAAATTACCGTAAATTTCCCCAGCGTAAGTACTTATGCGACTTACGCCCGGCAAATCCACTTACTACACCAAACATATTCATTTGATGCGTCCTTCGCGCCCTTTTCCTCCAGGAAAAATTAGAGTACATGAGTTGAGTGATACACATAGTATGACGCACTCAAATGTGGTCTGAATCCCGAGAGAAAGGTATGAACCAAGTATGAACGATGAGAACAGCCGCCAGAATGTGAGAGGCAGTAGCCAAGCACAACCAAACATTTCCTCTTCTTATCATCAACGACGCCAACGCGCTTTGCCTCCTACATGCCGCAACAGACTACGGCCGACTCGAGGGAACAACGTACCAATGCACGAGCTTGCCCGCCTCGCGCCCTTCCAGGCTCTCCCTTTGTCAGGGCATTTCTCTTCAGTGGTCCGAAATTCTTGCAGTGCCCGTACATGGGCTCTCGTCAACCTCATCTTCGGCTTCTCTAAGCTCTGTCGTCAACCAGGCTCGGCTGAACCACTCTACCTCCTCACAGCCTCGGCCAGCAGCTCTTCCTCGTCGTCGCCCTCGCACCAATGCCATTGCTCCGCCTGCCTTGCCTCGGATCCCTGATATTGCTTTGTGCATAACTACATCGGGTGGGACCTCACAGTTGAGAACGATGAATTTGCACCTACATGTCCACTTCCTCTGGCTGCGCACTTGGTTTGCCGACCTGTCCCATGGGCGGCAGTCTCCCGCCTTCCAAGATGCGTTCGTATACCCTCCTTTTAGATAATATGTACACCAAAACTACCCACAATTCCACATATGGACCCGATGTTTAGATCTGGACACATTTTGGGCTCAGTATTGGCATCAGCGGCCTACGCGGCGAGGTGGCCGAGTACCCTGTTTGTTGCCTTTTTGGGGATGCGAGCGAAAAAGAACTCACGGTAGCACTATAGCAACTCCTAAAATCCGCCAAAATATTTCCAATCATTCATAGGATATATACCTTCGATTCAGGGCCCACGCCGCAGTGAGGTTCGCTCACAGCGCCCTAGAAATGACGATAATCGCTAAGGTGGCCGAGTACCCAGTAGCCTATAGTAATCACCGGCTCCGAGTCCGTATGGTACAAATACCAAAACCTAGTGTCCTGGGATTAATTCGGAATCGGAAACAGAGCCGCAGCCACCGCGAAGGATGGATTCAGAGATACGAGGTGCCAGACCGCTGCGATTACGCGGGGCGCTACGGCTACGAGCAACACGCGCGGCTGGACGTTCGCGAATACGGGGTGCAGGCTGTATAGCCTCGGGTTGAAGAGCTTGGTGCCGATCGAGGATGGCGGCAAATGTCAAGTCGCAGAGGACGAGGCGTGATCACGAGAAAATGGAGTTGAAATGAACACCAGTATCGAACTTATCACGCACCTTACAACGTGAACGCATGTTTACCTGCATTTATCGCAAAAGTTAGGCGGCCTCGTGGCACCAGCAAATGACGGTGGATGATAACCCACGTTGTTGACGAACCACGCGCCCGCCTCATGTTTGACTGGGTCAAGACTCAACGAGGGCCGCTGCCACGCGCCCGCATCGATTCCCCCATGTCCACAGCCCCAACCAGCGCACCCACAACTTGTACGACCGAGATATCCCTCTACCGCATAACGATCCTCGCCATGACGCTCGCCATCGGGTACCTCGCAAAGGCGTTCAAGCGCTCGAAGCACAGCGCAAAAGCCGCACACGACGACCTTCTCGTGCTCCGAAAGGCAATGGAGGGGAGGGACACGGAGATGGCGTCGCTGCATCGATCGGTCGAATCGGCGCGGGAAGACGCGCGCGGGCTGGAGCACGAGATCGCGGAGCTGCAGACAAGGATGCGGGAGCGGGAACTGGAGCTGACGGCGTCAGGTCAGCGGAGACAGGCGCTGGAGGCGGAATCGGCGCAACGGGAGGACGAGACGCGGGAGTTGATCGCGGAGAAAGCGCGGCTGGAGGCGGAACACATCAGGGCTCTGGAATTGCTCGCGACGAGGAGCGCCGAGCTCGCGGATGCGCAGGGCAAGCTGGAGCTGCAGCCAGAGGACATCCTCACCGAACAGGCCGTGCTCGCGCTCGTGCATGCATTCAACACGGAGATCAAGGACACCGCTGCTTTCCTCGCGGATGCGTTCGAGTTTGAGGCCAAGACGGGCGTCGATTCAGGAGAAGAGGAGGAATCAGAAGAGATGGCGGAGGTATACGAGCGCGCGACGGAAATTATCGGGCCCGCCCTGGTCGATCTCCTCCGCGCTAAAGACCACCACACAGACCCCGGCCTCGTGCGCCTCGCATTCCAGGGCGGCATGGTCGAGTGCGCGCGCTGGATGAGCGCGTCATGGTTCTTCGAGGACCCGGAGGACGAGCAGCTGCTGACAGACATCTACCAGCGCGTGCGCGCCGCCCACCCGCCCGGCGTCGCGGGCTGCTGGCGCGCGCTCACGCACCGGCACGTGCAGGAGCTCATCGCGGGCGCGCCGGAGGTATCCAACTACTTCGTCGACGCGCTCGTCAACGTGCTCCTCAGCGCGGGGTTCAAGAGCAGCTCCGCCGCGCTGCACGAGCTCGTGGGAGAGCGCTTCGCGGAGCACATCGGCGCGCTGGTGAGCCTGGCGCTCGGGCTGAATCGGGCAGTGGGCACCGAGGTCACGGTGTGCGAGCTCAAGACGCTGTTGGCGACGCCGGGGGTCGCGTTTGACACAGAGACAATGGAAGATGTCGTGGATCGTGACGACGCTGCGCAGCCTGGTGAGCCGGTGCTGTGCACTTACGCGCTCGGGCTCGTGCGCGCGGACAAGGTCGATGGGAGCTGGACGAAGACGATCCTGCTCCGGCCGAGGGTCGTGCTCCAGTCGGGACTGGAAGAGTTGCTCGCGCAGGACGAGACCACGCCGACGAAGACGAAGGCTAGACATGGAAACGAAGGCATGAGTATGTAGACGGCACCGAGTCAGTGTAGAAAGCATAACGGACACCTCACCTATTATATCGCCCCAAGTATTAGTCGCACAAGAAAATCTAATAAACGATAGTCAAATGGGAGGCATCAACGCACGATTGAGAATTTCCGCAGTCATTCCAAGGAGGCCGACAGTGATTCCAAACTCTAAGACGGATTCCGTGCGCCGGCGGACACGGTGGAGTTACTGTAAATGTGCAAAGTGGGACTTGGAAGATGGAGCTTGAGGTAAAGGAGAAGAGCCTTGGGAGGATTGGATGATTGCGAGCGAAGCGAAGCAATTCTTGCCTAACACGTGACGAGGGGTAGGGGGATAGATTTTGCAGAAAACAAGAACAAACGGTGCTCGCGGTGGCTGACAGACCTTGGGGGAAAGAATGCCCTCAAAAACGTTCAATTCTTGGTCAATTGCTCTGGGAATATCACCAAAAGATGCGCTTTTATGGCGTGGTTCGATTGATACCGGATTCAGACCCGACGACGAGGGAAAAAATTTGTGAGGAAAAGGAGAAATGTAAGCGTGATTACGCTTCGAGGCCTAGCGCTCCCTCGGTCTTCTTCGCGAGCATTTGCGCTTTCAGCGGATCACTAGTATGTGAGTGCGTATTCCTGCTCGTCGTGGGCTCCCGAGTACAGCGGTCGTGGTTTGTGGTCATGCCAGGAAGCACGCAAGGTCCGACATCAATCGGATCAACACAGCCACGACTCCACGAGGCTCCTGTCTTCCACCACCACGGCGCCGCCCGCACATCTCTTTGGATTTACGGGTACGGGGTAGTGCAATCTGCTATCTGACAACGTCGTCTTCCTAGTCTCCCTCCAACACGCCATGGAGTGGCCGATCCGGAGGCCAAACGCGGGAATCCGCCATCGCGCGGTGCAGCTCACCAACGCAAGAAGGCCGCCACACGTAACGCCAAACGCGGCAGGCCGCTCATTGAATCACCCGAACCCGAAGTTCAAGTTGGGGAAAAGGCTGCGGTGGACCTTGCTCTCGCCGTTACGGAGGAGCTCCAAGAGTATGCAGCCGACATCAAGAGCGCCAAGCGCGCTCTCCACGTGCGTCGTTCAGTCCATGGCGCATTGTGCGTACTTGAAAAAATAATCGGCAGGACGAAGTTTCCCGCGAATTTCGCGGTGTCGTTGGTGTACCTGGAAATCCTTGGCCAGACCTCACCATCGAGCGATCCAACGAAATCACGGGCGAAGTCTATATGAACCCGCTCTTCGAGGCCACCGTGCAGCATCCTCAGAACCATCGGCTGTTTCTTGAATTTATCAGACAAGTTGAATCCCAAATGATTGTGCGTGTTGGTTCTTTTTTGTTGGTCCGACTCGGCTCAAAATCCTCGAGAAAAATTCCGAATCCATGCCGTCGTCTCTGAAGCACGAAAAGCTCAATTTCACTTGGGACCGCGACCTTCTTTATGAGATGACGAAAACCTCGTTTCGATCCTGCAAAGGTTCTTGGCGCAAACAGACTGACGCAGCCGCAGCCGAACGAGATCACGCCAATCAACAAGTTAATAGACGGCGGGAACGACGTGTGGCGGTAGATATTGTTTCAAACACTCGGAGATGCAATACTAATAAACCTGTAGAAAACGAAGCGATTGGAGAAGGCTGTCGCCCTGTATGCCGCCAAACGTCGCGTACCCGCCCAAGCAATAAAGGATGTATTCGTTCATGAGCAGTACATGTCGGACGAGGCTTCGGGCCCAGAGGACAATAGCGAAACTAGTACGGCGGTATGAGAAACACGGATGGCACTGAAGCGAGGATATGAGAATGCTAACGACAAAAGATTTCTCGAGGTTTTGGCCTGTGATTGGCGCTCGAATGAAGTACGTTTATTTGTTGGCATCTTTCATTGAATCTTTTATCGTTTCTCTTCCAGATGTCGGATGGGTTACACGAGATGCAAAACATAGCGTTTGACCTTCTCACGCCTACGCAGAAAATAATTATTCAGTATGAACGTGTCCGCGGTACGGGCCGGCAGTCCTTGCGTGTTCCCGACCGCGCTCCGTACAATTTCGGGATAAACATGGCGTGGTTCGATAAGTACAAGGACCATCCTGACTACTCTGCCCTCCTCGAAGATTGGGGCAATTACCCAGATCCAGAAGGCTTCGGGGCGAGTTTGGTGACTGGAGAGGACGCCGCCGCAGGGAATGCCGATGAAGCGCACAATGTTGAAGGTTTGATGGCTGAGGAGGATTGATCGACTCAAACTAGTTATTGTTTCTTTGATTACAACATACACGAGAATTATTCAACGTCTATCTACTACATTTTCCGTTTCATCAGAAGCAAGCAAAGTAGGAAGGGACAGTGGAACGGGGAACTGTATGTTTGATTAACGCCGACGTTAAAGTTACCACTGTTGTTGCTCACTCGATCCATTGTGGTCGTCATCCATAATATGGGGTCAGTGTGCTCAATAGTTCCCGGGATATCTGGCATTGGACATCCTCCAACGGTATAATGAGCGGTTTGGAGTCAGCGTCGCCAGGATCTTCATATTCCTGATATTCCCAAGTGTTGATCCCTAACTCTGGGCTACGTAGAAGCACTTGTGAATCTGTTCCTTGACGGGCGTCGAGTGCGAATTCAGACTCACAATTTTCTCCACACATATCCATCATCACCGCCCTTGAGCGGGCTGAAACCCGATTCCATCATCCACGCAACCATAACTAATAATTTGTGCTCGGAGCTCGGGACCCCCGGTTGTCGATGCGATAATATGGCTCGAACCTCTCCTGTGCATGTTTCGGTTCCAAACCTTGCTTGAATAAGAGAAGAACCAGCATTGTTACGCGTAGACCGTGACGTTGAGGTGATCTGGCGTCCGTCAAGTAGTGCATAATCGTAAACATCGGCATGCAACAGAAGCGGCGTCGTGTTTGGAGTTACTTCACGAGCATTCAATGTGACTTGAGGGTGATGCCTGTTATAATAATTCACAAGTGCGACTTTCATGGTATCGTCGGTTATTCGCAGCATCTGTTTTGCCGGCTTTCCGAATTTGACTCGAGAGAGGGAAAGTTCTAGCACAGTTACATTTGAGGATGAATGAGATGTCGTTACCAAAGAGCTCACCAGTATGTGCAGCGTCTTGTACCGTCCCCAGTGCTTCCGTATTGGCACTTGCTCCAACAAGCATCTCAACGAACTTTGATTCCCGATCTGATTCCGAGTCAGCCAATATCTGGTATAGCTGTATTGAACTGTGAGCAAATTCACTTTCCGCTTCTGGGAAGCATACTTTGGAATCAAGAGCAGCGTTCCGATGAAATTCACGCATCATGGAAACCTCAAGCTCGCCACCGGTCCAGTTGTTGCTGTTCAAGTCCTTTAGAATCTTGTTCAGGCGTTCGGTTAAAAATGCCCAAAAGTTGTGGACTGGGCCAAAATCGTCGAGTTGGTCGGGTACATGAACCGACCAGTGGTGGTTTGGTTTCATTTGGTCTGCGCCATAAATCTGAACACAGTCACTGCCTATTTCTCATGTCCAGTGATATTCCACTCACCCTTTCAAATGTCAACAAATATTCCTGCAGTAAGGATTTGATCCTGGGGATTTGGTCTCTGCGTATTGAGCGACCAATCAGCATTTTTAATGCAGTTGCTAAGCGGAGGAAATTTTCGTCTTCCTCTTCGACCATCCTCGGAGATGGCTCCGGATCTCCCTTGGCCCTTCCACCGTGCCGAAGGATTCCATTTTGTCGTTGTATTCTTTATCGGCCTCATCCTTGTACTGCTCCCAAACAATTGGAATCTTGATTCGTATTAATTGCGAGTAATTTAAATTACTGTTCACGCACGATTATTGCCCATGGGCCTGTGACCGCAAATTTATATTCATCGGCGGTCAATGACCCACCGGCTGGTTCACCAACCCGTACTGGCAACCGCCCAGCCCAGAGGGGAGCCTCATACTTGACAGAAAAGTCAGTGTGAGATCATATTGCAAGACAACCCTTACAGTTTTCATGAAGTCGCGAATGAAGGTCAATTCTCGGGTAAATTTTACTGTATCGGGGCGGAGGGTGCCTTGTTTAACCCACTGGGTATACCATTGCATCTTAGCGACACCTTGGGGTTTCTAGCATTAAGGTGGAACTGCTAAGGTTTTAAGGGTAGCTTACCTAGCAGCGAATTGTGCATAGGGTCAATGACCGTCCATTTGACCAAATCAAAATATTTAAGCCGGGCAAACTCTGTCCAGCGAACTCCATTTTTCAGAAAGAAAGCAGCTTTCGCTGCCTCTGTCGGAAGCCTGGCGTATTCGTAACACAACTGACGGTGTTTTTCACCATCCCTGGCCAAAAATTCTGACGAATTTATTACGATCCGAGGGAAAATCAGAGTGGAATGTGGAACCATTGCGCAGAGATTTTTTAGAAAAGAATTTCTCTTGTGTGACCGTGCACTTGTGACACGGGGCAGCATTGTGCTTGTGGTCGGCAAAGCCATACAATTTGCATAACGCGGGGTGGTCTGCAATGATACCGACTAGGACAACACGAACAAGTATACCTATGTTGAAATCCGCTGAGTCCCAATAAATTTGGTGCAGGCTTATTTTGCTCACCCTCGGGGTTGTCCGGTGTTTCGATTCGGATACCATTGTCGTAGAGTGAAATCAAATCATCTACAACCAGGCGGAGAGGCCGTTGAAGCTGCTCTGCTGTCGGCTCTATTGGTCCTGGTGGCATTCCACTAAGGATCAAGTTCTCGGCGCGAAATCTACCAAGTGGATAGGTATTGGCAGAAATTTCTGAAAGAAAATGGGGGAAATACCTTTCGGACTCCAGTAGATTTTGAATGCAAAACGACATCACACCTGATGAGTGTGACGGCCCGTAATTACTGGTTTTGCGTTGAAACCTAAAAGGGTATTGAATTTGGGAGGACAATGAAGCAGGATGAAAAGCACCAATCTAGGCTGAATGTAACACCAAGCCTGATCTCGTCCTCGCTGCTGGTGCCATAGAAGAATTTCTGGCCATCCGGACCCTTGATCGTTTGCCAAATTTTACCATCCTGTATACTACGAGATTCCCCGGAACCGTCGGCCGCGTTTTCCATTGATCAACTGCAGCGACCATGCCAGGCCGCTGAAAGAAGTCCCGTAGGCCATCAGAGAGCACCTGGATGGGTGAAACTAGTTTTGGCTTTCGCCTTGGTGGAGCCGGTGGAGCACCGGTCACAACAGAAGCGACTGACTGAAAGAGCTGCCGTGTAGCCGGGTGAAATAGTTCAGTCTGGCAGTCTGGGCATAGCCCTCCAGTGTCTACATCGAGGTCACGGTTGAAGAGCCGGTGGCAGGTAGGACAGATTATGTACTCTATGAATCTGTCTCCCTTCAAGCCGAGGCGGGAAAAAACGGTTGGTAAAGTGGTTGGCATCGGCTGTGGGCCGATAAGACTCCCAGGTAGTGCAGAAAGGATGAAATTGAGACACAAGAGAATTAGACCGCAAGCTTTAAACGATACGTGGTGACGTGTGTGGAGGAAGGCAACCAGAAGCATTATACATCTGACATGCCACTGCGGGTGTAATTCGTTAGGTGGGTTTGCTGGTTCAAAAGAATTGGCAGTATCGCTGGAAGCCCCAGGTTGTGCTGCAACAGAGGCTAATGAAGGCTGCATCCTCGGAGTCGAGCGGGAGGGTGTATTGCGATCAGGTTCATGATCAGCAGCAATCGGTGGTCTAGTGAAGTCAAGGTCAGCTTTGAAATAAACACCAAAACAGCTTACGGCGGTAACTCATGAACTTGATTATTATCCGAGCCAAATCCCAAAATCGAAGCCGACCGCGAAGCATTCCTTCCGCGTGGTACAGAGGTCAGGCCGGAAGATCCCCGTCTACCACGAGCAGGAGCAGCAGTGGTTTGGTCAGAGAATCCTCCAGTTGGGTTCAGGGTCCCTCGTCCACGCAGACCTGTACCTCGAGCCCCCCGCGAGGTTTCGCCATAATGAGCGCCAAGCATGGGGAAGAATGAATGTGATCACTCGCAAGATCGTGCAGTATATGTATCAACTCCTTGGGAATTGTCAAGGAAAGCTCGAGACCGAACGGCGAATCGGATTCTAGGTATCTCTGTAACTGATTCTTCCGTGGGAAGGAGCAAGTGTGCAGCCAGTTAGGACTTGTGACATGGAACATACGCCGGAATCTCGGTGGAATGGAGCACATGTACTGCTTTAAAAAGGAAAGATACTCTCACAAATCAATGATTTTCCCCAAAATATGATCCGAATACAGTGTTATTATGAATGGAACAGGTTGGAGCGAGTGGCAGATGACTGTATTCGAGAAGGTGACATCTGTCTAGGGGGCTACACAGGCCTAGCCTGACATATACATACCTTGGCAGACCTACGCACATCTACACACAGCTACACAGAACTACACGGAGCTACACAGAGACTGTGTAGGCCCCTAGACAGATGTGGTCTGCCCAGCTAAGCATAGGGACCTTGCCAGATGGTAAGTCTAGGGGGCCTTGAATGCAGTGAGTGCGATCGTAAATGCTGAGTGATCAGGGCTATCCATTCCTGAGACATGTGGTTTAGAAAATGGCACTGAGGCTTCATTGGAATTAAAATAGTCTGCAGGATTGAAAATGTGGACCATTGCAAAGGCAATAGGGAATCTGTGTCTAGGCAACTAGACACATGCAACTAAATATACTGTACTATTAAAATCAATTCGTCAGTCACGCGTCACGGGGGTGCTTGACGTGACGAATTTTGGAACCTTGTCACGCGTCACGGAGGCTCTTGACGAATATACTTTTCGTCACGGTTGGTTCAAAATTTCGGTTCAGGGCTGCTCTGAGCAAGTTTCTTTAGCTGCAGACACTCTCCCTACAAATTTCTCGCCATTTTCAAGGTTTCTTGTTTCAAACCTCACAAATATCGTGCTTCAGACCAAATTCAACCGAAGTTTAACGGTGAAAATGGATTTTTTCCTGTTCAACCACAGATTTACTCAAATAAATTTCCCAGATGATTCCTAAGTCATCCTAATGGTTATTCTACATGCCTTGCAACCCTTGGAATATTTCCAGTTGTTGACGAAATTTTGGGGGTTGTCACGCAGCTGGGGGCCCTTTGACGAATTGACGAAATGATATTTCGGGTCACGCGTCACACCCCTTGACGAATTGAATTTAATAGTACAGTAGCCTGTTTAGCTGCGGGCCGCTAATGAACTCTGGAGTAGCCAGACTGCGCGTAGGCCCTCCTTCGCCGGGCTAGGGTCCGCCGACAATTCCACTTTGAAGAAAATAATTAACTGTCAGTCAGAATGTCAGGCTGACTGTCAGAACTGACAGATGACAATTAACAATTGCCTATTTGGGAAATTACGCAGATACAGCTATTCGACAGCTATTCGACGAGTTACCAGTCCCAGTCGGTTGCCTGCGATGCTGCTACGGGCTGGGGCTGCACGCTTCCGCTCTCCTTAGTCCCCGCATCATCATCTGTGACCGACAGCAAGCCCCTCAATCCGGGTGCCCTCAACATCACATCCACGTCGACCACAAATACGTCGTCGGATCTGAACATCTTCTTGTTTTTCTTGCGCCCGCGTTTCATGCGTGCTATCTTGGCCCTGAGAGCGTCGGATATTTTTTCAAGCTCCTTGTCGTCTTCTTCGTCCATTTCCATTGAGTCGGCATCGGAATCGGACGCGTCGGAATCTTCCTCTCGCCTCTTCATCTTTGCCTTGTCAATCACAGCCTGGTCAAGCCGGTGGAACGCAACGGTTGGACAACGTGGAGGCCGCCGTGAACCCTCTGCGCCCTGAATCAAACCGTTCTGAGTTTACTCTCCGTAATATGTGAAAAGTAGACCGACCGGAGCATGATATCTGTACCATTGACCAACCATTATCATATCCAATAGACCCTCCTGTTTTTGGTTTCCCCGCAGCGGGCTGTTGAACCAGGTGATGTTGGAATTGGTGCCCTCATCGGGCGTCGAGTTGACTAAGATTCCAAATATTCTGACTCCGAGCATCTGCTGAACGTGAGTTTATGAATATGGATCTGGAACAGAAAAATTGGACAGGCGGAGGATCACCCTACTCCGCTCCGCAATCAGTGTCGCCCTTTGCACTTGGCACCTGTATGTGCGACAATAATTATTGATTTCTGATGATCTTCATTTGCAGCCCCGATGCCTCAAATTAATAACCCTACCTCCGTTGCGACAGCCGTTCCGTCCGATTCGCACCACCACCTCTCCTGTAAGTGCTTTTTATTACAATTTTATGCCATCACTAATCGTGTGGCTGAAGATCTCCATTCAATGGCTTCTGCTATTGGAGCCAGGTCAAGTCTTGTATCATCTGTTGGCCCTGTCGCACCTCCCAATGAAAATTCTTTTCATGATACGTTCACGTTTCACGGTCCTGCGTACGCGCAGGACGTCCCTTGGATATCGGCGGTGTACGCGCAGGCCATAAATGATGTTCATATGACTGTCAATCCTGTCCGTATGCGCTCGTCTACTTCGATTTCACGAAGTCGTGGGTCTAGAACTACTGCTATCGTTAATGCTTCGTCAGCAAGCCCGTCGAAGTTTAGGCAGCCTATGGGACCGGTATGAGCTTTCCCCTCGGGTTTGGATATCCTGTTCACCTCGGCCAATCCTTTGGAGAACATATCCACCGGCGACATTAACTCGGTGTACTCGCATATGGCTCACCATGGTATTCTCTCAGGGCCTGAGCATTTGCCAGGCAAAATAGGCCATCATCTACCACTTGCTGTCGGGTATGTGTACTACCACATTGCCCAACGGTTTGTTGGCATTTTCGCATGTCAGCTGCAGAGCCTAGGCTGCTGGCTTTTCTTCACCTCAACACATGGCTCCTGCGGCGCACAGTATTGTACTGTCTGCTTCTCTTCCTGCAGCTCATCTCAGTGTCATGGCTGAAGCTCTTGGTGTCCCTGATATTGATATTGAGCAGGTTCTGTCTGATAAACGTGCTGGGTTTGTTCGCAGCCATGGTATTGCTAATCCTTTGCATGTTGTCTTTGACCGAGTTGAACTGCTTCCCAGGGCGGCATTAATTACCCTCGCAACTCTACACGGTGTTGATATTGGTACTAATACTTTGCCTATAGCTTCCTGTCGTTTTGGATCGTTTCTCGCTCACTTCATTTCAGGTCAACTAGATGCTGAGCCAATGACACCTCTTGGACCGTCGCCTCCGCTTCCATCCACTTCACACGTCCCTGATTCGGGTACATTCCAACCTAGCACGCCGATCCGAGTACAGCGGAAGCCGGTTACTATGGCCTTCGATGCTCCTACGAAGCGGCCGCGATTGTCCAAACGTAACCAGACTCTCAATCATTTAGTTTCACCTTCTGATTTCCTTCATAGACGTATCGCTTGGGGAAATCAACAATACTGACATCTCGACCCGGCTCGCATTATCTTGGCTATGGCTCGTCTTTTACTTCTTCCCGAAGCCTCCGAGCCTCAAACCCTGTCTGTGTCTGTATGTCCCCTGCCATCCCTGTCATCATGGCCCTGCGACCCGTGCACTGTCCTCCGTGTCCCTCCACCTTGCTAGTATACAAGCACTAGCGCCCCCACCTGGATACCTTCAGGCTCTTCACGCCCATCCTCTCCACCCAGCAGAATCAAAGAAAGTGGTAGAATCTACATGTAGATTCAGTTATTCGTGTCTTCTGCTGGTGAATATAGTTGATCCGATCAGTGGCTGTGCATGATTGAAGAAGGCAGTTACGGGCAAGTTGCGGGTGAATTGAGGCACAAAGAAAGATGTTTTACCAAGGATGGCACAGTCAAATCCCGCGTAATGGTGGGTTAAAAATATTCACCAGCAGCTATAGCCAAGGTTCTTGGGGATAAAATATTATTGCTCCATACATCAGCCACACCCTGGTATGCAGTAGTCTCCCCTAGACAGACGCTTCAACAATTTTTGACGTCGTACCTCCGTTTGTTGAAGTCTGTTAGTAAGCGCGGGGGTCCGATCAGAGTAAAACCTTGTTACATAATCATCGGAGTTTGAATTTACCATGGATTCTCGTCGTTTTGACGGCGCATGGCATTTTTTTCATTTTCTTTTGAATCAGTCTCACTATTAGTGCTTATCTGCGACGATCTGCTTCTTCAGAATCTCCCTAAACATGCTTGAATTGGTGTTGTAGCACATGGTTCAAGATGAGGTGACATGATTATGACATTTGCCCTTCAACTTGACTCTTCCACAGCAACGTCAAATAGCACTCGAAAAATCCAAATAAATTTGAGCGATCACAGAACATGTATATAATTGTAATGGTGGTGTTTTCAGACGGCGCGACAGGGAGCAATGTGCTCATTTCGTGATTATGTAATAAGCTTTTACTCTGATCAGACACCTGAGCTTAGAACAGGACTAGGTATGCAGGGCACATAATATTACAGCCTGTGGAAATAGTAACCAGAACATTGCATTTGCATCGATGTAGTGCAGACAAAAAAGGAAAGCAACTCATGGGCAGAATGCATATGCTGCCTCGGGCAATCATACAATGGTCTGCTGGTGTCGTGGTTGTTGTTTTGTTGTGTTCTTGCTGCCATCAGCTAAGGCTTCCTGGGTTCAATCCTAGCCTGTCTGAGTGTTTTCTTTTTTGCCCAAACACCGATCAGCTGCATCCAGGTCTGTTGGGCTCAAAATATTATCCTACCCATCGGCCCAATGCTAGCCCATTCACAAACTAATATTGCTGTCACCCATCAGCCGACCCGAATCCAACTGGGTTAGGTTCGAAATATTATCCTACCCATCGGCCCAATGTTAGCCCATTCGCAAACTAATATTACTGTCACCCATCAGCTGACCCTGGGTCAGCAGGCACAATAATATTTCGGGCTGTCAAAATATCAATGGGCTGAATCCAACTGGGTTGGGCTTGAAATATTATCCTACCCATTGGCCGAGTATGGAAAGCCAGAGCACCACGCTCGTTTGATGGCCGGTGATTGCCCAATCAGGCAGTCGGACCCAGGATATTCCGACGCCGTTCAGGCTCACCATCAACAACGTCGATTACTCAGCGCTATGCGGCAACATCTCCGGGTAACATAACCCAACACTTTGCAAGTTACTTAGAATGTAACAAATTTGGTGTACCTTCTACTACTATATCATTGTACATCAAGCCTTGTTGGCGCCAAATGATGCGAAGGAAGCGAGCGATGCGAGTAGTGATGTGAGTGATGCGCACACTTTCGGATCAATCGCGATCACGTGAACCTCGGTTCGTCAGACTCGAAAGGCGTGTTGTACCCCAGGAACAACAGAGAATCATTTGGTAGATTTTACCGAGGATCTTATTAAGTAAGAGATGCTCCGAATTCGTCTTTGAGCCGGGTTGACTCCAAAGACGTGCTCTCATAACCTAAATGCGGTGAAAGTCCACACGGCTCAGATCCTCGGGTGTGTGCATGAAAGTTTCGCACATGGGCCACGGATTCTGGGTCAACTTTGATCTGAATCGCGCACGGGACAAAGAGCGCTAACTGTAAGCAACAAGAGAGGCTCGAACAAAGTGAACATCTATATAAGAATTGAACACTTCCTGTGTGGGCGAGACAAGACAATTTCACTCAGGGACATTCTTATTGGCTCACTGCGTACCCAAGTGCCGTCATTTGCTCCACTCTTCCATCAAAATTGTCGAGATGTTGAATTTTCCGCGGCCGCTCCACTCGACTATTTCTATTTATAAAATGTTGAGATGCTCATTGCATGGTTTGTCTCCGCCCACCAAGCGGTACATCCACAAACATAATACTAAACCACAAAATCTGTTCGATTGCTATTGCGAAAATGTTGAGATCTTGAACACGGGTCGCAAGAAGGCCAAATTCCATGAGGCAGCACGTTGTGTTGTTGACACGGTTCGGCATGCGTCTAGTTATTTTTGCAGTCAGGCGGATAAATACCGATCGGAAGACAAGCCTAACTGGAATTCGAAGGCATGTCTAGTATTTATCTTGCTAGAAGTCCCGGTGAAGCTCTGTCTGTGGAGGCCGGAATCCCTAGGAGGAGGGCAGTGGTGTAGTTTAGAGGAGACAACCGGGCCCAGCCAGGGCTGTGTAATTCTGTTTAGGACAACCCAAGACATCGAAAGGAATAGTTTAAATGCAATCCACGCCAAAATATGTGTGTCCAGTGGTGAATTTGCCCGAGATTATCACCTGTGCATTTTTTGCAGGCATGTGCATTTTTGCCGATTGGGTGGTGTTGTTTTGCTTGAATACCAAGTCAGTTGCGCATAAATATTCGAAATCCCTTCAAGCTGTGTGTTCGACTGCATGATCAAAGTGAATGTCGATCAAGGGTTCGTCCTTCCCACACAAAGCCTCGCTGGGTCATGGAGACAGAAGCCGAACCAAGGTTGAAATGGTTGAGGCTCAATCATTCACAATGCCCTCCGAACACCCCCGGGTCCGTCACCCGGAGTCGTACTTGTACCCCTGGAGCATAGATCTGGATAGGATCTGTCGCAATTCATTGATTTTTATTTTGACCGCGCCGAGTCTCGAATGCTGGGTCTACTGTAAGTGGAAGTGAAGAAAATTTGACTAGTTCACAGATGTCTTGAGAATGGGTACTTCAAACTGACCCAGAATCTTATCATTCAATTACCCCTGTTGCACTCACTGGGCTAACAAAGGGCAACTACTTGAACCGTGGGAATGTTGCTCATCGCCTGCAGCCGAAATTGAGAAAATAGATCACAAGGTCGCAGCACATTGCCAACTGGTTCTGGGTACGATTATCTGGCTACGCCGGAGTTCGGATCGATGCACTTCTCCCACTCAGTGCCATGAACAAAATATGTGAGATCCAGTTTTACCACGCCTGCGGGCCCAAGGACAAGTGAGTTCCAAGGAAGACAGAAGTCATCACGAAGCCAAGGTGGAACCCAGATGATGCGATGAGCCAAAGAATCAATCACCCAACCATCCTGTAAATGTGAATGGTGCCCGCGGTGCAGTGTCGGTGCCGGATCCTAAGGAAAATGAGCCGGGACAAGGGAATAGTAGGAAACCCTCATCATTGCCGCCTATACGGCCCTGACTCTCCCGGCCGTGCCGACTCCGCCGCATGACGCGATCACCGCCCACTGTCCAATAAACTTGGTCATCAGCACGCGAGCTAGGGGCGCTGCTGGGTTAGCAGTCGTGCGTAAGGTGTAGTGCTCGGCGCGTGTGCATTATTGACTGTGTGGGGAGAAAATATGCTGTTACACCTTTTAATGCAATGATATTCTTACGGGAAGAATAGATGTTGTGAGTAAACCTTATGTGGCAGCATCACTGGCACCCCGAAATACCCTTACGGGAAGTCAACCATTTAATTGATCTGTGAATTTTCATAAATCTATTATAGTAATTGAGTCTTTCTACCCTAACGGTGACTGAGGAGTTATTTGTCTATTAACTTTCAGTACAGATTGCCGTTAATTGATATGTCTGGTGAGCACTCTGCAAACTGCTTCGGCACCGTGTCTAGCCCGCTCTCTTTCCAAGGGTAAAACTCTACGTAAAACCAAGTCGAATTTGTCGGCATGGAACAGTCTCAAGTTCTCTTTAGCCAATCTCTTGGACTCTTTTGTGGGTGACCTGCCTAGGGTTTTTCCGAATATGAAGCATTCTACAGACGGGGTGCTGATTTCAGGATATCTGTCACCCGACCTGAATATCGGCCATGGAATATGTCGAAACTGGAAGGGGAAGAACGGCTGTTTGGTGTGTCTCATGATTTCCCACTTCTTCTTGTACATAATTTTTTGGTCCTGAAGGGTCCCCGAGTCCCGGCTCTCCCACTCCCGCTGTAGATGATCCTGTCCCAAGTTCGGATGGACAAGGAAGGTCTGATTGGAGGTCGATAAGGGGCTTTTCGTCTGGTAATCTTCAGAAGAGTGAGTCGATGATTGTCAAAGCCACGAGTTTGAGCACGCACCGGTAAGTATTGACGCACCGTCGATCCTCGCGAACATACCCGGATAGTTGCTTGCGTAATGTGAATCTAAAGCTAAGATTCCTGATTCCTTTGACCCAGCTGAGAAGTCAAAATGGCAAGCTCACCGGAAGTGTAATCTGCTTGATGACTTCCATCCATTGAGATGTGGGAATATGCCTCTGGGCCGGAGCTGTTCCAAACGGTCACCCCTGAGTCAAACAAATCAGACCAGACGCGCAGAAATTAAGGATCCAATTCACAAGTTTCATCGACATCCATCGGGGTGTAAATCCTCGACTCGTCAACGCTCACAGGGGACTCGTCAACGTCCATGGGGGTGTACACCTTGAATTCGATGTCTTCACTATTGAGAGCATATTCAATTTGAACGGCAAGATTCAAAGTCAGCTTGGTAGGTTTGCCTGGGAGTGAACTAGGGGGTGGATGATCAACATCAGCGTGGTTCCGGCCCACACTGTATAATGGCAAGTCATTCGTCATCACCCACCAGGAGCAGGTCGCAGACCAGGATTTTTGCCAATAGATACGACATTTTATGGTGTGGATCGGCTATGGCGGTCCCGATGTAGTTTAAATAATACGCCGAATACAAATCTGCCTGAGGTTTGTTTTATCCACGCAATTGAAACATCTATTTCACCCAAAGAAAGTATTTGTGATTTATCTCCGATTTTCTGGGCCAAAAAACCGGCGGATGAGATTGGCGTCCATATGTCATTTCTCCCACGGGGTTTGTTGTGGGGGACGTCGGCGCCGCCCTCCTCAAACACGTGAGCTTCGGCACGGTTATTTCCATTATTCTCACTGCAGCGATCGGCTGATGTCGAAGGAGACGATATAGCAGCATAGTTCTGTGGTCATGCTTTTCAAAATGTAATGCTTGCTGGGGTTCCTGAAAGTACTGCTTCCCCTCGAGCATACAGTAGTCGCTACCGACCTGACCGCGACACCGACGAAGTCTATGAGAAATACTGCTACGCAGGATTGCTTCCTCATTGTCCATTCACAGCGAGCAAAGCTACTTGAGAGTACAAGTTTACCAACACCGGGGAAATATGCCAGCTAGACAGTTGCGTATCAGGCTGAATCGTATATATCCAAACTATGGGTCCCCAGGAGGTCGTATGGGACATCATTATGTTGCCAAACTATCGTTGCCGGTGCACTCGGACACTTAAGGAAGAATTACGAGTAATTTTTTCTGTAAGCCATTTGAGGACATCGGAAGTGGCTAGAACGATTGCAATCTGGCTTTTACATAGATCTACATCACTGTTTTGCGAGAAACCAACCATCCCTCGTTAAACTACGGCAAAACTTTTGTGAGGTCAGACTGTCCGAGTTCTAGGTAACATTCAAGTTATCTTCGCCAGAGGCATGGTTCATTGAAGCACCTCAAAGTTTTGTTCTGAGGTTCGCGCGTATCTGCGCTTCTGTCCGCACGGGGGCTTCTCCTTATCCTCCTTGCCTTACTTCGGCTCCATCTTCGCGCGGGACTTGGCGGGCTTCTTGAAGACAGCGGGAGCCTGAGCATGGGCCTCGAGCGGTTGACGGCCGCGCGGGCATGGTTAAGGGTGGGGTGTGGGACTACGGTGTAACGGGGAAAGGACTCCGGAAGAGGACAGAGGATATCCGAGGACGGAACCCGGACTAAGCGGAGTTCCCAAGCGGGACAGGACGAGACAGAGCAGAAGAGCAGCCCAAGGGAGAACCTGATACTGGCGTGATCGACCAAGGTTAAAGGTACACGTAGACTGGCAGCGCACGGACCAGGTGAGGTATTCGTAACCGCATAAGTAACTTGAAGTCGAGAAATAACGAACTAACATGATTGTAATTGGCCGGCGAGCGGCAGGGCACAAACAGAATGCAGAGCAGGTAGGCGGGCCCCGAGGCCCGTACTCTACTGCGTGCTGTGTAAATTTATCGCACGTGTCTCGCCGAAAAATTAAAATTGACACTGCGCCTCAGAAACGGCATAAACGGTGGAGGGAAACGAGATGGCTAAGGTTCACCAGGCGTAGAAGTAGAGCTTGACCTCTGCCTCTACCTCTGGAACCTTTACCCCTCCGGAGGTAATACCGCACCTTGCCACGGAAAGTGAGCACGCAATTGCATGACTCCGCCGAGATGTGTCATATTCAGGAGAAATCGGAGAGAAAAAAAGAATGCGCACTGGGGGACTCGACGTTATGACCTAAAAATGCCAATTTGGCGGACGCTCTGCAGCACGAGCGCTACAGTGCAGAAGGACAAACTCATAGCGGGGCGCGCGATGCCGATCCAGTTCCGGAGGCTAAAGTTAGTGGGCATTTAGAGTCCTCACTCACAAAACAAACCGTAGGTCACGGTAAACGGCCGGAAACGGTTCTTCAACCAAGATCCAAAATTTAAATTTTTGTTTCGAACGGCAGGGGAGTCCTGTGTTTACCACGCCCGGGTGATTGGTGATGGGCCTTATTACAAATCTTCGGAGTTTGAATTTCCATCTAGAGCGTGGAGCGGCATATACGCGTTTTTTCATGGAATTTTGATGCAGACCTTCATTTTATGCCTGTGTAAGATGTTTTGTCTCTTCAGATTTTGGACAAATTCTTACAGAGGTGAGGTAAAGCGACATGGACCAGATCATGTGATTTCGTCGCGTAAATAAAGAACAAAGCTCAACGTCAAATTTCGATGAAAAATGCCGAAAAAAATGGTCCAAGCCTAGGATGAGTGGCAGACACCTCTGACATAGTTTCCTGGGGTTAAACCCAGAATTCTGTTATGTCAACGAAAAGTTGATGGTCCCATGATTGGTAATAGGGTGGATCACCAATACTTGATGCGCGGTAACTAACAGACCACAACATGCGAAGTACGAGCACGTTTTGTTGTAGCGTCTGTCTAGGAGAGACTAGACCCCCTCCCCCCCCTCCAAATAAGGATATTTCTTATCTCGATAGCCCCGTTGGTTTTAGGTCAGGTCTTTGATGATAGTCTACCTTCCCAACATCAGTAAAACAACACCTTTGTCTTTGGCGTCTTGGCTAAGACGCCAAAGACGCCAAAGACACAATATTTGCTAAAGACACGTGTCTTGCCCAGCGAGATCCACTAGTCTTAGGTAAGACGTCAGATCTTGGGCAAGACCAGTAAGACGGGCAAAGTCTTGGATAGGATAGCAGTCCTCTTGTGAAAGATACTGCGAAAGATGTCATGAAAGACTTTCGACCAATTCAAAGCATGCTTAATTAGGCAACCATGCCGACGCAAGTGCTGCTGAACGGCAGGGAGTTAACTGACACCTCCATTAGTACCTGAAGCACTGGATATTAGTACCCAAGTACTTTATATTAGTACCTCAAAGCACCAAAATACAATGCATGTGCTCGTTTTTTCACCGATATGCAGTGCTTTTTGGCATAAATTAGTGCGTCAGGGTACTGATTTGCAGTGCTTCAGGACACTAATATCCATTGCTTTGGGGTACTAATTTCTGGGGGGGGCATGAATGATCTCTACGGCCACATTGCATTGTGTCTGACACAGGCATTCAAGGACGGCGCGAAGTGCTAGCATAATAAATGTCCTTGCTAGTACTTTACAGCTTGTAACATTGTTGGCAGCACGCGGGGAGACAAGCTAGCCTGGATCACTATGGTGCCGCTCACTTAGTCACCGCTACTTTTGTACAGTGGCCAAATCGGCCCGGGAAATTTTTTGAATTTTGATGGCCGGTATATGGCCGGAAAACACTATTCGCTTGCGCGTTTTTTTCACGACACGACGCGTCTACTCGCATACTCACAAAACTATCATGGGCCGCCACCCAAAAGTTCCACCTCATCTGGTTGCTGCATGCAATGCAAGACATTCTGCACGGGCCGCACCATCCCTCTCGACGTCAACGACTCCTATGCCACCGGCTCCCGATAAGTGTGATTATACGTTCGTGACGTTGAAGGAGAATCTTCTGAATGCTCCTGCCTCCGTACAATTGAGCACAATACGGAAATGGGAGCACCGCATGGTTCGGTGGATGGATGCATACCGTTCGGGGCTTGGCGCGAAAGATGCTCAATTGCAGGTTAGAGTCGGGAGTTCCAGGAAGACTTATTCCTCACATAGGGGTGTAAATCTTATGGTTGCACGTACATTTGATCAGTAGACACATGATATAACCGTTGTATGCATCCAGTACCAAAAATTGATGGGTTTTGGGGAGCGTGGCCAATTTGGTCCAACAAAAATTATAGAACTCCTTCATTTTTTTAGCTAGAGAAAATCCCTCTTGGGAGAATGTAGCTACAGTTGAAACAAGCATTTCTGCAAGAGGGTTTAAAAATCCGATTTTCTTTGGTGGAAATCACTCGCTTGTACAAAAGTAGCGGTGACTAAGTGAGCGGCACCATACGCGACTTCCCAGCGAGAAAAGGAGAAGGATAAGAAGCAAATAATTCGGATGAGGAGTATCAAAGGTAGATAGCGGAAATTTCTGGGCTGTGAAAGGCGTGGGAATTTTACCTCGAAGGCTTTGAATTTGCCCTCGAATTCGAGGCCTTGAAGGTTCCAGAACCCCGGTTCAAGGCCTCGACGGCGACCACTGCGGACTAACCCGAATACCAGAAATCTTTTCGGTGTCTGACTAAGGCCGGGGTGAGCACGAGAAGGACGAAGAATGGAGCAGATTGCGGAGACGTTAGCTAGACGGCCGCGTGATGGTTTGTGAGTTGGCTCTGCACGATGAATGCAGTCCGGAACAGAGGTCGAAAGTGATCCGCCGTTTGGACGAAGGCCTAGTCCGACAGAACCAATCGTAGAAATAGATGAGGAGGAGGACAGAGGCAAAGGTGCAAGACCATAGCCATTTCCAAATGCGGATACCGGGAAATCGTGATTTGCGCCGCAACAGGACAGTGAAAGCTGTCCGCGGGCCCAATGGATGGAGGGATTATGGTGTTTAAACCAGTCGAGACCAAGTAAAACAGGATAAGCCATTTGTGCATTTAGGTCGGTACCTTGCCCCTTGAAGGATTGAGGTCGTCGATTGTTCGGCCCATTTCTTGGCGAAGTTCGAGGTTGTTGGACGACAGTCGCGCCCCCAACCCCGTGTCATCCCCGTTCACCGAGGAGGACAAGCAGGCCAGTATGCCCAGCAGGACTACTCAGGAGGTCAAGGTCAAAGCGGCCCGCGCTGTCCTGGCAATGGATGCTGTTAATGCGGACGGCAGCATGTGAAGTCAGGCGTTTAAATATGTGGACCATTGCAAAGGCCACGCATTTCAAAATGTAAACCAGTAATTACGCTCTGGAATGCGCAATAATGCCTCCAAGCGGGATCCCAATAGTGATCAGGGCTATAGAAAATGGCCCTGGGACTTCATTGGAATTGAAATGGTCTGCAGGATGTCAGGTCACGCGTCTCAAAATGTGGACCATTGAAAAGACAATAGAGTCACGCAGTTCAAAATTTAAACCACTAATTGTGCTCTGGAAGGCACAATAATGCCTCCGAGCGCGATTGAATAGCTGTAAATGTTCGCAGTGACTAGGGCTATAGAGAATGGCTCTGTCAGCCACACAGAAACCAATGCTTTCGGCAACACATGCGATCTTTCAGGGGCTTCAGCAGAACCTCAAGGACACCATCAGTGCCTTGCCCAAGGACGCCGAGCCAGAGCTTCTCCAGGGCCTAGTTGATGCGCACACGAAGTTAGGTGATTATTATACGAAGTTCGATCAATCCCGCTATTATCTGTGGGCATCGTGTTTGTGCTTCTCTGCTCTCTTTGACTTTGGCTGGCTGACAAACTCTATCAGTGCTGAATCCCGGAATATTGTATGATCGACTGAAAGATGACTATAAGGATGAGGTCGATTTGTCCGACGCCGTGGATGATGCCAAGCGCGACCTGGAATTCCACTACGACGTGTACTATGCACCCGAATCGTCGACGCCGTCTACTCCTTCGACGAGTCAGTTAAATGCTCAATCCGGTGGAACACCCCAGAAGGTCGACTTCCTGTCGAGGTACAAGAAGAACACAGGTTCTGGGCAGATGAAGAACGAGCTTGCAGAGTATTTTCGGCTAACATTCATGTCCCAGCCGTTTGACGAGGACGCTGATCCCCTTCAGTGGTGGTACGCCCATCGTAAAAAATTCCCCAACCTCTACCGCCTGGTCCGGAATGTCCTCTAAATGTCCTCTGCATTCCTGGTAGCCTTACTTCCAAAATCACAGATGCACTGTACTAATTCGGCTATCACTAGGCTCTGCCGTTGCAGTTGAAGGAATCTTCTCCGGTGGGCGGGATACAATTGGGTTGCATCGTGCGAGTTTGAAGACGGACACAATCCAGATCTAATGTTCGTCAAGGCACAATTGAGGGTGGCCCGCAGGGAGCTTGAAAAGCTTGAGGCAGCACAAAAGCAGATTTGAGTCTGGTACCCGTACGATACAATATTATTCAATACATTATACCTTATAAACGCGTGTGACTCGACCTCAACGACCGTAACCCCGTCTGGACGGCCCGTCTGAACGGCCGTGACCCGTTTGAACGGCCGTAACCCGGTGTACGGACGGGTCCCGTCCGTAGATGCTTCTGGGGCTCGCCTCTACGGTGATGAACAGCGTCCGGCGCTACGACGCCCGTAATCAGTTGATCTCTGCCCGATCGGCCGATGCCTTAGCAACCAAACAAGCGCGCCGTTTCCTTTAATGTCCACCACCGATGCTCTCTTACCAACCTGTTTCCCACGTCGCCGATAACCACATGCTCACCACATGCTCACCACATGCTCACCACATGCTCCCGCCCCCTGAATTTTACCATTTTATTCCATCCCTCCGGTCTCAGCTGCCACTCACGCTTTGCTGGCAATTCATTCCTGTTTTTCTGGGTTCATTCTCCACGCGATCTCGGGCATTTCTGGCAGTCCTCTTCGTCAGCTGGACGGCTGAATTCCGTAGGATTAGTATTTCTATTTTACTCATACATGGTTTGCATTTACTATAAAATCTTGTGTTGTTCTACGGTGAAAACAACGAAGCTTTCCCCTCTTCCGTCTGTATTAAGTTTGCTCTTGCTCTCTTGCTCTTGCTCTCATACTCCTACTCGCGTCCCTCGTCGTCCCTCGCATTCACTATCATCTGTCCTCATCGATTCACTGCAGCCTTCATCGTTGCTGCTCCCGCTCCCGAACCTTCTCAGTTTGATTCATTGCCATCGTCCCCGTGCCCTGCCTCGAGCGAGCTTGAACCTTCGCTGGAAACCCTCGCACATCACATCAGTTCTACGGCCCTCTGAGCGGCTCCCAGTGCCATCCCCATCTATCTTTATTTTTGTTTTATAGCTCCGCTCACAGACGCGCCGCAGGCACATCAACGGGACGGGTGGCGCCCAAAACGGCCGTAATTACCCGATCCATAAGACGGGACGGACGGGTTTAAGTCCTAGCGCGCACTCTTTCCAGCCCAATTCTATACGGATTTCTATCATTCTAGGTGCGTTACAAAGCCCTTCTCTCCCTGAATCGAGCTGAATTTCCACTTTGTTATTAGCCCCTCGTTATCCACGCACAAATGGGCAATCGCCGGGTTCAATTTTCTGTGCGCGGTTTGGGGGTCCATTCACCTAGCCAGACTATGATTCAACCAGAAAAGGAACACTCATTCCACTTCTGGACCGGGAAGAGATAAAATATGCGCGTGGCCAGCAAATATTCCATAGCGTGATTAGGCGGGGGTTAAAATCTCTGTGCGCATATTGGAGGGTGCATTCATCTAGCCAAACTATGATTCGACCAGAAAACGAACAGTCCTGCACCGGGAAGGGATAAGATATGTGCACAGCCAGAAAATTCAAAAAAATATTCCCAAAGTGGTTCGCCGGGGGTTAAATTTTCTGTGCTCGTGTTGGAGGGTGCATTCACCCAGCTGGACTATGAATCGACCAGAAAATGAACACACATTCCACTTCTGCACTGGGCAATGGACACAATCAATTTTGAACCCCGTGACTCATATCGAGAAAGGAAAGATCCAAAGGAATTCAGCGGGCCTTCTGTGGCATTTTGGGACTCGGCCCGACCCGTCCTATCGAGGACCAGTCCGCAAGGTCGCAAGTCAACGAAATCCACTCGAGATAATACTTTTGTGCGCCTAGTCTCTACCTCTCCTGCGACGGCTGATGTCCAGTCCGTTACAGATGTTTTTCATTATCGAAGGTGCCGTCCATGTGACGGTGTGCGATAATGCTTTCGTCCTCCCTTCAGGTGGCATGTTCATGGTTCCCCGGGGTGAGCCAATTATCTTCTGTACGCCTCAGAATATTGATATTACTGTAGGCAGCACCTATTCTATTGACAACCTCATGGATCGTGATGTAATATTGTTCTTGCAGGCGCGCTATCCTACCGCGGGTGAAGTCAGTGATCCTAACATGACACTTGTCGACGGTGTCAATGATTAACAAGGTGCGCCTGGTATGTCGGGCGTAGTGAGCTGTATCCGACTTTCTTTCAGAATTCAATGCGCCATGTAAATTATGTATTCCCGGAGACAGTTGGAGAACATGTTGAGGAGGAGGATGACTGTGCCAGTATAATATATCCTCCCACAATTGAAACAACCACGTGTTCGTTGAAGTCTATTAGTTCCTCCCGAGGCATGCTAAATGACGACGTGCGTGGGGGCCGATCGTTTAATCGAGGTGCGCTTCTCAACACCGTCTTGGAGCTTCGTACAGGCCTACGTGTATGCAATCGTTCCCGTCCCTCGCTAGGACATCCTCCAGGATCTTTTGCTGCTTAAAACCCAATATAGTAGGTTCTAAGGCCGGCAGGTTATGATTCGACTCCAGCCCATAACATAATGTAACCGTAATGTAATTGAGAAAATCGGGCCCATACTTATGTAATGGTATGCGTATCATAATGTAACGTAATCATACGATAATCATATTCAATTGTATTTAATCACGGATTGTGACGCCCTCCAAGTACCTTGTCCCAGCTGGCGGACTGAAAGTATGACAAACGGATAGCGGGGTGAAGTACTAGCACAACACGATTGTCAGAGCGGAATAATGTTAGGAAATAAAATTCGTACCAGCTCCAATAAGCACGTTGTGGAATATTTTTAAATTTTCTGGCTGTATTTTATCTCTTCCCCGTGGTGCAGTAGCGGAATGTGTTGGATTTGGGTGGTTGCGGTCAATGGTCCGTCGTATTCGTAATGTACACCAGCTGATGGCGTACGGACAACGGACAGCGGGAAGCCACCTGCAGTTCATAAGTGTGTAGGTAGAGCTCAATCATTGCTTATATTGCCACCTATCTGAGACCCGTTCCCTTTCCCTCGCTTCCTCCTCCTTCTGCGCTCTCCCTATTGCCAACAGAATGAGTGTTTATTTTCTGGTCAAACCATAGTCCGGCCAGGTGAATGCACCCTCCAACCTGTCACAGAAAATTTAACCCCCGGCGAACCATGTTGTGGAATATTTTTGAATTTTCTGGCTGTGCACATATTTTATCCCCTCCCGGGGCAGAAGTGGAATGAGTGTTCATTTTCTGGTCAAATCATAGTCCGGCCAGGAGGATGCACGCCCCAAAATGCGTACAAGAAACATTAACCTCCAACTGAGGATCATTCCCCGAGGGCACCTGGAAGTCAGAATTCATTTATGACCCCCCCAGAGCATAAACAACGTAAGTCAATTATCTGATAGATTTAGTTATCCTGTTGAACTGCTGGAGGCACCAGAAGGGAATGTTGGCTTCGAGGTGCCCTCATAAATGCTCTTGTGGTGTCCCTGAGCCCAACAGCAGTACTCCATAACCTTCTCTCATTGCACAGCGAGAGACTTCTGTGGGAATCACATATTCTGGGATTATATTCATTTTAGGCATGATATAAAGAATCTGGCGACGAGATGCCCTCCGGATTCGCATTCTGATTCTGTCCATATAGTTTGCAGAGATATAAACCCAATATTGAGCCCGCAAGAATAAAAATGAGAAAATTTGACAAAAAAAAAAAAAAACAGGCCCCGCCCTAAGTTCCGCAAGCTGTAACTTCGATATACAGTGCCAAAACCCGGATCCGAAAAAAAAAGTCTACCCCATGTGATACAACCACAAATGTGAATTACATCCTAAGGCTGCATCAGGGTACACTAGCCTATGCACAAATATTTTTGGGTCGTTGTATTGCATTTGGCAGTTTGACCCAGATCCGAAAATCCCGATCAGAAACGGTGTTACACTCAGTCCCTCTGCACTCTGTGGCCAGCACAGACACTTTCACACCTCCAGGTGCCTCCCACGGGCACCTCTCTGGAAGTTTCATGTAGGAAAGAACCCCAAACGGATCGATAGACTAAAGAATCCAATTCACCTAGAAATTGCGGCGCCAAAGAGGTGGCGCGCTTATTTCGGGCCCCCAGCCTGACTTGGAATAGCTAGAAACATCGTAATAACATCTTAACATGCGACGAATGCTGTCTAAATCATCGCAGATGTGAATGGATCATTGCTTTCCTCAGAATTTACAACTCTTGGCTGGTGTCAATGGGATTTACACTAGTGGCGAAAAATACTGCAATAGGGTGTTCTGAGCTCGTTTCTGGCCCAATCGTCTCAGACTAAAGAGTGGACATGATGTATTCGAATCTTGAGGATTTTTGGGACACTTACTCTGCTGCCATATATGGTAATTCTGCGGAAAATAATTTTTTGAGCATTTAATTTTGACAATTTTTTTTGAGATCATGTCCGATCAAAGGATTGTTTACATGGTATGAAAGTATGTGTAAATGCGACCATGGCCATATTTTGCTTGACCCAAATTGCTTGTGATTCGACCTCGTAATGTGTCGGACAAAGTGGCTAATTTGATCATTTTCAGCGGTTTGGGCAAAAAAAGCCAAACGGTACGAGATGCCCTCCAGAATATGACAAAGTACATCGTATCAAAAATCTAGGCCAATCTGAGCATTATTAGTACTGTGAGACCCAGTCTGCTCTCGTACAGCCAAAAACTCGGACCATGAGATGCCCTCCGGATTCTCCGTCCGAATCGAATGAGCCTACTTTCATGGAAAACGGTTGAGAATTGAGCTTACAATCAGGGATGTCGTGATAACTTACAAAAAAAAAAAAAAAAAAAAAAAAACGGGGCCGCACCCTAAGTTCCGTAAAGAGCTGTAACAATCCTACCTCCTAAAAAAGCCCCGCTCCATTCGTCGGCTAGCACGAAAAATCGAAAACATGCCAAAAACGGAAATTTATGGCTGTGCCACAAGTCGTGAGCGGAGAATTGTTGTTACGAGGGTCTAGTATGTTTCTCAGACTGATCATTGTGCATGGGGGAGTTCGAGTGCTGCATCTACCTCCTCAGAGGTGCACTTGATGGTAGGGATGCAGTCGGCACGTATACATCACCTGATTTTTCGCATCGGGGTCCACCACCAAAACGGGTCAAGAAAGCAATGAGCTCATGCTCGGCAACGACGAGCCAGAAAATTCAGAAAATATTTGGATATACACTACGAGGTAATAGTATCGCATACACCAAGTTTCAAGTATGAGAGTTGACGAGGCCATTGAAAAATAGGGGAGAACTTCTTTTTTTTCGCATCCGGCTTTCAACTCTGTAACGTACAGTATGACTGTCTCAAGCCTTTCACTAACAATTTCAGCTCACCTCACCACTTCCGGGCACCTGTAACTAACTAGGGTAGAAAGTCTGTTGAAAATCAACACCAATCCAGAAGGGGATCCTGGGTCGCAAAACGGCCTAGGAACCGCTTTTTTACTGACAATTAGGCTCACACCGGGGCCTACAAGTTGACCATTTCGGGCATTTTTGAGCCATCTCTTTATAAAAGAACGGGTGTATGTCTGAAGCCTTTGACGCCCTGTATATGGGCTTTTCTATCCGAAACTATGGATTTTCGCACAACAGGCGCTAAGCGCTAATCTTTCTCATGGCGCCTTAGGCCGCAGTCAGCGCTAATCTTCTTCTTGCCGCCTCGGCTTCACACCTTTATTCATAATGCGGCGATCTCTCAGTTAAACTCAAGCCCCAGATACGATAACGGGATTTCTACCCGAAATTGTGGACGCTCGCACGCCATCGGAACAACATGGCACCAAAACTCTGGATGTTCTCAGGGTAAGCGCTACACGACAGGCGCTAATCTTTGCCGCCTTTCATCCGTTATGCAGCGATCTCCCAGTTAAACTCGAGCACCCATATCCGCTTCTCACGGCAGGCGCTAATGATGCCCTTCAGTGCCAATGACCCAATTGATGCATTTTAAAGCTCCGATAGGTTTTCTTCGTACCGGCCCTACTGCTTCAGATTCTCCGACAGTCAAAGAATACACTGTACTTCGATGTTAACTTTGGTATATGTAGGTGTCGACTAAACTCAATGGATCTTTGACCACATATCAATTCAACTCAGTTCGACTCAAGTTCAACCCACCACTTATAAGCTTGAAGTCTCTGCGGTTTATCTGACAGCCAAAAAGTACGTCATACTTCAATATTAATTTTATCCTAGGTTTCGACTGAACTCTGTTCAGCTCCAGATCTATCAATTCAGTTCTCACATCCTTAATTCACCTCACCATTTCCAAATAGTTCTACCTGCCTAGGGGTGAGAGTGTCTCGAAAATCGACACTAGCCCAGAAGACGATCCTGGGTCGCGAAGCGACCGAGGAACCGCTTGTTTACACTTAAAATGGCAACATTGCCCCGCACATTATGAGCCCAGAACCCTATCAATTGCAGTGAACTAAAAAGCAAAGATGGTCGTATTTTCAAGTACTTTCATGCTGTATAAAATCCATTTCTGCATATGAAATGATTGCAGAGACTCGATTTCTGAGAAAACACCCAATTATTTTTTTGTGAGGCAATGACAGATAAATTATGCTAGAACCTCATCGAATTGTGAGAAGTTCACCTCAGAATTTTAATTGAAGTGATTTGGGCAACAAATGAGCCCAAACAGCATGGGACACCTTTTTTTGCCGCAACTGTAAACTGACATTTTGTAGAGAGGCAGTGGAAGTTTGTGGTTTTAGGCCCAAATTGAACCCAGAAAAATCGGGGGCAAATCAGAATGGGAACGCTGGACCCAAAACTGGGGCGATCAGACGGTTTCGAGACCCTGCCGAGCAATATTCAGGCCGTTAAACGGGTGGGTACGCCGCAATTGAGTCACATTTTGCTGTAGTTTTTCTCCTTTTGTGGGGAGAGGCTGATGTTATGATCGGGATGATCGCTCGCCTCTTGAGTGGGCTCATAAAAAAGTGGTGGTTGAGATTCACCTCCACAGAACGGCTGAGCAGCTGCTTGTACTTCAACACATTACTCACATCTGACGCCACATCTTACGAACATGATGCTTCACGGAACACGTCGTTGAGCAATTCGCACTCGGGTACAGAATTTCGGTCAATCATTTCCCGTGAGAGGGCGAGAGTAATTTTTGTTGGATAATTCTCTGTTAGATCCCAACTTTGAAGATTGCTCTCATTCTGTCCCATTCACCAACTACATCGCAAACATGTATCCTCGTTGCAACATGATTTCGCTGCTTCCTATGCACTCACGATCTCCGAAACTGCCGGAGCGAAGCGGAGGCCTGTCTTGTCAGGGCTATGAAAATGGCCCTGGGCTTCATTCACATCGAAGTGGTTTGCAGGATGTCAAGCCACGCGGTTCAAAATGTCGACCATTGCAAAGGCAATAAATAGGGTCACGCCTTTAAAAATGCAATGCAAACCAGTAATTGAGCTCTGGAAAGCGCAATAATGCCTCCGAGCACCATCTGAATTGCTGCAAATGTTGGCAGTGATCCATTCCTGACACTGGCCAGTTTCAACCACCGACTACGTACTTAACTCTACATATGCCTGAGAACATTCCTCGGTGGTTCACCTGAAGTGCCCGGCTGAGGTATGTTCTCTTTCGTTACTTTCTCTCACTCATACTTATTTATTCTCCTAGTATTTTGTTTATCAGGTACTTCATAACATCAGTCGTTCGCCTGAAGTGCCCGGCTGAGTATTGGGGACGCTGCGAATCAGGGGAAAATAAAATTAGTTCGGGCAAAACTCATTTTTGGGCCCAAAATCGGTATCCGACCTCCGAAGGAATAATCAGGGCTCACCATTTCAATTCCAATGAAGGAACGTGGCCATTTCCTAACCCTAGGACCATATGGGGCCGTCTCCATGCCAAATGTCGTACATTGGAGCAAATACTGCGTCATAGGAACCTGCCCAATGCTAAGTTGAACTCAGATTGCGCATACGGATGTCCTTGTGCCCAAGCGTTTCCTCCGACTGATAGACAGCGCGAATGCCGTCTTCACGACTGTCAAAGACTTTCCCGATTCGTAGCGGGCCAGAGGCTGTTTGAATGTCACGGGCAGGCCTGGGCGCTCCGGATTGAGGCTGAGGACGATGAGAGGCCACTGCCAAAGAATTGGGCTTGGCTTTTGTGCGCGGTGCGGGGAAATCAGTGATTCCCGCAAGATAGAGTTGACCGTCCGCAAAAAATACAGCGTCGGCCCGATACCCTGGAGATCGACTACGCTACCGTGACCATTATTTAAATGTTCTCGACTTGACCTTATCTTTGTTGATTTGTTTCTTACTGGCTGTTGCGCAACGGTCACCTTACTGTCTGAGCGCACCTTAGTTTGTATCTGAAAAGATATAAAGTTGGTTGTTCTTGTCTTGTTTCCGAGCACATCGATCACCGGGACATTTTCCTGATGCCTTGAGCACTCCCATCCCTTTGCGTATGCCAGCTCCACCAGTCTCCGAGCCTTCCGCGCTCCCACCCATGCACGACTACCATGGCCGCCCCAGGGCCGCACATCCCGACTCTCGCCCTTTCTTCGACACCTTGATGTTGACGTTCCACGACGACGAGGACGACGCGCCCATCCACGATGCCCCTTGGTTGAAGCTGGCCAGTCTCTTAATAATTTTTGTGTGTCCAAGCCCACAGATAAGTTGATTTCAATGTGAACAACCTTCATCACTCATGGACAGAATTGAATGCTCAAAAGACGACCCAGCTTAATTCAAGATTCAAATTCAACCTAGTTGATTTGAATGGTGTGTTGCTCTTGATCTCCTTTTTTAACAGTGACTTTGTCTTTAAACAAATAAATTGCACAAAAGGGGATGGGAGGCCGCGAAGCGGCCGACCAGCCCTTGTTATTTTATAAAGAGAGAGAAGCACGTACCACGATCGGACCCCCGTGGTAACAACAGGACTAGAAAATAGCCCTGGGCCTTCATTGGAATTGAAATACAGTTCTAAACCGGGAAGCGCAACACAACGTAGAAGCGCAACACTCGCCATTCAGGCTGTTGTGGTGCTCTGACAAGTCCAAAATTTTACACGAACCAACTGACAGACTCAATAACGTGATCTATAAAAGTATCTGACAAAAATGACCCTCTCAGGGCCAAGGAATAGCCATGTTTGTGTCGAAAGTAAACAACAGCTGATGGCGCCAAACACGACAATATTTCTTTGGCGGTGCAGTGCCCGGCAGAACCAAGTCGAAGTGTAGACTAGGGTTTTCGAGGTCTCCAAATGCCGCTATGTAAATGACCAGTCCGAAATAATGCATTCAGGAGTGAAAAGGATGGCAACAAAATGTTGCGCTTCTACGTTATTTGTGCAAATTTGACTTGCAGAAAAGATCGACTCAGTTTGAGCCGACAACACGTCCTTGACCCAAGGGGTAAATTGGGCATTTTACAAAGAGAGACGAGTAATTTGGCACGTGGTAACCCATTTGAATGAGAGTTGGTCCAGATATGTATAAAACAATCTAACTGTTGCGCATCCTAGTTTAAAACCGTAGTTTGCAGCATGTCAAGTCACGCGGTTCAAAATGTGGACCATTGCAAAGGCCATGCGTTTCAAAATGTTACCTGCAGACGCGGAGTTCCCGGATGTCTTGATGGGGACAAGTCCAATCGTCAATCGTTCCGCGGTCGCTGGTTTTGTGAGGCGCTGGGATATGGGGTGGGCGTCCATGATACCTCTCGCTGCATCCACCTTGGTGGACCGGAGCACCCGAAAGGCATCGCTACTCCGACTGAAGGACAAATTCCACAATTCTTTTGAGGGGCTGGAATCAGGGTTTGGCGTCCAATACGCATCGTCGCCAAGTTACAAGAAATTTAACCCAGGAGAAATCGGGCGCCAGGTCGAACTTCAAAGACAATCGGTTGAAGCTCCGCCCACGCTACTTCGGCTGAAGGACAAGTTCCACAATTTTTTTTTAGGTGCTGGAATCAAGGCTTGGCATCCAATGAGTCTCCTCACCAAGTTACAAGAAATCAACCCAGAAGAAATCGGGCGCCAGGTCGAACTTGAGAGAGAAACCATACCGTCTTCAAGGGTGAATCTTGCCAGATAAAGGAGACGAAAGGACGCAAGCTAACGCTTGGGGTACACCACAAAGGCGGTCTTTACCACCTTGATCCAAATTACCATTACCGGCGTAATGTCACGGGCACTCTCCTGTCTCGTTTTGTGCCACTGCTGGTTGACCGATGGTTATAGCTTGATATCCTCACTGCGGCAACTGGAATGTTCGCTGTGGTTTCACGCGAGGGGGTTTGGGGATTCAAAAAGCGGCGACGGCGATGAGCAGCATAGCAACGAGAGGGGCGAGGCCGAAAGGCTTGAAACTCGAGGAGAATGAGGTGTTATATACTTTTCAAGTGCTTGAGTCCTCTGCTGGGCCTTCTGACTTGAACCTCGACCTGAAAATGGGTTCACGTTCGATTCAGGTTCGAACGCGTTCAAATCTGGAATTTCTCTTCAGCCTCATATCCGCAATTTTCAAGGCCCAAAAACTCAACAGCATCTAGATATCTCATTCTGAAAAGCGCATTAGTGGCTCCGAGAGCGATCTGAATAACTGTAAACAAGACATGCCTTCGCTTCGCTCCGGCAGTTTGGCTTGTAAGACTGTTTGCGTACTCCTTCGATCACTCAGAAAAAAAATCTCACGCAGCGAGAAATGAGGTTTATTGGGAGTAACCGTTTTCACAACGACCGTAGCACTATATAGATATAACCGAGACTTGTGAGATCACGACATTTTTCCAAGACGACGTGAACAAATGCGGTGGAATATGATATCAGATTTACCTCTGGCATGCCTGCCGGCTGGCTCAATATCAAGGATTGATCAAACGCGGTGAACCCGACCTGCAAAGAGACCTCGGTGAGCGCAACTCGAAGTATGATGTGTGTATCTTACTTTCGTCAGAGAAACGTACATGCCCGCAATAACTCGCTGAATATCGGCCTTCGGTGGCTGCGAGTTGGGTGACGACGATCCTGTTGACTGCAAAACGTCGATTATAAGAGACCGGAACGAAGCATCGTGCACTCACCGAGGCCGCTCTTGAATGAAGGATTCGGAAGGGTAAGCAGGGAGCTGAGAAGCGCACCTATCGTGCAGTGCTCTTTGATCAATTACAATCCCCTAGACAATCTATCCAGCGAAGAACTCGGGTATCAGCATGTAGACGAAATTAGGTCGTTCAGTGAACCACTTACGTCGAAAGTTCCACTGAACGATTCTTCATGACTTGATTCTCCGGAAGTCACAATGCGTCGGATATTTAATGTCCTGGACCTGGTGAGGACTTCATATCAGGACGGAAGTCAACTACACACCTTTCGTCAAACAGGTACATGGATATGGCATGCTTGCATACTCGTCCCAACGGCGAAGGGGAGGAAGACTTTGAGGAAGAATTTGAGGGTCGCGTAGGGGTGTTTCTTTAAGAATTTTGAGGTCTGTTTGAGGCCTGTCGATATTGCTGCGTTGCGCGAAGTGCATAAATGAAGGGCAAGGCATTGAGGTTGGTAAGGGGTGTTGGAAGTCTGACCCGCAGGTAGAGATGACGGACGGCGGCCATTGACTTGTATTTGAAAAGATATGTCGATTCATGGGCCGAGGCGTCGTTGGTGTCTTCCCGTTGACCGGAACTCGAGGGCACTTGAGCGGGTCGGCGTTAATAGACACATTGAGAGATATTCGAGACGATTGGCGGGGGATTTTGTTGCTTGATGCACCCTCGGCCGTTGGTTGAATGTATCAGAAAAAACGCGAGCTTGGCTTGAGGCTTTGCACGGTTTGAGTTAAGAGGATCGGAATTTCTCTTGACGCGCCCTAGGCCGTTCCTGATTGTACCGAGAAAAAGGACGGGAGCCTGCAATTGGTTTGAAGCTTTGCACAGTTTGATGTGATTGGATGTTAATTGGCGTGCGGGCAACAGTGCAATTGACGGAGCAAGAACAGATTGCAGAGATGATGGGAGGTGGAAAAGCAGGACGTGTGGAACGCCTGCCATTCTGTCTTTTGAACGGGCCTTGGGTCACAGACGGGGCGCTACCTAATGTGATGAAGGTCAGCTGCCAGAGAAGACGTTGAAATGGGGAACGTCGGCAGAAAATAGCTACAATGTGATCAAGGGATCTCCTAAGATACAACAAATGCTTCGATCGTCCAAGGGATCTCTTGATGCAAAAACGTGTTACGAAAAAAAAAATACAATTACACGTTCAACTACGTGCCGACTTTCTCCCGTCTTTGCCCGCGGTTGCAGGCTACACAGCGACCAATGAATGTTTAGCGCACAGCCAGAGGGCTAGCAAATGACTGACTACTGACTCGAGATTTGATGGACATTAGAAAGTGGCCAAAGACCGAACCGTGGGAGACATACCGGACAGTAGCATAGTTGAGAGGGAAGTCCAATAACGCTAGTCGCTCATCTGAAAGGTAGAATCAGACGCGAGTACATCCCGAATTACATTGATACTCAACTGGGTAAGTGGCCGGGATTTCGATGGGGAGATCTGACTGGATATGGGCATGCGGTGCTCAATGAAGGGCATGCGTCTGAACTGTGGACAATGGGTAAAATATCCGGACCCAATTTGCGCCTGAAGCAGCCCTTGTTGTCGGCTCGGCTGAAGGAGGAGGACATGAGCAGCAGGGCCGGGCCGGCGGTGCTAAGCGTATCAAACAGGTCGAACACCCCGAGGTGGACAACATGCTCGAACTCTGGATCGCCAAGGCAATGCGTCAACATTCATTTATTATCGGCAAAGCCAAACGTCCCCGAGCATTCAACAAAAAGACCGGCGCCCAATTGGGCTTTCTGTATCGCAACAATGCCAAGGCGTGGATGACAACTGTTCTCTATCAAGAATGGTTGCGCCAACTCGACAAGAACATGCGCAGAGCGGATTGTCACATTCTTCTTTTACAGGACAACTTTTCGGGTCACGATGCACCATCTGATCTCACCAACATCCACGTCGAAAATTTCAGCCCCAATCTTACGTCGCATGCCCACGCGGGGATCATCAGATGCTTCAAGGCCCATTATCGGCGCTTATTCATGCAATGTGCGCTTGACCGTTATGACGAGGATATCCCCCGCCCCAAATTTATGACATCAATCAACTCGAGGCCATGCGGCTTGCTGACCTTGCATGGCACAATGTTTCCCCTGAAACCATTGCCAACTGCTGGAGGAAATCTGGCATTCTCCCCACTTCCGCCACGACTGCTGCCATCTTTGCCGAACTTGAAGACGAGAATGCCGCAGAGACCGAGCTGTCAAATGTCTTGGATGAGCTCCAGTGTGCTGCAGCCGGGGAACCGACTCGATATGTCTGCCCCGGTGGCAATGCCTGAGGAGCAAGTTCTCGAGGATGCGACTGATGAGGAGATCCTCGAGGCAGTCCAAAAAATGCACACAGATCGAGAAAACCAGGAGATCAATGGTGGTGATGCCCGATCGAGCAAACTGACCCGAAAGGAAGCCCTTCAAGCTGCGGCATTGCGCAAGTATCTCGCTGACGTCGATGGATCATTTGCCCGCAAACTAGAATTGGGTTTGGCAACATTTGGAGGCGAGACTCAGTTGGAACGTTCAAAGGCACTTGTTTCGACTTCGATTACCGATTACTTTAGTACAGCAGTCAACTAGAAATATACGAATTTATTTTGATTTTTTCGGCATTTATTTTTGAGCCTCTGTCGAAACCCATACTTTTGGCCGTCCACCGAGGGGTATGGGTTAAGACAGCTTTGACTGTATACTGTTCCGGGCGCGTACAGACCAATAGCAGAGGAGGAAGGGCTTGGCAAGGTAATCAAGGCTGTGCTCGCAGAGTGGCTCTCGCGCTTTGCAGAGGCGAACGGCCTCCTTTCCCTGAACCAGTTCGGTGGACGGCCAGGGCGCAGCACTGTTGACGCACTGCTCACGTTGACGCAGAGGGTGAAGGACGCGTGGAGAGTGGGAAAAGTGGCCAGCGCACTCCTGATGGACATTTCGCAAACATTTCCATCGGTGAGCCATGATCATCTGATCCACAGTTTGCAAGCGAGACAGGTGCCAGAACAAATTGTTGGAATTCTCCGCAGCTTCCTCACCAACCGCCGCACCACCCTCCTCTTCGACGACTTCCGCTCTGCTCTCATCGCAGTACCGAACGGCCTGCCCCAAGGCTCCCCGCTCAGCGCTCTTCTGTACCTCATTTTTGCAGATGAATTCCTCGGCGCCGGGACTGTAGGGTACATCGATGACAACACGCGGCTCGAGGTCGGATACTCCGTGGAAGAGACGACAGAAGCGCTGAGAGCGTATATGGAGGACGAGGCCATCCCATGCTCTAAGCGCCTTGGTTTGAGCTTCGACCTCCCAAAGTTCCAGCTCGTACATTTCGTCTCGCCGCACCGCCACAAAGACCATTACCGCGCTCTTCCCCTCACCATCGGCGACATCACCATCGAAGCCTCGACCAGCGCAAAGCTCCTCGAGCCACACGTGAACAACACCCCTATTGTTCTCGTATTGGAAGCACTGCGTTCCGACCCTATGTAGACGGACCTCCGTCTATCTTCAACTACCTTCATCCACCTTCACCTACATCCGTGTACGTGCGTCTACACATCGATATAGATGGATTTTGGGCTACCTTTAACTAGCTTCATCCACCTTCACCTAAGCAGTGTAGAGGCAGTGCGGCTAACTCTGTCTACCTCCGCGCGCATCAGTACACGTACATCATCTACCTCTCCGCCCTCCAACGCACGCTACATTGCTCTCAATTTGGCTCGACACACCAGCAAAATATCCAGCCCGCCCACATGTGTCTGCATTGGTCCAGATCCGTCTACTTCGGTCCAGGTCCGTCTACATTGATTAGAGACGTCGACACACGTAGAGGCATGCGCCCAGACATAGAGGGACCATGTTTATGCGGCGTAGGCACAGGTAGACGGAGGGGTCTGTGTGCCCTCCGCCTACATGGGTAGACGGAGGGTCCGTCTACCTAGGGCCGGAACGCAGTGAAGCGCCGAGTTCCATGTAGCGGCCTCGATAGAAGATACTGCACAGGTGCTGCGGCCATGGTTGGACTCAGACCTTGCAGATCATCTTCAGCAAGAAGTAGTCGCCAGCAGAACCTCCCGGTCATGGCAAGCCAGTGACTCGATTTGAAGGATGTTGTTGGCATAGATATGTATGTGGCCGAGCTCATATAGAACTCATAAACCGTTGATATTAACGTTGGCATTCCATTGTCAACTTTATTATCCCCTTCAACAACCATCAGTACCCTTGTGCAATTCAGTGCAATTCGGTGAAATTTGGTTCAACTCAGTGCACGGCGATGCAATTCAGTGTGAATTGGGCAATGCACAATGAAATTCAATGCAATGTGCCACGGCCATAATTCTTTCAAAATGCATTGAATTGCACTCATTTGCATCGTATTTTTTCATTTCAATAGTGCTTGCGGGGCCGATGTAGCACTATACTAAGTACATAGAGTAGACTAGCTGGCAGAGAGCGTTGCCAGTGCGGGTGTCGTAGGTAGGCAGAATTACACGGCATGGTCTGCTTGGAAGGAAGGAAGGAAGGAAGATTACACGGCACGGTTCCGCTTAGGAATACCGGGGCCCAGGAAGTAACTGAGTGTACACGGCACTAATGTACACTACGGTCCCTGGACTTCTCCATAATACCCGTAGCCGAACTCACGGACACTATCTCTCGACACGCCGCGGTAGAACTAAAGGGAAAATAGAGAAGCAGTTAGTAGAACATGAGAACCTCGAAACAAACTCAAGCACGGAAAACAGGAACTTCATAGAACAATTGGAGCACATCAAACGCAAATTTTGCCACAAGTGCGATGTTCGGTCGGGAATAAATCATGGTCTTCAGAAACTCCGTGTTACTGAGTTGAGCCATGAGATCATGGCGGTGCGGAGCATTGCGGAAGAGTTGAGTTAGAAATGCGGAGCGCCCAACCTGCTGCCCAGTATTTACGTCCCAGAGGCGTATGGTGTTGTCATAAGATCCAGAGACAATCATCTGGTGAGAAGGCAACAGACAGAACCCAACCAGTGTGGCCAACAAGAGGTTCACCAACCTGCTGCCCAGTATTGACGTTCCAGAGGCGTATGGTGTTGTCATTGGATCCAGAGGCAATATGGCTCCCATCTGGTGAGAAGGCAACAGACCTTGAAGCTCATCACGGGCGCGCTCCGCACCACGGCCACTGACACGATGGACTTCCATGCGAACCTCCTCCCTGTCCACATCCGCCTCGACCGATCCGCATTCAACGCGACCGCCCGCCTCGCCTCCCTACCCTCCTCCAACCCCGTCCGAGGCTCCTTCCTCCGCTGCCGACGCGTCCCACAAGTACTCATACCATCCTACTTGAAGCTATACAACATAACCAGATGCCAGGAAGTAGCCTCATGCCTTCTCTGGAGTAATATTATGATATGCCTGGTCGATCAAACTGAGGCACGTCTCCTTCCAATGACGACGAAGAAATGCCTTGATAGAAGAGAAGGCCTGCTTTATGGGGTTCAAATCCGGGGAACATGGCCGGAGGAACACGAGTTTGCATACTGAATAAAGAATTGAGGTTGCGACAATAAAAGTTGAGTAAAATACGAATATGCTTGATTTTCCACGAGAACTCGTATATCTTCGGCGTGATGAATACTACAATTATCGAGAACCAAGACAATTCGAGGTCCGGGATACGGGTTCGTGAGTGGAATCTGTCGTGAGTTAGAAGGATGTGGTAGAAGCCAGAAAATTCACGCACAACGTGTTCTTCAAGGAAACTTGCAAACCGTTCCGTATTCACCGAGCCTTCGATCACGTCATGGGCGACGATTCCATCCAGTGTGAGAACCGGCAGGATCGAGAATCGTTTCCCGCGCACGATGGACGCGGCCTATCTTAATCAGGTCTGAATTTGCAAGGTTGGCAAATTGTGTTCAACGCAGTTGATTTATGTTGTCCCATAATTGATGGTAAGATTAACTACAGCAAAAACTACAGCTACTCATAGACCGTGATAAGTAGTAGACAACAAAATTAATTGGACTGCCATGGTTCACCATAGATCGATCATCAACATACAGTGGCGCTCTAAATAAATGCCGAGCCATGGTTTGACATCATTTCATGGTCGAATTCCTTCAAACAAAATTGTAGCATGAACATTCAGTAGTGCTAAGCTCGTTTGCATCGAAAAATCCATACCATACCTACTTCAATGTTGTGCAATAAAAATATTTGGGGTGTTCTGAAAAACCGACTTTGTGGGCTGGCATGCTATCGAAAATCGGTCATTGCAGCGTGAAAGCACTTGAAAAATGAAGTATACTCACATTTTAGTTGACTCAATTTGATACTCATTTGAGCTCGCAATGGGCACTGCAAATCGGTCACTTTTGCTTTTTTGGGAGCATTTTCGCCCAAAATGGCGAACTTGAGAGCCTCCGTGTGAGCTCAAATGAGTATCAAATCGAGTCAACTAAAATGTGAGTATACTTCATTTTTCAAGTACTTCATGCTGAATTGACCGATTTTCGATAGCATGCCAGCCCACAAAGTCGGTTTTCAGAACACCCCAAATATTTTTATTGCACAACATTGAAGTAGGTATGTAATGGATTTTTCGATGCAAACGAGCTTAGCACTACTGAATGTCATGCCACAATTTTGTTTGAAGGAATTCGACCATGAAATGATGTCAAACCATGGCTCGGCATTTATTTAGAGCGCCACTGTAGCAACCCAAGACACTTTCATAGACTTTCATAGATCCCTCCGATGTTCATAGCTCATTATAGCTTGCCAGAGCTCACTATAGTGCTCGGGTATCTCATAGACACTCATAGCACCCCATAGACCCGGATAGCTGCCCTTTTGTCTATGGAGCAACTTCGGATTTTCCTGATGATAACTGTACAGCTGTGGTAAGGAGCTACATCCAAGGCCAATCCAGCCACAATGAACGATTTAACCTGCCCTTCTGGTACCAGATCATAGAACCAGGATAATCTCCTGCATGAGTACTCTTTTGTTCTTTCTGCCTTCTAATTTATTTCATACGTCCTCCGATATTTGGATCCACGTATGATGTCCGCCTACGAATCCGTCCCCGGCACATGAGGTGCAAGGAATGTAAAACACGCGCTTTGCGCGGGTACATCACGAAGGTAGAAACCAACGAGACGCGGCTCGAGCGAGCTAAGGTCTGCCCCAAGTTACATTTTTGTCCTTTTCGGACCATCTCCGGCGCGGCGCGCACGACGAAGGAGGGCCCAGACCGAATGAATAGAAAGGGGATGGCACAGTAGAAAGGGAACACGAAAACGAAAACGAAACCCCAAACCAGAACGAGGACGAAGACGGAAACGAAACGGAAACGAATACGAGACACACCGTAGAGTCCATATCTACCATTTCAGCCAACATGACAGTCTTCTCGCATCAAAGAACTGCGAGAGAAAGAGACGACGTGCAGGTGATGTGCGGGCCGCGTGCTGCACTACGGTCCAGACGCGCGCTTGCTGACCAGCCGAACCGGATATACGGCCGAAGTCGAAGTCTATTTGAGAGCCACCAAATGTCAAGACTCGGGATGAAGACGCGGCCCTTACAAAGTTGACAGGCTGAACGGCAGCGAAGCGAAAAAGCGAAAAAAATCGGCAAGAGGACGAGCACGAAAGAGAAGATTCACTTCCTCTAACGCGTAGACGAAAGCAGAGCGAGGCATGACAGCTCATGTCACGGGACGTTTCAATCCTATCTGATCTAATCTACCTTGCCTACCACCTAGCACGCTCGCCTCTGCTTGGCTCACAAAAAGTTAACTCCGAAACACCACAGGACCCACTAACTTGCTGTGCCTACTTTGGTGTGTTCTTCTGTCTGTCTCCTTCGATGCATGGCCTGAACCACTTCAATGAAATATCAGACATTCAATATTCCGTGAACATTTCGACGCGATCATATCTCCCACACGACTCGACCGTTGACAGAGGGCATGTCAAAAGACCTTGTCGCAAGGTTCTTCTGGTCAAAAAGGTGAGCTTCTCTTTTTAACTGGATATAGCCGGATTGAAACAAAGTAGGGTGGTTCCATCAAAAGGTCGATAATAATAAAACGGCCCTGAAAAGCCACCTGTCCCAAGTGCGGATTACTTCGCGGCTACGGGACATCCGGCGTGGCAAATCTTGTGGCACGGCACCTGGACCAACCAATCTGCAAGGAAACTGCAACCAAAAAGGACAAGCAACCGCGCCCAAACGGCTCGATCAAAGGGTTCTTCAACTCCACTCTAATGTTGCTGCGGTCCGGTTCGGTCCAGTTCAACACCTAAAATTGCTGGACCCCGAACCGAAAGCGAAAATGGTGAACTTCGAGCCGGACTTCAGGTTCAGGTCCACTGAGGTCCAGTTCAAGTTCAAGAGCGGTTCAGACGCGTTCGAACCAATTTTTTTTCCGACGCCATGTGGTTAATATACGTATGCTTTATTCCCCGTTTATGCCTGCACCCGCGATCTTATAAACTCCGGAGGGTTAATCCAGGATCAACCTGAAAGACAATGAGGTTTGGGCGAAGGCCCGTAGGGCCCTCCGGCGAAAGATGGAATGTGAAAGCCTGGGGATCCGTCTGAGCTCGATACCCACAAATTAGGAGAGCAACGACGCGGAGGCGAAGGCGGATCTCCCAAAAAATATAGGAGTGCTCCTAAAGTGGACTCGAATGCGAGGATAATTATCTCGGTGTGACCACACATTGAGGAGGAACCCACCGGCGATTGTCCAGAGGCGACTGGGGGGCAGGGAAGGGTCAGTGGGATCCAGGGTTAAGTTAGTGGCCAGGTTAGTAAATCAGTGCTCGCCGAATCCGGCCAGCGACAGTTGAACAATTTGGGATTCCCAGCGTAAGCCTAGGGTTTATAGCCAGATCGCTGGATGGAAGGAACCAGAGTATTCGGGTCTCAACCCTTGCCAAGTTCAAAGTGACTGCTTGTGGATAGGAGATAAGTGTTCGGGCCCCGAAGAAGGCGCTAGAGCATAGGCTCGTGACCAGCCTGCCTACGAAGAACAACCTTGTGGCGAGCATGTTGCCATAGGCAGGCTGGTACAACTCGGGTGGCGTCAAAGGGCGGGGCCGGAGTTTGAAATTTAACCGTCCTCGCCAAAGATTATTCATTTCTGATCCAATTTTGAAGCAGTTTTTTCCGTTCAAGTGGGATAAACAAATGATAAATCTATCACCTAGATTCTGTCTCCTCAGAATTCCAATTATGTGCACAGAAATCCAGGAATTCGAAGGTGGTGTTGAAGGAGAGTGAGCGTGGGAATGTGATTGCCGAGTTTGCCAAGCGTATGCGTCATCGTTACACGCAGAAGTTAGCGTGGGAAACCACTCGAATTTCAAACTCCGGCCCCGCCCTTTTGCGCCCCGAGTTGTATCAGCCTGCTTACGGCAACGCGCTCGCCACAATTGTTGCTATTTCGTAGGCAGGCTGGTTACGAGCCTAGCTAGAGCTCTTAATGCTGACAGTTGGCTAGGCTTCCCGTAAAGCGGCCGCAAATTCGAAATGTTCAGCACAGACCGAAAAAAGCTGTCTTGGTGCTGTGAGGTAGGGGAAAAAATTGCTCCATCATTGCAAGCCAAGTTTATGACGACCAGTTGCTCCAGTAGCTTGGTGAGCTCGCTCCATAGCCGCTCGTATGAGTCGTAGCGCGATCGCCAATTTGCCACCTGCTCGGGACCGGTAGCACCGAGTGATCGGCAAATATTATCAGACTCGGGGGTTTCAAGGGAGACTACTACATGACCAGCATTAATAACTTCTAGGAATCCGCGCCGGTGCGCGAAGTTGTGCCTTGGTTGTGCCTGAAAATGTTCAGTCGCAATTTCAAACTCCGCATATAGAAATTTACCTCAATATACTGCCGAAACTCTGCCGCTTTCTGCTCGCTGACTTTAAGGCGTTTGATTTCTCGGTCGGCAAAGGTTCTCAGACGGTCCCTGGAAGCAACGGTGGCACGAATGCCACTGGTGGCAGAAGACTCGAGGAATGGGTTGGGAGTGGCATCCGAAGAAAGGTTGGTGTTGGCAGGTGGGCTGGATGGCGGTTGAGTTGCCCGGCGACGACGCGAAAGCTCGAGAAGAGATGGGCCAGCTGAGTAATGTTTCTCTGGCGCATCAGTCAGGCCGAGTGCTGACCAACCTAAACTCCCACGTTTCACCGAGCTCCGATGCTCGCACAGCCTCCGGATCTTCCAACAAACCCCTGTGTGCTCTGCATAAAATTCTCCACGTCGTCCATGCTGCATTGGCTTTCTGAACCCCCCATATTCTGGCATGCCCATTCCGTCACCCAAATATTGCGGCTAGACGTCTCATGGTAATCCACGAGGAAACTATTGAACGCAGTGGCGTTGGTACCGTAATAATCGTAGTAGGTTTGGTGAGTTGTGATTCGGTTGGGATGAGGCTGAAGAACACCAACGCAAGACCAAAAAATCCACTGTACAGCTCCCTCCACCCATTCCACTTTCACAAGTGAGGGACCAGGATTTCTCGAGGTTCGTGTTCCCACCGCTATGTGACTCCGAGGAAAATATTCAGTCTGGCCAAAGGCAGGGGTTAAATTCTCTGCATCTTTCCTGGAACACGAATTCCCTCAATTGCCATGCACCCGCGCAAAAACATCGGTACCCATTCCACTTTCACAAGTGAGGGAGACTCGACATCGATGTCACCTGGCACTGACCCCCTCTCAAAAAAGTAAACAGATATTCCGCTCGACTGTCACATGTCACAGACAGAATCACTCAATGTAATATAATCAGCATTTGCCGTTCAAGGTCGAACTCAATGAAAAAACCCAAGAGGTGCGATCTCTGGATCTTGGCAGACGTTCCCACGACCCCCCCCCCCAGAAAAGGAAAGTATTTGGCTGGGGCAAATAGCGGCGATCAACGGCATCGTCTATCCGTGTCTCGCTTCCACCACTACAGTGTAGTACACAATCGCGATTTGGGCGCGATTACATGTGTCGAACTTCCTTCTCTCGTGTTTTTAATGTGTTAAACTCAATCAGTGGCCAGCCGATTGCTCCTGCTGGGGACAAATGTCTCCAGCTTGGTTGATAATCCAGGCTTCCTTAGGTCATTACAGTGGCGCTCTAAATAAATGCCGAGCCATGGTTTGACATCATTTCATGGTCGAATTCCTTCAAACAAAATTGTGGCATGAACATTCAGTAGTGCTAAGCTCGTTTGCATCGAAAAATCCATTACATACCTACTTCAATGTTGTGCAATAAAAATATTTGGGGTGTTCTGAAAAACCGACTTTGTGGGCTGGCATGCTATCGAAAATCGGTCAATTCAGCATGAAAGTACTTGAAAAATGAAGTATACTCACATTTTAGTTGACTCGATTTGATACTCATTTGAGCTCACACGGAGGCTCTCAAGTTCGCCATTTTGGGCGAAAATGCTCCCAAAAAAGCAAAAGTGACCGATTTGCAGTGCCCATTGCGAGCTCAAATGAGTATCAAATTGAGTCAACTAAAATGTGAGTATACTTCATTTTTCAAGTGCTTTCACGCTGCAATGACCGATTTTCGATAGCATGCCAGCCCACAAAGTCGGTTTTTCAGAACACCCCAAATATTTTTATTGCACAACATTGAAGTAGGTATGGTATGGATTTTTCGATGCAAACGAGCTTAGCACTACTGAATGTTCATGCTACAATTTTGTTTGAAGGAATTCGACCATGAAATGATGTCAAACCATGGCTCGGCATTTATTTAGAGCGCCACTGTACAAGGTATAATGCAGAACTCTATCTGCCATCATGCCACTAGGACGCCTACACTTCGGCGTCCGCTTTCTACAATCAACATTGTTGCCCCAAAGAGTTATTTGTCTTTGTTTGGCACCTCGCAACCGCGTTGCGTACATCACATGTCTCCTAGCCTTGCCTCAACTGTCTGAGTGTGCTCCTCAGAGTACTCGTTCTGTCTGGTTAAGTAGAACTTAACTAATACACGACAAATCTTCAGTAATGTCGCCCTAGGACAGTTCACTTGTCCCAGCTAGTACTACAGCCAGTGGTTCGGAGCTCACCCCAGCTCTCCTTTAGTATCACCAGAACAGGTGCCCTAGGGCTGTTGTACAGGCCCTAGGAGCACAATCTCTGCTAATCCCAAGGCTAGGCTTTAGCCTTAGAAATTGCAAAAATCATGAGATTCAGCCTTGACATTTCGTGGGCCGTATCACCGGAACCAGAGAATTCAACATCACTGCAGAAGGTGACGTCTCCCTCTTTATAAAATTAAGGGTGTCTGTCTGAAGCATTGAAACTCCGCTTATAGGTCTCTCAGCCCGAAACTTTGGAAGCGCCCGTAATTAACGCTATCAGCCCACCAATAATCTGTTAAACTTCCGCCTATCAGCGACTTCGTAATTCTCCGATCACTGTCCATCCAGAGTACTGGACGGCCGACATCCTTTGTCCACCCAAATGGCGGGATCTGTCTAACAAACTCGCACCCCAGATCTGCTTCTTAACGCCTCGTGATTTGGCAACACCGGTGGAATTCACGCCCCACCTGCGAGGCTGTGACGTGAGGACACTCCCTGCCTACAGCTACACTTCCAACTTCCCATTTGCACAAAATCCACGGAGAATCACCCTAATTATAGAGGGAGAAGCACTCGGTCAGTCTGAAGCTTTTTAAACTGCACTTGATTGCTGCTGTCTGGCGCTCATTGGCACGGTCCGCACACCCGCACGGACTTCTCCGCCTCATTTAACCTCTTTTGTCCATCTTTCCCCCATGCCTTCAACAACTCCACCAGCTTTTAATCACTTTCGTCGATCTCTCTCTTCCCTCTCATGCTGTCCATACTGATCTACAAACTGTTGAACGCTCGGCTCAAGCGTTCAAATTGGATTTATTCTGAATTACAGGCACGTCCACATCTCGATTCTCACATGATTCCAATTTAGTCGGATATTCATGTGACATGAATATCCGACTAAATTGAATTCGCCGGGGAGGTGTTCAGTTCAAGCATGGGATTTATTTCATTGAGTCACCTCTTCTCCTGGCACAAATTCCTAGGAGGCAAAAACCCTCCATTTATGCGTAGAAACATCCCTCCTATTCAGATTAGATTCATTTAACAGCCCATGATAATTCCGGGTCATTCTGTCTGTCCAGGAAATCAAATATAGTGCCGCATTCCAGCATTTCAAATACAAAGGTAGTAAAGTGCAATAGTCAACTCATCCACTACACTATCTTGTTCAGTAGTTAGAATACGAAGATCCACGCCGAAACCGCACCAATGCCCTGCTGATGGAAGCACTTCAAATGCTGAAGTTCAATTACAAGAACTCATGACTTAACTTCATGTCTGACTGGCAAACAGTTGCCATTCCTGACGAGGAGGAGGACTGGCTTCGCATTTTAGCTTCCAAAGGCGATGGTGACACAGAGGACACTTTGCGGGAAATTTCTGACAGCTGTGAGTTGGCAGATGGCGCGCCACATTTGGATATGCCAGATGTCGCTGGATTCTCATAAACATCTACCGTTTGTCAATTGTAAGCTACTGTACCCCATGCCACACACATCATTCAATATTTTGGGGGAAAACATCATCGACTTGATCGACTCGAGTCGACTTAAGTGGCTTCAAGTGACTTGGTTTCCCTAAGTCAAGTCGAGTCGAGTCGACGGTGCCCTTAAGTCGCGACTTTCAAGTCACGACTCAACTTAGCGAGTCGCGGCAACACTATTGCCAGCACATTCTTCGCCAGCCGTCGTGGCCGTACCCCACTTTACTACGCTTAGAACCCCGTCTCGACGGCCGTAACCCGTCGTACGGACGGGTCCCGTTCGTAAAGGCTTCTAGAGATCGACTCTACGGGACGGGTACGGGACGGGTTGTGCAAAAAACGGCCGTAAATACCGGTTCCGTAAATCGGGACGGACGGGTCAGAGCCCTACGAGGAGACAGGCACTGCTGTACTAAGCACCTCAAAGACGAAGGTATTCGGAGTCAATCTTTCACCCTTGGCTTCAACCCAGCTATGTGCGCCCAGCCTAAGGTATTGTCTGCTGGTTGCCAGTTGTCCTCACCGTGGACGCCCCCTTAATGGCGCTTTTCATTATATATAGCTGTGGGTAAAGAACAGTCCACCAGGCTCCCTGCTGGTTTTATGCCTGAAGAGCAAGTATTAACCTGTTCATTAGGACGTGTCCACCATGAGCTTTGGGCCTTTTTGCTGTGCATTGAGATCCTAGCTCATCGTAGCTGACCAGATTCTGCACTACTTCACGTGCATACTCGTATCAGACTACCTCTTCCCATGTCGACCCTCTCGGCTACCCTGACTTTCCGCTTTTCAAATGGAACGATTGATCGCGAACACCCTCCAGTGTTGCCCGCGCGATGGCCTCAGATGCGTCCTGACATAGTGGGCAAGGAATTGCAGGCGTGGGCGGATGGGTGAGCGGACGGCAGGAGCCAGGGGAGGGAATGTAATAAATGGCATGAACATATGCATTTCCTATACATAGCGATGCCAGCCAATACTGCCCGATGAAGCGTCTCAAAAGTGTCTCACTTTTCTCGGCTGGCATCGTGTGGTATCGCTCAGTATCTTAATTGCTCTTAATTCTCGGGGCCGTGGTTTTACGGGACCTGACGATACCGGCCGATACCTGGCGATGCCAGCCGAGCCGGGTTTTTCACTATCTTGTTGGTCGAAATGAGGATGCGGTCACATGAGCCACGTGGGGATGCGACCAAACGGCCCGATGTCCCGCTGATGAAAATCACTATGACAACCAACCTGACCTTTCACCACCACTCGCTCCTTGTCTCGCTCGACTCGCCCCGCAGTTCAAATACCGACACCATGTCTCTCAGTTCTGGTCACGCTCAGTTACCCCTGGAGCTGACCATTTCCGTCCTGGAATGCATGCTGCGCGATGAGGAGGACCTCCGGACTCTGTTGGTCTGTTCTCTGGTTTGCCAAACGTGGCTTTCCATCATCCGCCCCGTCTTGTTCAAAAACATCGATGTTCCCCTCAACAAAACCCGCTCATTCCTAGAAATAATGGGGTCACCGCTAATACGACGAGGGGCAACAATGCTTACCCATATTCGAAAAGTCCACTTTCATGGGCCTCGTCGCCTAGTTCATGTCTAGCTGTAATTGCTGTGCTGCAATACGACCTCAATCAGTGTATTGTAACCCTAATTACTGTACTGGAACCTCCAATCAAGGGATTTCACAAGTTTTCCTTCTTTGATGGGCTTGTTGTGCTAAAGAAAAATTCACACCTGCTTACCTTTTTCAGCACCACAGCCTCAAATCACTATCAGGCCGGGTCTTCTGCCCATACCCTGACCTGATATTGGTATAGCTGATATCAGTTGCCCTAACCTTACACTATATCGACAAAAGAAATGTCACATAGTGTTTTCGGTCATTTCTGGGCCAAATCACTCCAAATAAAATGTAGGCATAAACATTTACCGATTTCATGATGGTATGCACTATTTAATCCAGATAATTCCTACTTCATTCTGTCAGAATAAAATATTCGAGTGCTTTCCGAAAAATTGAGTCCGTGGAATCACAGTGAACACAAAAATGGTATGTACTATCTGAAAGTACTTGAAAAGCGGATCTCATGCATATATCGGTCGACCTACATCCACAGAATTCTGGGCTCAGGGCGTGACATCCAAGTTGGCCATTTTTAGCATTTTTGCTCAAAAAATTTTGAGCAAAAATGCTAAAGTGACCAACTTGCAAAAGGTATTGTGTGCTCAGAGCTCTATGGATGTAGGTCGACCAATATATGGATGAGATCCGTTTTACGAGTACTTTCAGATAGTATATACCATTTTCGTGTTCACGGTGATTCCACGGACTCGATTTTTCGGAAAACGCTCAAATATCTTATTCTGACAGAATGAAGTAGGAATTATATGGATTAAATAGTGCATACCATCATGGAATCGGTAAATGCTCATGCCTACATTTTATTTGGAGTGATTTGGCCCAGAAATGACCCAAAACACTATGTGACATTTCTTTTGTCGATATAGTGTAACTCATGCTACCCTAACCCGAAGAAGTCGCTAACTAGATTTTTTTTTGGCATCTTAACCTTGGATTTCCATTGCTGAAAGTACATCCCAGAAAATACCTAACACCTAATAGAGGGGTATATGAGGGGCCAATGTGAAAATTTAGGATCAGACTCACTGCTATTCATATCCTTAATTTTCCACTAGTGCTCTGACCCTGGCATCCCACTCCATCAGCATGTGGACAATCTCTGTGTGGCCCCCACTGGCAGCAGCCTGCAAGCTCTCATAATCTCCCCTTGCTGCATTGACATCAGCGCCCTTGTCAAGGAGGATGTGGACAATCTCTGTGTGGCCCCCATAGACAGCAGCCTGCAAGGGGCTCACATATCTTCCCCCTGCTGCATTGACATCAGCATCCTTGTCAAGGAGGATGCGGACAATCTCTGTGTGGCCCCCTTGGGCAGCAGCCTGCAAGGAGCTCCCATAGATTCCCCCTGCTGCATTTACATTAGCACCCTTGTCAAGGAGGATGCAGACAATCTCTGTGTGGCCCCCTCGGGCAGCAGCATGCAAGGAGCTCCAATAATCTCCCCATGCTGCATTGACATCAGCACCCTTGTCAAGGAGGATGCGGACAATCTCTGTGTGGCCCCCTTTGGCAGCAGCCTGCAAGGAGCTCCCATATCCTCCCCCTGCTGCATTGACATCAGCACCCTTGTCAAGGAGGATGCGGACAATCTTTGTGTGGCCCTTTTCAGCAGCAGCCCGCAAGGAGCTCCCATAGAGTCCCCCTGCTGCATTGACATCAGCACCGTTGTCAAGGAGGATGTCGACAATCTCTGTGTGGCCCCCATAGACAGCAGCATGCAAGGAGCTCTCATAGTCTCCCCCCATTGCATTGACATCAGCACCCTTGTCAAGGAGGATGCGGACAATCTCTGTATGGCCCCTTGGGCAGCAGCCCGCAAGGAGCCCACATAGATCCCCCTGCTGCATTGACATCAGCACCCTTGTCAAGGAGCATGCAGACAATCTCTGTGTGGCCCCCTTTGGCAGCAGCCTGCAAGGAGCTCCCATATCCTCCCCCTGCTGCATTGACATCAGCACCCTTGTCAAGGAGGATGCGGACAATCTTTGTGTGGCCCTTTTCAGCAGCAGTCCGCAAGGAGCTCCCATAGAGTCCCCCTGCTGCATTGACATCAGCACTGTTGTCAAGGAGGATGCGGACAATCTCTGTGTGGCCCCTGGGGCAGCAGCCTGCAAGGAGGTCTTATAATCTCCCCCTGCTGCATTGACATCCACGCCCTTATTGAGGAACATGTGGACAATCTCTGTATGGCCATAATATGATGCTACAATGATTGCTTTGTTGGCTGAATGCTGTGGCAAAGCTGCTCCCTCCAGCAAAGACCTTGCACTATCCACGAGGTTTGTTGCTGCTGCAATCCATAAGGCAGAGGCCTTTGATGGCCAATCTGCATAATTCCATGGCAGAGAGTTCCATTTCCTCCCCCAGTCGGATCGAGTTGAATCCATTGTTTCTTTCCACTCAAAACCCCGACCAAGAAACTCTAGAAGACTTTCCCTGAGTTGAACTTCATGCTGTCCAGCAGCATGTGCAAGGCAATATTGAGAATACTCAACAAGAGGGGGTAGATTCCTCCCATTCAAACATGACTTCGGAAATCCATCAAAGGCGAGGAATGTGAGCAGAGTGCGTGTTATCTCTGTTTGTGCATCTGGGAATAGCAGGGCCTGAATGCTGTCCAGATATTCCTGTGTGGTGTGGTGAACAAGTCGCACCACTGAAGTGTTTCTGTCCACAATGACAAGCCCAGCACAGACAGAAAGAATAATATCAATGTCTGTAAGATCCTCCTCCTCATCCAGCTTTCGCATGCCTGGTTTAACAGCAAGAGCAACTTGTAACTCTTCCACTGTTAATGGTCTCTTTGCATTTGCAACCCAAGTAATGGTTGTGCGAGCTGTCTTTCTGTCTGCATCGCTCTGGGCATCAATTCGCTGTATTGCAATATCATAGCTGCCATAAAGACTCTCTGGGAGGGATTCCAGAGCTTCTCGAACTTCCCGGATTGTATTCTTTGTGCTTAGAGAATCAATGTGAAGCTTGGCAAGAAGGAACCTGGTTGGAATTTATTTCAGTTTCTTTCTAACAACAAATCATCACCACTCACATTCCATCCACAGTGTCCAAGATTTTTGTAAGAATTTCCTCTCGTAACACAGGTTTCTTCTGAATGTGCTTGGACAGGCGTGGAAACAACTTGATCTGTGCATTGATATATGCTTGAATATCCCCTGGTGCTGCCTGAATATCTAGTGTTTCAAGATTGGGCAAGAATGAGGGCTCTGGAGAAATATTTGGCCGTGAAGTGATCATCAAGTTGACATTGCTACCCATTACTGCTAGTTGTTTGAGTAGAATATCCCGTTGAAACTCGGGATATTCATCCATAGCATCAACAATAATGAAGACCTGTGAAAACTCCCTGAGGCTAGAGCCGAGCACATTGACAACTTCTCCCAGAGATGGTGCAGTGCCCTTTTCTCGGTGCTGCATGTATGAAGTCACTGCAATGGAGCCGATATCCCTGTCAAGTACAAGCTGTCTCCAGAGAGCTGCGAAAAGCCCAGATGGTGTTTGGTTGTCGACTTCCTTGTGGTTCAAATAAATGCAAGCGACACCAATATTTTTGCCTGTGGATTGGGTACCGAGATGGCCCACAACCATTGATCTAAAATTGTGATAATTAGTGGTGGCCACTTAGTGTGGAGAATGGACACACGCAAGGACTGTTTTCCCAGCGCCAGCTGGAAATTTCAGCTTCGTTAGTCTGGAAGTTATGAGGTGATGAATTACATACGAATTCCACGGCACCAAAGGGTGCTTCCAGAACCAGATTCCCATTTTTTAAAGAGAGGGTGTGCAAGCAGCCATCCACCAGTCCCCTCCTCCCGCATCTGCGAAATTTCTGCCTGTCGTAGAAAGAAATTGATCGGTGAAAGCCAGTCAAGAAAGTCTCGGCGTGTGATATCTATTCCTTCTTCCTTGCTGCCACGGTGTATCACAATGTGCATGATGTCAGCATCCAAATATATTCTGGGACCCTCTCCAACACCTCCATTACCACCCTGTTGGCCACCCAATCCACCAGCGCCTCCTTCACCTCCTAGGTAAAATAAATACTAAATTTGGTATCCTAATAAATTCTCTCGCACCTTTCATGTTACCTATGTAGGAGTCATTGTGTTGGTGAGGCATGGCTATTCCGAGCAAGAGTGTATCTTGTGTATTAGGGACAGAACTATACCAGCGTGGGTCCAAGCTCAGATGTGAGACAGAACTGACCAAAGAGGATGTATTGCTGCAATAGACTTGGGGGCGGTAGCACGAACAATGTATTGGAGCAATGACGAGGTTAAGGGGACCGGAGAAACATGCATTGGGCACGTTCCGCTTTAAATTAACCAGAAGGCTTTGACGGCAGATCCGGGGAAGTGGTTTGCCGTATTGTTCGCGTGCAATACTTACGTGAACGTCGAACTTAGATTGATGTGTCGCTTCGGCGATGACAGCCAGCTGACAGCGGCGCTTTCGAGGTCCCGAATGAACTGCTGTAGATCGCTCGGAATCCAGGTTAGTCGGATCTCCAGCACGGTGTCGATGAGCTGGAGGATAGTAGGATGGTGCCCAGCGTGACTTGATAGGTGGATTACCGCATTGTTCACGCGCAGTACTTACGTGGGTGTCAAACTTGGATTGACAGTGGCGCTTCGGCATGACATCGATCTTTCATCTCGCACTGACAGCGAAGATTCGGTGTTCGGCTCCTATTCAAAGATAGAAAAGAAAAATCGGGGAATGCAGGCAATGAACCGAGGTACTCTTATTGGAAATGGAGCCCAACCTGTGAGACGAGGCGCCAACAACTCCCTTTTCAACCGGATCGGCGGCCGTACCGTTAATAACGCCGTCTTAATCGCCGACATTGATGGATTATTCTACTGAGAAACCCAGCTTTCAATGGAAACCCCACCTTTTAAAGAAATGTTATTTGGAAGCCCTGATTTCATTGGCGGAGATCTGATGCCGACTCGATGCCGATTATTCGGCATTCGCATACGCGGTCACATGCCTGTCTGCACTTTCTTGAAATGCCGAAGCCAAGTGAAGCTATCAAGAGGGTAACGATCAATGATCAGTTCAAGCTTGTCACCGAATTTAGTTCAAAGTATGCATGTCGTACAAGATGATACCAAGTAGCTATGGGCTATGCAGACAAAATTCGAGCGGTTGTGTCCCTCTTGACGACACAGGGAGCATTTATATGCTCTACCGACCCGAGCTCTCTCGGGAGCAGGAGCAGAAACACTGCCGGAATTGTTATCCGTGTCAATCTGAGAGTGACTGCTCGATTGGACACCGCCATCGCGCTGCCGACCCTCTCTTGCGTTGGTAAGGCGGTTGGTACGCGGACGGCCCTTGTGAGAAATCACAGGGGGATCAATGATGCGCTCCTAGTGAGCTTCATCAATATTTCGTTGACTGTTGAGCAGTTGTGAGTGCAGTACCTTGGGATATGGGAATTCATAATACGCACTGCAGCTCCTCGAGGCTTTGTATCAAATCTGAGACTTGTTCGCGGGTCTGAATACCAGCGATAAGGGGCCGTATTGAGTATTCTGCTCCTCTCCCTGCCCTCGTTCACGTCCATCCACCCCCGCTGCCGGCCATCGTGATCACGCCGCCCTTCCCCTCCCTTCGTGTCCACCGTGCTAACGTCCCCCTCCTAGTCAACATCTTCCTAGCGCTGCGCAGTAACCGGCGTAATTGATCAGGGCGCGATCGGCGGGAATGGGTGGGATGAGGGCAACGTCTGACTTCGCTACTTGGTGCGTTTCTTTTGCATTTGTGTTTTCCTCTCCAGCTTCTTCTGGCGGGATTTCTTTCGATTCTGGTTTCTTTACCCGCTCGTTTTGGCGTCCTCTCGGGGCAGCATTCCAAAGACCAAGACATACACGAACGAGCTGCGGCTGGTTGGATAGCACCCCCCAGACGATAGCACGCACGTCTTCAATCGCAAGCGTAGCGCTTACGAGTACGCTGTCCAGGTACACGTCGTTTGTCCTCCGTTGGCTTGGCCCGCTTGCTTTGTCGTCCTCTTGGGGCAGCATTACAAGAGTCACACCAACGCAGCGGCGGCTGGTTGGATAGCAGCCCATACACGGTGGTGCGCACGTCTTCGATCGCAAGTGTAGCGCTTACGAGTACGCTGTCCAGGCACGCGTCGCTTGTGCTCGCGTGCAGGATGCATGGGGGGCTCATTGGATAAAGTGGATGCACGTCCACTAGACTCCACTTTCTAGGTATACCTACTTGCCAGAACATCTGTTTTCTGGCTCCTGTCGTTTCGTACCGAATGAGATGATCGTTCTCAGTCCACTCTCCCCGTTCGTTCGGCTGCTATGACCATTTATGGGTCGAATCTTCCAGATCCCGAGTGGGAGCTTTGGGAGAGACCGGATGCATGATTCCTCCATGGTAACTGACAAGAGGCGACGCTCGACTGTTGGTTGTTTAGGCTTGTTCTATGTTGATCTACCTGTGCAAAATAACAGCATTTCTCGTAGCGTACCCATCTACTTTACCCTGATGTCTCGTAGCAAAGATTTGAATAAATAATCAGTCTCTCATCGCGCGTGCTCTGAATTCATTGAACAAGGTGGGAAAGATTCGCCTCTCGGCAAGGGGGTGACTATAACTTTAAGGAGTTATAAACCCCAATAACTGGCCTTAAGAGCCTTATAAGTTCTGTAAGCACTTGAAACCGAAGATAGTGCCATTTTGAAGCCCCCAAAAATCTTACAGGCTTATAATTGCTTATCCTGATTTATCTTCCAGAAAGCCCTAAGGGACTCACAATGGCGGCGGGCCTGGGTGCGGGATGCCCATGAACCGCTTTTTCAGGTGGTCTCTCGAGCTTGGTGGTTGGCCGAGGAGAGCGTGTCAAGATCTTGATGATAACGTCGGTGGTTTGCATGGGGGGAGAGGATTGATGAGTATAGTGTTTTGTGCGACAGAGATGGTCCGACAACACAGCGGAGAATGAACGGAGTCAGGCTTCAGCGCTAGGTAAAGCTGGAAGACGCGAGCCAGAGGGCGGGGCCAGGGATAGGCGTCGGTGGATGGGAGGAATGCTTGGAAGAATTGACCGGATGTAGCGGGCGGGAAGTGGGTGGTGGGCGGCGAAGCGCAGATCGGCGCCGATTGTCGTGGTTAGCGCAAACAACGGCCGGCACGTAGGCGGTAAGGAACGACTTGGGTTGGGCTACGGGAGGGATTGATGCCAAGGCCGGATATAGGCTTACAACAAAGCGAGGTACGAACTCAAAATTTGTTGTAGCGTCTGTTTATAAGAGATTAAGATGGCCGGCGATCAAATGATTTAATGATTTTTCGAATTAAAACGCGACCTGACCAGGTCGACCTAATAATTGAGCACCCCTATTCAACTCCAGAAAAACACAGGGCATGTCCTTGAATTCATCGGTGAAAGCAGTACACGGCTGACTGGTGATTAAGAAGGTAAGACCGCCGTCGCAGTCTCGAAATCTGTTCCAGAAGCTGTCCAAGTTCGGTATTACTCGTATCTTAAGCAGATGCACTGATTTTATGTGCGCATGTTTACATTCTTCTTTTCTCCCACTCTCTTCCCGGCAGCTGCCGTATGTCCATCCCATTTCCGGCTTAATTTGATTTGGACCCTCCACAACGTTATTTTCAACCTATCCGATCAACCGTTTAATTTCCCTATGAAAGGAAAGGCATCTCACGCAATCTCTCTTTCTTCCTCTCGCCCTCATCGCGTCTCATTATTCATATTCTGTGTATATTTACTATTATTATTATTACTCGATCTTAATCAGATGCTTCGAATGAGATTGTGCGTGTTTGTTTCTGCCTAATTCATACCTTCCCATCCACTCTTTCATTCGGCCCCGTTCCATTGTCTTGGGTACCTCGAGGCCGCGATATCACAGTTTGACTTTTTGGGACCTTCCGCAGGCTGTGCATATGACGCGTATTCCATTTTGGAGCGACCACATGCCCGAAAATCAGCGCTCAGGGCCCGCACAAAAGAGGGATGTGTAGCGTTGGGCGTTTCATCGCTTGCTTCCCCCCATCACCATGTCATCCTTCACCAGCCGCTCTCCTCTATGTCTCAACGCTTTTCTTGGCTGCTTCACCTCAAAAGGGCTCTCCAAACTACCCTGACAAGTCAAGTTACCTTTTGCTCGTGATTCCGACTCCAACTCGGCTCCTCGCATGCATGAAGCCCACATGAAGTACTCACTTTGTGTTCTTGGTCGCATTTCGACTTTCTTCCATAGCCCGGGGTCCGCTTTCTTTCTCAAGCCCATGGATATTGGAACTCCTTCAACCATTACCTGCTCGCGTCCCCGTGAAGCCCACTCAAGTTCCTCTCCAAGAACCGGCGGCAGCTAAGCCTCAAACTCAATGTCGGGTCAGCCTTTCGGCCTCAGAACTATATCTCCCGTCTCCCCCGCCTTGCAATCACCATCAACTCGAGTGTCAATACATGACGCCTCACCTGGCACGTGTGCGCTAAGTAGTGCCGTCATCCTCAGGTCTCATATTATCATTCCAAATCTTATTCAATTCATAGTGCATATTCCAACGTTTATGCGACGTCGTTGTACAGCATCAATTGTATGCGGAGATGCTGGACAAGGTGAGGGCAGCCTACTAAATTTCCGCACGCCGTTGTATCCTCTGGCCATGGTACGTGTATTTGTTTGCTCAGCAACAAAGCACTAAGCAGAGCAGGTCAGATTCTGGACGCTAGATTTATTCATCAGGTGTTCGCTTTCATTGCGGACCAGACGATCGGCACGGGTGCAGCGAAGTCATGACGTGAGACTGACAGCGTTTCGACCAAGCGCAGGTCCACGGTGGTGAAGGTATGTCTGACTATGCGCGGCCATCCCTTTCTCTGATCGCTAACGCGCAGTTTTTGTAGGCTCAAAAGACCGCGATGGGTATCTCTCACTGCCTGAGGCTCATCCCGACAGCATCCAACCTGTTCGCCCTCACATCGCCTGTCATGGCCATCCCCAACACGCGAACGGCATAACGCAGGTCTCTCCTACCATCTTCCAGCTTGAGTGCTTCTCATCGCCACCTTCCCGATGCCGACAACGTGATGACCAATTCTCAGATGCCATGGGCGTTAATGCGTAGTCCGGGTCGGCTGCGTTACCTCGGTGGGTCGTTAACATTGTTCAAAATTTATTCATCAAGCCCTCGATATTCTTATTGGCCACGCACGCAGGACGCTCGAGGTGCGGTTCTCTAGAACAATGTCCTACCGATCCACTGAATCACTTGCAGCCCCGCTTGGCAGAGGTGTCGGTGACCATCGTTTCCAGAAACAGGTGCGCCTCACTTCTTGAATTCTACCTCACCGTGGCTCATTTCAACCACGCAACCTATGCCTTCTGCGCTCTCGACTCATCATGAAACACATCGACATCAACACATGCGAGCCGCCAATGCTAAGTACGTTGTTAAAATTTCGCGCCGTGTCTCAATTGGCTTATAATGTCGCAGTACCCACTCCATGGACCGGTTTGGAGACTGGTCATTACAATACCTGTGGACTGTTTAGTTTTGGTTCAGTTTTCACGTCGTCGATGCGTTGAACTATCTTTACTTTGGATACACGAGCTCAGTTATAGTACGAAAGAATATATGCCACGAGCAAAGCTGCACAAATGGTACAAGATATATCTCCCCGCCACATGTAAACAGGTGAATGTGAAGCTGCCGGAGCGAAGCGACGGCATATCTTGTCTTGACAGTCATCGAGCGCATCGAAAACAATGTAGGTTCGCCCGAGCTCTCTCGGAGCAAGTCTTCGAGGTGTCCGTTGATAGATTGCCAAGTTTGTCGAGGGTGCTGTATAGATGAGAGGACTGCGCAGAAAGCTGAAAGATGATGCGCCTGAGGGCGGTCTCGGCGTTTTGGCCATCCCTGGCCTTGAAGCCGAAATACAAAAAAGGCGACATCAGCAGATTTCCCAAAGTCCTTGAATATCTGCTGGTCGTCGCTGAGTTTGCAAATGACCGTGGAACTAGTACTCGCATCGGGTCAATAGAAATATGAACACACAGAGAGTCGAAAGCTTCACCTCACTCTTCCCGGTACCCGCTGCATTCAGATTAGAGTTGAGATTGCCGAATGCGAGAGCGGCTTACGCGGGCCTTGAATACACAGCGATCCCGCATCGTCCTATTTATCTTGGGCTCAGTTCTAGCGGCAGACTGGTGGCTGTACACTGAAAATCCAAACAAATCCGAAAAAAATTCTGGAATGTAGATGTGACCTTGGCGATCACCGGTGAATGATTGAAGTGTTTCTCCACAGCAATAATTTCACCGTCCCAGTGGCAGTGTGTTGTTCAGCTTAGGAGTGCTCTACTGTGCCGAATGTTAGACATCTGACTTGTGTTTTTGGATGACTCCCTTGAATAATAGCTTGTCAATTCAAGGCTTACAAGCAAACTGCTCCACCGCATTTTACACACCGGACGATAAAAACGTCCAAGTTGCCTGCCAAGAGAATGATATCAACCTGGAGGTAAGTATCGGGAGTTTAATTGGTTCCAAGACTCCTTACGACCCGCGCAATTTTCTGTTCTCAGCTGTAGTATAGTATGGAAAAACCTATTCTCTTATAGACAAATGCTACAATGATCTGCTTACGTCGTATGTTGTTCACGGTAGGATGAAAGCACTCAGGCTTGAAGAACATATCTTATTGACAATTTAGTTGAGTGGGATTGTGCTATGTATCAAATAGGGCTCTGTTTATAATTCCCCGGGCATTTATAAACGGTTTTTTAATTTTGGTTTATAAACAGGGTGTTTATAAACCGGTTTATAAACGGCATCCCAAAAATGCTGGAAACAGCTCAGAATCGGGGTTTTTGTGCTCCTTCTCAAGTGCTTCAGTGTCTAACGGTTCTTGTGGTCCAAAATACAGCTCTGCTGCACCAGCAAGGTCGATTTTTGAGCCTAGAAACCATGTACGGGAAAGACAACCACAGTTTTGGTAATGTGCACTGCTTTTTTCGGGGTTGTTTGAGTATGATCTTCAAATTCCGCCCACTGTTTCTACAAACCAACCTAAATCGCACCGAAAATATTGCTATCCTGTCCAATTTCGTCCAAATTCCAGAGGAATAGGCCTTGCCGAGCACTGCCACCTGAATTAAAAACAGGGTGGTTTAGCCCAGGCATTTAAAAACCGGTTTATAAACACCTGTTTAAAACACTGTTTGCAAACCGGCCTTATAAACAGAGCCCTAGTATCAAACCGGTAACTGCCGAGGCAATAAACAGGCGGTCAACGCGAGTTTCCGAATAATCATAGCCAGTGGAGATGAAAGGAGAATTGGGTAGGGCACTGTTTATTAGTCCGGTTTTCAAACATTGTTTTAAACACGGGTTTATAAACTGGTTTTTAAACTGTCTGGCTCAAAGTGCCGGTTTATAATTCACAGTGACTGTGATAATTAGGCCCGGCTTGACTCTAATTGGGCAGATGACTCGACGGAAGAATGTCCCTAAAAATGTTTAGTAGCTTCCGTATGGGAAACTAACCCACAACATAGTCAAAACTATCGAAATTTGGCTGCTATTCGCCTTGGAACTGGCACAAGTGTCCATTTCTTCGCCCGAAGACTTTGTTCTTGTGGTAAGAGACAAATCGTAACTCCCTTTGCATCGTGGGGGCAATTTTTGGGACAAAAGAGCGAAAAACCTTCTGGAAACCCTGTTTTTCGATGTTTTGGGGCGAGGGTTTATAAACACGTTTATAAACACCCTGTTTATAAACCCAGATCTAAAAACTGTTTATAATGGTCCTGGGAATTATAAACAGGGCCCTAGACTTGGGGGAGCTGCAGAGCAAACCTGAACGGAAGCCGTCAGAAGCCGCGGCTCGAGCCCTGTGAAAGCCGGCTTGAACCGGAGCCAAGCGGAAATATCGGCTCGGCTCCATCGGCCAGCCAAGCTGAGCCAAGTCGCGACTCGATGACGGAGGATTTTCTACCAGTTTCCGACGATACAAATTGCAACGAGGTACAAAAGTACACCAAGACTACGGTATTCAGATAAAGCAAAAGAACAATGAGCTGCACAGGCCAGGGTCGCCAACGGAATCAGGGCCAGGTAGCGGTGATGGGTCATTCAACGTACTAGCTCAAGTCGACAATCTCGAGCGTAGCGTCGCGCATTGCCCATGTGCCTTATCCGTGTCCTGCGGAAGAAAGGAGTTGGAACTTGGGAGTCCGAAACTTTCCCTGTAGATTCATGCATGGGGTATTCTAGGTCACTCGGTGATCATAAATCAGAGTAGCGGCAATATTGCCGTCCCGTACCACGGTTGATATTGTCCGCAGAGTTCGCTGGATTCTTCGATTCCTTGTCTGTGAGCTTCGTATTCCGCTCATTTCCTACCGGAAGATCGGGATCAAGCACGGTTGATGGCGTCTTTGGCGGAATGGGGGGGTTATTTTCCTGACCGTGGTTCTTGCACACCCCGTCTTCAATGCCCAGATTAAAATTCCCCTCCAGGGATGTATTCAGCAGTCGGTCCTCTGATTTCTCGCCCGTGACGCAGGGGTCCCGTTCGTCGTCTGAAGCATAATCATCTTCGTTCGCTATTGATTAGTTACCGGCCAAATGGATCTCGCCCCCATCAGTGGACGTACCGTGACCGAGCAGAGATTCTATCTCGCCCGACAGTTGAAAAAGTAGATAGCCCAAATGAGCAGCAACATCTTGTGTATTAGGGTCAAATCCCTTGCCCCGATGCAGTTGGTTAGTCTTTGGTACTAGCAATCAACTCAGACGCGCTCATAACATGAGTATAGTATTCAGTCCCTTTAGTCTGACCTCACCGTCCGCTCGGTGAGTCCAAGCACCCTTGGTGACTAATGACAAACTCGTGGAAAGGATCCGCGGTCGCAAAATCCCTTTCGACTTGATACCATTTGTGTGCGTTTCTTAATGCACCCCCTTGATTTCAGCAAACATACGCGAGACTGTCGGCTACGGTGCATCACTCATGTATCGCTTGCCTAACTGCGTGCCACTGCATGTGTCCGGAACGAGATTGACTCCCGGCACCCCTCCCGAGTCCCGGAAGGCCAGTTGCATTTTTCCCTTCTCCGAGAGACTACTAACTCTCAGAACATAGCTATCTCCATCAGACCGACTGTCAAGTTGCTTGCGGCGGACCAACCAAAGCGACTATACTGCTGTGATACACAATCTGCACAGACTAGTAATTGAGTATAGTAGGTCGTCAAAGGGATCCTATCCGCAGATTCCGCCAGTCCGTCCACCCCTTCTCTAGGCGATGAACATTGTTCCCACCACACCACCATCCATCTTGGTTAAGAGCCCATTCCAGAAGTTCCACGAAGCGGGCGATCAATTCAGTCGGATACTGACGAGGAAATGTCTACATCCCTGAATGAGTATCGCACAGTGGACCTGAGGAATACATTCACCTTGAGCCACTGCAGAGCATTGTAGAGGTCTTCTGCGCCCCCAAGACCACCAGTCCGCCTCGAAGCCAACTCAATTCGAGACACACCCTCTAAAAGATCCGATGAAACATCACAGTATCTTAGGAAGAAACCCCATCCCCGACATGACCGCCTGAACTCTGAACGTTAGCTGAAGCTGAATGACCTAGAAATACCAAAACCCACTCAAAGGGCTCTTCAGAGTTAATCATGGTTTCGAGGAGACGCAACCCGCCCCGTGCAAGCTCAATCAATAACCCCTTGGAATCGAACGTGCCCCAGACGGTGTCATTCAAGTTCGCAGTGAGGAGTCGGTGGAGCCGTGTTCGATCGTTGCCAAGAATAACGCGAAGAGCACAAATTGCTACCCTCAGTTCTTCCCATGACATTCCCAAGAGAAGGCGAATCTGTAATAGAAAGCGCGTGCCTGTGCCCAGATTGCTCATGTCGGGAAAGACCTTATACACACAGAGAATCCGAATCAGCTGGGGCGGAGTCTGCGACAAAATCTGGTAGCCATTGCTCGATTGCTGTGTGTCCCTGGCTTCGGCTGCGCTCCAAACATCATCGCACAATGCCATGAAGGTATAATCCTCCCAAAGATGAACCAAATGCGCAGGCAGCGGTTGAAATTTCTGAAAACAGATTAGCTCCATCGCAAGACCTGAAGTATGGAGGCATACTTTTATCCATTCAAGGAAGCTCGTGGCCGATTCTGAAAGACGCCCACCAGTAAAAGCGAAAAAGAAATCCGGGTTCAGAGACTGCACAAGTGGCAAAAGTTCGGGTAATGGCTCGACAGAAGTAATGTATTCGATGGTGACGTCTATTTCCATCGGCCTGATTACAGGTTTCGTTAAATTTTCTGTCTGTTTGGATTTTAGAAATTTACCATGTGGAAGAATTTGCTGCTTGGTGGAGGAAGAGGTAATCATGGCTAGACGACAATGCGTAGAGGATCCGTTCGGTGAGAGCTGTGCGACACTGAGGACTACCGGCATAAAATTGACTGGATCGCGATGGGTCATCCAGGAAATCTAGGAATGACGCATGGTGCGCTACGAGTTGGTCTTCCTCATCGGGTATATCAATGACGGAATGTAAATCTCGTAGAATTAAGCAAACATCCCCTGGTTGCAGGTCGAGAAGCTGTTCAATTTCGCGAACGGAGTTCGAATTGTGATCTGATGGCGGCCAGGATTCCGAGGAGTTGAGACCGAAATTCATGGGGCACGAGACCTAGGATTTGGTGGTAGAGCTGGCCGAGAGCATCAAATGGGGATGCAGAAAGACTGTGCTTGATACCTAGGATAATATCAAGACGTTCCGTTGTTCGAAATCCTCTATCGTCGATGAATTTGATCACAGTCGACGCGAATATGAAGTATCCAGAGATTTTGAAACGAGGTCGTTGATGATTTCCGATGAAGGCCAAGGAGATGGTACTGTGGCCATGGTTCGATGCGCTCCATGAATTCGACGAAATTCATCGAGTAAATATTTTTTCACGTCCAGGAAAGACTCTTCGATGTTCAACCGTCGATGGAGTCCGGTCAGGACTTGTTCAGCAAAGGCCTCGCGAATATGAGATTCTGGTCGGCTAGCAATGAAGAAGAGAACGGGAAGGCGTTCTCGGCCAGCGACCATCTTGCCAACTAGCCATAGTACTTCCTGCTGAAGAGCTTCTCCCTCAAATTCGTCCAGACCATCAATAACGACGGTCACTGGCTCGGAAAGACAACCTTTCCAACAAGGATCAATGATCAACCGCTGGAGTTGTTCGGACAGCGACCTGTCCACGATGGCAGGGTCTTTCTCGATTGTCTGAGAGATGATCTGCTGCAATAGGGGAATGAGCGCAAGCTGGTACGCTATTGTGGGGAACAGCTTCTGTGCACTCCCCCGAGAGGGGTGGCCACGCTTGAAAAAGAAGCTACCACCGAGGCGACCTTCTTCCTGCAACTTTTGGCAAAACGACTGTGCAACGGCGGATTTGCCTGAGCCAGCGGGGCCCGAGAGCCAGAGGATAGGGCTGCTTGGCCCGTTATCCTCTTCGTATACGGCGTGACGAGCAAAGTCGTGCCCCGTCCACTTTCTTGGTGGCTCAATCCCACAAGCCCAGAAACGCAAGAAAGCTCCTGACTAGTGGTGGGAGGGTTCGGTTCAAAAATTCGGTTCGAACCTGAACCGGACCGAACCGAACGCGCGTTCAGGTTCAAGATTCAGCAAATAGCTGAACCTGAACCGCAGGTCCGGTTCAGCGTTCACCAACCTGAAGATTTTGCTGAACGCGTTCGAACGCGTTCGAACGCCGAACGCATCCGATTTTTTCGGCTGACAATAACGTACAAAATCAGTCCATACAAGGCACAGCGCCGAGTCCAAAACCATCGATTGATCGGCAACTTTTTTTTGTTTGTAATTCCGCAAACCCCTGACGCTCACTACGACCTGGAAGGCTTAGCCACTGCTCTCTCACTGAGTCTCTCAGACTCCTTGGACCCTCTCTTTCATTAGAGAATCAATCAACCCCTTCGGATACTATCTGGACTTATCCTCAAGCTCTCCCTCTTTTATGGTCTCTGGACCTTTTCATCTTTTGGTCTCCGTCGGGAATGAAAATCGGTCATATCCCCAGCTCCACAATTCCTGACCACGCTAGGGCTGCCCATTTATTTTGCCCGACATCGGCGCCATTCATGTGTTCTCATCTGTAAAAAATCCGTTCTAAATGCCCCGTTGGGGTGCGGTGCTTCATCCTGGTGCCCATTATTTTCCCGATTTTCACGCACGATGAGCAGGACGGTCTCCGAGACGACAGACCACTGACCTGGCTTTCCCCATGGCTGTTGTTTTTTTCTCATCGCTGTTGCCAGCTGTATTAAAGGAGGGCCAAAGCATCAAGCAGCTGCATCCTTTACTCATCTTCTCATTCATCATGGCGACCTCTGACCTTGGATGTGCTCAAAACCCCGATGGCTCGCTGCGGGATGCCTCCGAGATCGAGTTTTTCAATGATGTCGATGACACAGTCCCAATTTCGGGTCCTTCATCCTCTGCCACTGGCAGTAGACCTGTTTACCCACTCTTCACTAAAGTTCGTCCCCTTGAGCGTGTGGCGGGTGGTAGAGCTTTGTGGCGTTGACTTTTAGAATAAATTTAGTTTGGTGTGAAAATGGCGTTCGGTTCGGCGTTCGAACGCTGTTGAACGCCGAACCGAACGCGTTGAACCTGAACGCCAGGTTCAGGTTCAAGGTTCGGCATTTTCCCGAACCGAACGTTAGGTTCAGGTTCGGCGTTCAGAGAAAAAGGCCCTGAACCTGAACCGAACCGAACCGTCCCACCACTACTCCTGACGCACCATATGGGCGCTGCATCCTCGCGTTCCCCCTTCTCATAGTAGTTCTCACAGGACCGACGCGTTGACGGCCAGAGTCTTCCCCCAAGCGGAGCCTTTCCAGACCAATCAGCATGTTGTCGACGCTCCCCGCCGGCTGACTGGGTTGAATATTGCGAAGCATTCCCAGACCCCTCAGCACGCTGTCGATGTCCTCCGAAGGCAGGCTGGTTTGGATATTGAAATCCCCGCCGATTTCGACAAAGTTCCCACCACTGATCTGTACAAGCGAAGTAGAGGAAAAGATGGGCATAATAGAGAGTGAGAGTGGGAGATGGATAATAGACGTACGACGGTCGACCAGGCGCTGCACGCGAGGCGGTGCGCGTCCGCTTCTGTCACACAGTCACAGCACTAATAATATCACGACAGCTTTCTCGTGTATTACTATGCACGTCAGTCAAACGTTAGCTGTCGAACAGTATATATCCAGTCAATTAAAGATTCCACCGAGATACCTTCGAGACTGGGGGGCAGCAAAATGCCTAATCACTTGCGAGAGGTATAACAACTATAGCGCGCTATCGCGGCAGAGCCCACTAACCGGTGGGTGTATCTACACAACATTGGCAACTCGAAGTTCAATGTAAACATGTATCCAATCTCGAGGCTCTGTCGCAAAACAAATATTGATGTGCCCAAAAGATATTCATGCGGGGTCTGACCTCTTGAATATCAAATGCATTACCTTCGAGAATTCTGTATCACTGAGTTCCGACCCCAGGTAGACACACAATGTGCCTACCGGTGTAGACAATATGTAGACAAACATGTTCGCCTACATATGCCTACAGCATGTAGACACTGTTGGTGTACGTGAGTCTACATTGGTCTACGTATGCCTACGTTGGTCTACCACAGTAGGCCAATGTAGACAAACATAGTGGGATGCAGACCTATGTGGTATATAAAATTTGAAGTTATTACGAGTGCTTGGTGAGTGCCTAAGTGTTTAATCAATCTGTTTCGGTTCTGAACCTTATGTAATCTGTTGATGTTGATTGCCCGGCGGCTGTGTTGTATCTATGTATTTGGCAGAGATCCTCTCGGCCCGGTCTGTGTGCGTTCCCGATGCTGATTGTTGTTAATATCTGCCAATCTTCGGGCATAGAACCGCCTAACTATTGGATCGGACGGAATTATGTGTCATATGTTACCATCTCCTTGACTTTCTTTGCGCTCCTTTCTTCGTCCTTGCCCCGAAGTTCTCTCGCTGGCAGATGGTTTATGTGCATGCGGGCTCATCATGGATACCTCTTCCTTCCGTCTGGTCGGAGCAGCTTAATTATCGGGGAATTCAACTCACACTATAAGTACTGTGCCCAAATCACTGAACAATAAACCTTGGAAGTTCTCCTTGAGTTTCCAGCGATTAAACCACAGGATGTCAGGCCCCTCTCACCCAATTGTTCCCCCGGTATCAATCCATGCTCGTGGTCGCGGTGGACTTCGAAGTACTTCAGACAGCGCCAGGACCCATGCTGATGTGCCTCGTCAAGCTTCGCAGCCTTTGATGCAGATGCGTGGTCGAAAGGCGGTTCACCTTGGTCGTAGTCATCAATCTGCAATTATTCGTCCGGTGGTCCATCAAGCTGGTGGTATTGTCCGGTCAGCAATTTATTTATGACATATTTGATACATCTTTAATTTCGGGTAGATCTGAGCCTGCCCCGACTGCTTTAGAGGCATCGGTGACAGTCGAGTTTCCTACGACTGTGCCTATCACTGCTCCAGGCGGTAATCTGGCACAACCTGGGACAGCTTCCGAGGCCAACCGGGACAACTTGCACCCCCACTGGTACATACGCGGGATAATTTACCTAGTCGCATTTCTCCACACTCGTTATCATGCTACCTTTCGTGCATGCGGCGTTATCCTCACTTGTTTCAACTTCATCCTGTCCAAGTTGCCCGGCAGTCTTCTCGGAAATATTCGCATGCCGGTCACACTGAAGACAGTCTTCACGAGGCTTGGAATTGAAGACAAGTTTGTCGTTCATCCAGTATGCTACAATTGCCAGAAAGTGTTCCAACCCGACATCGATTACGAGACCTTCTGCCCTGCTTGTGATCTGGAAATCTTTCGGCCTGCTGCATGGCGACTTTTTGATGCCGAGGATCAAGGTAAAAATGTATTCGCAATTTCCACTGGCACTAATATTTGGCCATGCAGATGATCCAGAGAAACCAGCGGGAATTTCCCGTGAACCACACATGGTGGCTCCAATCCAGAGGTTGTCTGTTGCATTGGCACAGTTTTTCGCCCGACCTGGGATGGTCTCGGCAGTAAACACATGGAAGACTCGCCCTACTGTGCCGGGTGAGCTCCGAAGTATGCAAGATGGGAATATCTGGAACACATTGCGAGAATACGACGGACATCTATTTTTCTTTGGCCCGAGTGCTGAAGAAGAAATCCGCCTTGGATTGACATTTTCGCTTGATTGGTAAGTTGCAGACACGCCAAAGAACTTCTCTTCCACATGACAATTTGACAGGTTTGGGAGAAAGACTAGTAGCTATGGGCCATCACATTCATCTGGTGTTATGTCATTCTGCATTCAGAATCTTGAAACTTCCCTGATGCATGTTGCTTTCTTGTCTGTGGCGTTCAACAGACTTATCGTCCTTCAGGTACAGGGCTGACAATCTTATACTCAACGGGATGTTGCAACTTGCCTGGACCCTTGGAGCTTACCGCCAACCAGCTACGACATTATTTGAAGCTCATTGTCGACGAGCTCCTTATCTTGTACGAAACGGGCATTGAACTTAAACCCTCGGGACATCCAAATGGTAAGTTAGTCTATCATTCACAGCCCCTCTTTGATTCGGTATCCAGGGATACGTGTACGGGTCGCCCTTGTCGGAATTATTGCAGACCACCCTGCGATGGTGAAAATTTGTGGGTTTGCTGATCATCGCCACAATGCCGCCCCATGCTCCAAATGCACGGTAACCCACGATGAGCTTTTCAGTGATCGGGCATTGCGCAACGGTAATACCAATAAATAGTCTTGCAATTGGAAGCAGCTTCAATTTATTTTAGAGTTTCCCCAGCGAGATGGGGATCAACGCAGACGACTCTGTGAGCAATACAAAGACCTGGATCAGGAAAAGGATCGAGATGATTTTTTTGCTCGACATGGTGTTCGATGGACCGAATTGGCCCGTTTAAAATATTTCGATCTCGTCAAATATACGGTGGTGGATCCTATGCATAACTTGTTGCTTGGTGAGTGTATTCGACCTCGAAGGATTACAGGCACCAAATCTGAGTCATCTATTTAGGTCTAGCCAAGACCCAATGGTACACGATATGGATCAAGAGCGGAGCTCTACGAGCAGACACGGCCAGCTTTTATCGCGAACTACACATCATCCATGAGTTTCTGGAGAGTGTGGGTGCTACGTCCAACTATTGATTTCTTACTTCACTACTTCGCCCGCAGTTTGAGTCCCCATTATGGGCAGGGCGACTCCCTATGCGAGTTGGGGAGCCCGCCGGTGGCTCCCTCACTGCGGACGAATATAAATTTGCTGTAACTGGTCCATGGGCAATAATTGTATGTCCGTCGCATGTTCTACACTCGCTGTACCTATGATCATGCACCAAGATACCGATTGTATGGGAGAGGTTTCTGGCAGAAGCCACGAAAGAGCTTGAATCTTCCAATACACGATATCCAGCGGCATTGAGAGAATACGAGAAGGAGAAGAGGGCGTGGGACCGCAGTAATAAGAAGACCCCTGAACCGAAACGCCCTGCGCGGATGCAAGAAGGAGAAAATGACAATTTCCTTAGATTCTCTGCCTTCCTGAAGATCGTCGTTGGGAATTCCATTCGGATCGATACACTGCCTACTGTCAAGAAATTACTACAGGATTACCTGCTCACCTTTTTGAACGTACGTCTTACACAACCTCCACGCGTGGCGCTCAATATTTTCTAGCTCTATGGTACTGGAGCGATGAAACCGAATCATCACTGGGCGGTCCATATCCCAGACCAGGTTTCGGATTATGGTCCATTAAATGGCTTTTGGGCTTTCCTCACTGAGCGATTGAATAAAATTCTCAAGAACCTCAATAGCAACAATTGGACCGCTGGCCGCCTCGAAGTGTCAATGATGCGAGGATTCAATCGTTCGGTCGGAATCACTTCAGCCGTATGCAATCACTTCCTCATTTTTCCCTGTCTAGCCATTTGAACTCACTTCTACATCTTAGCTTAGCCAAATTTCGGCGGAAAATTCTAAAAGCTCGACATCACGGCTTGAACGTGACTTTGTTCAACTTATCATGGGCAGCCCGGATAATGCGGAGGCGATTGATACAGTTGAAGATGCTGCTCGTGCAGGTGCGATTTTTTGAAACAATTTATTTCACCGATCGGCTTAGTCGCATTGCAGAAACCAGCGGCGGCTCTCGGGTTGTGGCAGGCTCGGTTGCAAAGGAATCCCAGCACCTTCACGAGGAAGATATTATCCGTTTTGGACTCTTCAGATACTACAACCAAAATGAACCAAAGGTTCATTTTGCCGGTGACGCAATACCTGGCACTATAATGCTTCTTCCTTTTGTTGACTTTTTCAATCACGCACTACTGGATGGCAAAAGGCTCACACCAACCACGCGATCCCGACGAAATACGGCAGGTTCGTCGCTTATTCAGGCACGATACCGCGGTGAAGCGTATGCCGGTGAAGTCCGGCACATACTCCGACACCACCAAACTGGAGTCTCCGAATCCAGAGACACCATCCTGGTTCACATTTCATGGATGAAACAGTCAAACCTGACTCCGTTGGATGCTGGGAAATTTACCTGGGCTGACCAGTGGGTCCATCGTTTGTCGTTCAATTAACGGCACTGACGCAACTTCGGTGTTAGTCCACAATTGGGTGTTGACACCTGGGAGTACAACACCTACGCTGATCCAAAGGACGAAGATTTCCTCCCTATTATTATGCGCTTAGTCGACATTCAGTGCCAGATTTCCCGCGGGAAGATTTCTCATACAGATCCTCCTTTATGGATGACTGTGACCATGGATCGAGTGAGTAAACTCAGCTTTTGTTCCGTCTGCAAATATTCAGTTGGCCGCCTGTCAAGTTCCCCACTTCCCTTCTAGCGTACGGATTTGGAGACATGGTAGAATAGTAAATTGATTTGCTAGGCCACGGGGCATTACGATGATTTACGAACGAATTGGGTATACGATAACTCTGCTTCCTAATCCTCCTGGTTCGCGTCGCCATCCAAACCATCGAAATCGAATCGTGGATCAACAACCGTCTCGCCTCCTGCTACGGTTTCATTGCCCTCCGCTCCTTGCGATCCAAACCCTTGGGGATTACCGTATGTACCCCAATCAACGACCAAAGGCGAGACTTTGGGGTCAGTGCGCTGCTCATCCAGCCACGTGCGCGATATTCCGAAATCCCAGGGCGTAACGAGGGGAATGCGGGGAGATGTGCGGCTGGTGTCAGTGACGCGGGTGTACTTGATATTACCGATTTCACGGGTTGTCAGCTTGTCGTGATACATGGACTGCATCGTGTGCGAAATTTCAGTTAACTGCAAGGCGGATCAGCCATCCGAGCAGACAGATTAAAGCGCGGGGAATCAAACCTCATCAGAACGCCACGGATTCTCAAGGACTTCGAGAAACGCGTATTTCTTCAGGGCAGTTGAAGAGACATCCTGGAGGCCATGGTGCATTGCATGCGAACCTTCCAGGCTCCAGGCTCCTCCTCGTCCTCGTCCTCGGGACCAGAAGCCTCGTCGGACAACAGCTGCTCGTGAAGGAGCTCTCCAACTACAGAAACCGGAAGAGAATACTTCTGCGCGTAAGCTTCGATCTGACTCTTGATGTGGGCGTACTTCTGTCGATAGAGACAAATGTATGGACATCAAAAAGTCGATATGGAGAACTTACCGTGCATCGACGACGATACATACGTGTCGCGCGCTCATGAACATGAGCTCTCTTTGCCACCAGGTCGTCGTGGCCTCGTTTCCACTGCTTCTTCATAGCCCGGAACGACTTCTTGGTGCAACGGAGAAGCGTCTCAGGATCCCACACCGCGGCATTAGAGACGCCAGGGGGACGCTTCGCCTTGGAGATATGTTAATGGTTGAACTCAAGTGCACAAAAGGCTCACCTTCATCTCCATGTCCATGAGTCTCGCAACAGTCAGACAAAGATCATGGTTGCGGCTGTCCGTAACGTCGTACTCGAAAAATGGTGTGAGATACTTCACGCCGGTGGTTGGATTAATCCGCACGATGTCGGGGTCCGGCCATTCCTTTCCCATAACCCCGCATGCGCGGCGAAGGGTCTTGGTGGCGTAAGCCTAGCATAAGAGCAATAAGGAAGCATGGCGAGAATAAGGGATAGGTGCCTCACCTGAATATAAGTTGCGTCGGTTGCGGCACCCGTTTTTGAGCCCTTGTTAGAAGCGGTGAGTCCCCCTTCATCGTCTCCCTCGTTCTCTCCATCGTCATATCCATGTTCGTCCCGCACGCGATCAGCGGGGTCGACCGCGTCAGGGGTGTGGTCGGACTCGGAGTCGCGACTGGCTGGTTCAGGAGGTGGAACTCCTCGGCGGATTGCACGCTGCGCTCGCTGCTTCGCTTGCATAGCTGTCCTCTGGGCAGAGGGCTCCCCGCGTGAAAGGTCAGGCAACGGCGCAACAGCAGCTTGCTCAAGCGCATCCAAGCGTGCGCGAAGTCCCTCATTCTGCTCGCGAAGCTCACGGGTTTCTTCTCAGTGACGTTCCTCTTGCTGCAGCGAGAACCGTTCCAACAACGTCTCCAAATCCGACATTCGAACCGGCGCATCTTGGTTAGAGGCCGCCTGATGAGCGCTGGGTAATTGAGCAGATCTGGACCGACGGCCAGCGGCATGGGTGTTGGCAGGAGCGGTGTGGTCGATAGACATCGATCGGGCGTGGAAACCCCTGCCAGCAATGGCACAGCTCAGCAAGAGGTCAATATTCATGGGAACAGATATCAGTATCTGTAAATGCGCGGAGTGCGCAATAACCTCAGTCTCCCGCTATGTGGGATCAAAGACTGTATATTAAATACCTGTAAATGCGCGGAGTGCGCAATAACTACAGAATAAGTAAAAGACATAAGAAAAGTAAGTAATGGACGCACCCTCAGTCTCCCGCTATGTGGGATCAAAGACTGAGGGCAATGAACAGGAGTGTATGGTTTATATCTATCTACAGCTGTACCAGCTGACACATGTCAATCTTTATCACGGGCCGGAGGCCGGGGCGTTCCGGATAAGAATCATTTCCTGACACCCCCACTCGACCCAGGCCGTAGTCCCATTGAGAGACAGAACTTTGAATGCTTGTCGTGAGGTAGAGCCTTTGTGAAAACGTCTGCTACCATGTCCTCTGTTGGATACCAGAGTATGACACACTCGCCATGGTGAACCAAGTCATCTCGCACAAAGTGATATTTTCGTTGTATATGCTGGGTTCGTGCACGATACTGTGGGTCCTGAGACAGGATAATTGCTGCTCGGTTGTCGCAACGTAATTCAGTTGGGTCATTTTGTGGATGTCCAAGCTCGTCAAAGAAAGAGCGCAACCATGCCAAATGCTGCCCCGCATTTGCGAGTCCAATGTACTCGCTCTCTGTTGAGGATAAAGCCACCATGGACTGTCTGCGGCTAGACCAGCCAATGGCCCCATGGCTTGCAATGAAGACATAACCTGAGGTTGAACGAGAGGTGTCTCGGTCTCCATTCCAGTTGGCATCACTATAGCCATAGAAGGTCATGTCCATACTCAGGTCAGCCCCATCATAGTGAAGAGCCCAATCCTGTGTGCCTTTGAGATATCGGAGCAGGCGCTTGGCGGCAGCCCAGTGAATCCCTTTGGGATTTGCACTAAACCGTCCAAGAACACCGACAGTATGAGCAATATCTGGTCGGGTTCCAAGCATCGCATACATAGCAGATCCGATAATGCTCTGATATGAGATAATGGGACCACCTTCAACAAGAGCCATCTGAGTGATTGTCTCGTCGCTCTCAGGGTCAAAAGCACTGAGGTCAGTACCTGTTGCCATTGGTGTGAAAACAGGCTTGCAATTTGCCATTCCGTAGCGAGCAAGAACCTTGTCAATATATTGACGCTGGTTCAGCGGTGTCAGGGTCCTCTCGTTGGGCTGGTGTCTGGTATTCCTCATAGTCTTCAGGTTGCATTAGCCTGGGGTCCCATTTATTTTCCAGTGAGTTAAGTAATTCTTGTGCTTTGACATAGCACTTATTAGGATGTCGGCACCCAGTGATCTCCCTTGATACACGGCACGACGCGCACGAGCAGTCGATTCGGTTTGTATGGCGTGGTGTTCCTTGCGCGCCAGCATTCTGGTATCCCGTACCCACCTGATGCGGTGTTTCTCTTTCAAGCATTTCACGACATGCTTCTCTGCATTGAAGAACCTCCGGTCACCCCTGAGAAGCGGTGGTACCATATCGGCATGTCGTCCTGCAGTTTGCGGGACACCGCCATTGCATCCATTCTCACGCCGTATTTGCGGCCCACTTTCATCATGTCTGCAAGATCCTTGCTTCCCAAATCATGTGCGGATTGGTACGGGGCCCAGGACTGTAAGTAGGTATTAATTCTCATAGCTTCGTCGACATATTCCGCTCCCACAGCTTTCTTTGCCAGGAGCTCGTCAGCGACGAAGCACCATAATGGGCGGTCGGGCCCAAAACTCAAGTATGTCTTTAACCATGTAACGGCAATGGCCTCGTTACGGGCCACTATGTCCAGGAGATTTTTGCCCCCTGCATCCGACGGTGCGTAGACTGTCTCTTTGTTAACTCTTACCTGGTCTTTTTCTGCCCACAGGAAACTCCTCACGCGCCGTTCCAGTCTCTCGATATCGGCGGGCATCCCCTGTACAGTTGCCATGTATTGTGTCATGCCGCCCACCACCATCATTACAATGAGGCGGCGGCCTTCCATGGATGGGTGTCCGAGCTCCCATTGGGTTAATGCCGCGTCTATTTTCTCCAAGGTGCGGGACCACGTTCCCATTTGCTCGATGCCGTTACCAACCCATGCTCCTAGCGTCCGGATTGGCTCCCCTTCAGCAGCAATCTTTATGTGGTCTGGAATAGCTGTTCCGTACAGCCCGTTCACAAAGCGCGTCGCTCGTACTCTGTCCCGGTGATCAATCTTGCCGATAGGTATCATTTCCGTTTTCCCGATGTTAAATTTGGCTCCCGCTGCGACACACCACTCGTTTAGGATCTCCATTAATGCACCGAAATCGTCGCTAGCATCCAAGTACACTAGGGTGTCGTCCGCAAAGAGGGTGGTTATTAACCTCTCTTGTTTTCCTCGCACTTTGTATCCCTTCAGGTTGGACTGTCGCAGTGATTCAGCTAGCGGTTCAATGGCGAGGTCAAATAGCAGGCAGGATAGGGGATCTCCTTGTCGGACGCCGCGCGTAACACGGAATGGGTGGGCACTCATTTCCCCGTTTACACATACGTATGTGTACGCGTCGCTGTACAGTGCTTTAATTGTGTTAATGAATTCATTTGGGATCCCGTAACCTGCTAGAGCACGCCATAGATAGTCGTGTTTGACCTTATCGTACGCCTTTTCCTGGTCCAGCGCGACAATGACCCCATCCCTCTCTGTCGCTTCTGCCAATTCTATTACCCGTTTGGTCAGCCATATTTGGTCGCGAATCTGGCGGCCTGGGATAAACCCAGCCTGATTGGGATGCACTAGGTCGGAGGTTACCAATACAAGCTTCATCGTGAGGGCCTTTGTGAATATTTTGTAATCAGTATTGAGTAGTGAAATTGGTCTGTAGTTGGCGATATCCGCCTTGTCATTCTTCTTATAGAACGGGCACATCCAGCTTTTGGAGAAACCTGTACCTCGTACCATTCCATATTTCTCAATGTCATTATAGACTCTGTGCATGGCGCCGAGGATATTAAAGGCTGGCCTATTTGTCGCAAATACAAGGAAAAATATCGGACTCACCGCTCCGAGAGGAAGAAGAAAGTCCTCGAAACGGCAGAGCGCGCCTATAAAAACTGGAAGTCAACATTTTTATTTGGCCAGATCCTCAAGGCAGGGATACGCACCAAAGATCCCATCAAAGGCTTTTCGGCGACGGCGATTGTAAACGACCTTAAGGCCCGAGACCGCGAAACATTTGGGACCATAGCACACATCACGGTCCAAGCGTGGTTCGACCGTGACAATTTGGGTAGACGCATTTGGAGAGAGTCTGTGTTGGAGGCCGCGAAGACAAACGGAAACTTACCGGGTCATGAGAAAGGTGGACGACAGGGTGCACTGGTGAGCAAATAAATCAATGAAGACTCATTAGCATTGACGTCGGGTTGGTCTGCTTACCCGGAAGTCGTCGACACGATCAAACAGCAGCTGTCGCATCTGCGCGAGGCTGGTGCACCGCTGAATCTCATTGCCGTACGAGCCGTCATTGTCGCAACTATTCAGAAGAACGCCGGTGGGCGGATTTCAGCCAAATCTGTCGAGCCCTTTCCAAGGATTCTACGGAACCGTGTGGCAAAGAGCCATCCGCCTGATGGGCGTCCCGGACGCCCATCACCAGAGGAAGGACAAAAGTCACACACTTGTCAAACAGTCCATGCTCTCCTGATGGGCGTCCCGGACGCCCATCACCAGTGGGAGGGCAAAACTCACACACTTGGCAATACCTCTCGGCTCTCCTGATGGGCGTCCGGGATGCCCATCACTGCACAGAAGACAAATCTCACACGGTTGCCCCGCAAATCACTAAGACTGGTCCTAAATTATCCGTTCTTTAATATTTTGCTCATTCGGCGGTGCCCATCACGTTGCACATGTTGTGTTTGTCCTCTATAAGGCTTGATTAACTCATTTGTGCTGTCCTCATGATCTGCCACGGACTGCGCGGTTTTACTCTCGGAGCTGCCCATTTTTGGCTCCCTCAGATTTTGCGCTGCAACATCTGGCCCGGCTACGTCTGCACATTTATACCTCTCAACAGAGCCATCTGGATCGTTTTTCTTCCCTTCTCCTCCACCATCTCCGGAGCAATCATCTCTGCTTGCAACGCAGAACTTTGCCTCTTACGACGAGGACGACTTTTACTAGGGCCTCTTCTGTACCCAAATGACTCCGGAGCCCGGTCCCCATCGCAGTTGGCTCCAGAACCCTGGCCGACATGCCCACTTCAATTCCGCACCGCATCAAATTCTTTCCAATCATTTCGTCGACATCAACGATGCCAAACTCCAAGGCAGTCCAAATACTATCGCAAGCTGATGTTGACTCTGTTCTCTCGGTATCCCCGTTGCTCAAGTCTCTGTGTCAGGGTTTCTTTAAATCGTTCTCGAGCCAAGAAGCACTTATCTTCCCGCAACTCCCTCCGAACTGTCACCTACTATCCAGCCGTACCCAAATGACGTTGGTATTCGAGTACAACCCACTAGACCTCGCCGGCTGCATTTCCTACCCGGTCCCTACCGGAAAACCGCTCAACTCGTCGTGTTGAGTGAGTGTTTATCTGCCCGTTGTACAAAATGTTTACCAACGCAGGTTGTATGTCTCCGCCCCGCTCCCACCCCTGCTCTGGAAGACAGATCTCAATGCCATCGCACCGAGCCTTTCGGCGTCTATTAGGTCACAGTAAGCACAACACGTCGAATTTCTCCTGACTCTAACCATGGTCTTCACGTACGCCGTCGGTTCTCGAACGCATGACTCAATTTTCCTTTGATCTACGATATATCTACTACCTCCCCATTCATTCTCGCCGTTGGTGTCAACCCAATCTTTTTTGAGTTCAATGACTGTGGTATTTTGGTGGCAATTTTTGTTTCAAAGGCGCTGGCATACTTATTCCTTCCAGGCTAGACTCGTCCGCATCTCCATCGACGTTATGGTGAGCGATCTCGGTGAATTGTACCAAATTATGTTGTAACAGCATCCAATGAAATTCTTGGACCTAATATTAAAGACCGGCAATATGGTTCGGGTATGTACGCTGCTATAGTTTGAATGTGATGCTAGAATCCTAATCTTTTGGTCCTCCTCGATAAGTTGTGGCCGTCTTCGGCGCCTCTGACCGGTGAAGCGCTGTCGATGTTTTGATTCAAATTCGTACTCTGCAAAGGACTCCGGTGCGTTATGTTACGCTAACTTTGCTAGTGGGAGTCCTGGGACCTTGCCTGCATGGTCTTGACCCGTTCACTGTGTAGCATTGTAGTACCTTGATTCACTTGAATGGGTGTTTGGTATCACATTTAGCCCTTGATTGTTCACTTTGGTGTGGTGATCAATCTGTCCAGCTCATGGAAGCGCAAGCCAATCATGCACTGGAGTCAAAGATGTTCGTTGGGAATAGATACCTTTCTAATTCACTCGAATTTTTTGGCAGCCAAGAATTCGCATCTGAACTCCGCTCTCTGTTATCTCAACCTTGAACATCAGACTTGGACCTACTTCCGCTATCGTCGGTATGGCTCCCGCACTGATATTCACGATGATGTCCACCTGAGCTGCCAGCCGGAGCGAAGCAGAGGCATCTCTTGTAATTAATTCATGATTACCTCTCTGTTCAGTGATGGGCGTCCCGGAGAAGAAGGACAAAACTCACACACTTGGCAATACCTCTCTGCTCTCCTGATGGGCGTCCCGGACGGCCATCACCAGAGGGAGGACAAAACTCACACACTTGTCAAACAGTCCATGCTCTCCTGATGAGCGTCCCGGACACCCATCACTGCACAGAGTTTTACTTATTGTGGTATGTGAATATCCGCCTCGCTAAAGTGTGCGCCAAATCACAATGACTTGACATATTGCGGAATGGACATCATAGACCCATAGTATCGCTTTGGATGTATAACATATTCACTAGGCCAATCGGGGCAGTACTCACAGTGCTACAGCGTTCCTGCTTAAAACCGAGATTTTTTGGGGAAAATCTCATTATGTAATTGAATCAAAAAAAACGGTATTTCGTCCCAGGCGAATTTGGTGCTCGTGATCTGCTGGTCTCGAAAATCGATGTGATGGCCAATGACGCGCCGAGTTAGACTGCAAACAGGAAAACACCTCTATCTCAATGGGGAATTCGAATACGCGGATCTGAGCCGACAGAGTTGCTCAGAATTTGAAGGGCTATCACAGGAAATTTGCGAACACATTTCCGGCGTGAATCAAGGTGGGGAGACTCGACACGGTGTTTGCACCTGAGAAAATCCATGTGATGGCCGATGACGCGCCGAGTTAGACTGCAAACAGTAAAAGGCCTCTATCTCAATGGCTATCGCAGGAAATTCGCGGACACATTTCCGGGGTGAATCAAGGTGGGGAGAGTCATTACGCTGTTTCCAGGCCTACTGACTATATTGAACGATTCTGGCTATATAATTAGCCGGGGAACTACAACCCCAGCAGTTTTTCCTGATGTGAAAATGGAGCCATTTTCTCTATACAACTTGGGTCTTCCGAGGCCTGGTTCTGCATGTACGGGAGGAGAGGAGAGGGGACAGAGGAGCTGAAAATCCTAAGTTTCAAATCATGAATGGCGGGTCCCACCAAAACGTCAACCAAAGATCCCAGTCGTTTTAGGGACCATTTTACTCGCGCCATCAATTCCTGCCGGATTGAACATATTTTGGTCCAAATCTCTAGTTTTTATGGGCTAGATGGATGCCCAGCATCATTTACAGAAGGTCTCTCTGCAAAAATTGAGTCAATATTACAGCCTGTCAGTACCGAGGGCGCGGATCGAAAATTCTCTGTTTTGGGATGTTTCCAAAGAATTCCCTATATCTCTGTCAGTTCTTCACCGATTCACATAAAAACTAAATGGATCTACTAAGATAATTCATGCACAATTAGTGATAGAGAGTAACTTGCGAAATAAGGTAATTTCTGTTTTGGAGCTGTTTTTGCACTGAATACCGTCTAGCATGGTGAGAACATTTCCCAGTGACCTAGAATTTGGGAGGGACAACGTGTATATGTTATGAAACAAGTCATAGAGCCAGAACTATATGAAATGTCCAGATGAATGTGATCTTGGCAATATCTCTGAAAGCCAAAAACTGCCAAATGTTTTCACTGGAACTAGAAGGACTGTAACTAAATTATCCTCACTTCTGGCTCTATCACATGTTTTGTCAGGTATGCATGTTGTCTCTCCCAAAATTCTAGGTCACTGGGGCATGTTCTGGCCACGCTAGACAGTATTCAGTGCAAAAACAGCCCCAAAACAGAAATTACCTAATACATGATATTTTCGCAAGTTCCTCTCTATCACTAATTGTGCATGAATTAGCTGAGTAGATCTATTTAGTTTTTATGTGAATCGGTGAAGAACTGACAGAGATATAGGGAATTCTTTGGAAACATCCCAAAACAGAGAATTTTCGATCCGCGCCCTCGGTACTGACATCGGCTGTAATAGCTTCTTCCTTCCCTCAGAAAACGCACTCACAGTTTTGTGGCCGAATTGGGTAGTGTGACGCGACGCGTCTCATTAGTGACTAGGCTCGAATCCAGCCTGTCTATGAAAGCAAGCTTGTTGATAGACAGGCTGGTCGATCTGAGTTTGAATTACCAATACAAAATAGTTACCAAAAAAGGTTATTAATGTATTCTGTCTTCTGTGGGAGATCTCAAGGAAATTTTATATGAGCATGTTTGGAGCGATTCAGAGAGCATATCTTGACTTATCCGAGGGCAAACTGATAGGATTTGGACCTACCAGTTGAGAATTTATCTATTTTGTTGTTGTTTGCCTCTGACGTCACCCACTCGGAAACACGGTCCGGAATAACCTTTTTTGGTAACTATTTTGCATTGATAATTCAAACTCAGATCGACTGGTCTGCCTATCGACAGGCTTGCCTCCATAGACAGACAAGTCACTGGTCTAATTAGTGACAAGTGTGCTATCTAGATCGTCCTGTCCCTCGGCGCGCGTAACCTCTGGCCTGCAGCTATTCACCATTCCACTCTGGCTACTCTCAAATATGACAACAAACACTGGGAGCGCCTGTTTCCCCAGGGGTTAAAAGGGCTGATTCCTGAAGACCGGCTACATCTTATCTTCTCTCTCATGATCTTCCTGTCTGTTACCACTCGACAACTCATGTATTGGTTATTTACCACTGAAATACCAACTGTTACCATCTGAATCTCACACTTTATGGGCATTTTTGACACGCAAACCACGCCCGAGGACTGATTCGGGCTTGCGATGGTTTTCGGCCTCTGGCGTGATAAATCCCGCTATCCAAAAGCACAGAAATATCTCCGAGAGATGATGCTTCCCTGCGCGCACGAGCTCGCATTGCAGGACAGCGATCGACTCATTCCCAGCCCCCTTCTACGCATACGACTCAACACACTCACGATACGGGAGCTTCGAGATATGCTACACCCGTCAAAATTAATAGAGATCATCCGGGGGTTGGCACGGTGTACTCGAGTAATTGAATACATGTTTTTCGGGGGCCATCGCCGACTCGTACAAAACTTTATTGTGCGACAAATGATGATACCGCTGGAGCGAAGTGTAGGCATATCTTGTTGTGATTAACGATACATCTTATCGATATGTAGTATTTTTATACGCCGATAACATCTGGACGCGAGACAATTGTCGGCCGCGAAGTCAATTCGATTCAGACCGTGGAAATGGTGCCAGCTCCGGCTGCTTCGTCAAGCCACGGAGCAAAGAATGTGGTTGGGTCTGAGCGTAGGAGCCATCTATCCTAGGGTATAATAAATTATTTGTCAAGGGCTAGGTACAGTATGAACGAGAATTTGTTTTTCGAGTCCATAAAGAGGGTCATTCAGAAAGTCGAACGATCGACAGCTGCGTTCTTGGAGTCTCGGCACGAGTACTCACATACTCCGCCTGGCCTCTGCCTTCCTCGCAATTTCGTTCTTCATTTTTGTCCCTTTGTTGATCACATCTTTGATCATTTCCTCCCACTCCTCCTCTTCCGTATATGTGTGTTCTTCTATCAGGATAACGGGAACTGCCCGAACTATGTGATGGTTTGCGACTTCGGTTGTTTCTGATGTCTGCTTGATTTTGACCACTAAGAGTGCGGCCCCTGCAAGTCCGTGGCGCTTAGCCTGTTGGTCATTTTTGTTGATGTGGTCCAGTAGCTCTGCAGGATCTCCCTCAACTACGGAGTCGAGGTCGTGACGATCGAAAACCTGGGCTTGTTCATATGCAAATGCGTTCAGGACGGAGGTCTCCTTCTCGCTCCTCCTCCGTAGAGTCAGAAGCACGAACTTGGAGTGAATATTCTCCGGGTGACGGTAAACTGTCAACGCTGGAGCTCCTTTAATACCAATTAATGACCGAAGCTGAAGTTATTTGTGTATACCATGAACACATAACCACGTATATGGGATGGGGCCTATGGCCTCTCGCCATGCCGAGTAGGCCTCCGCCAGCTCCAAACACTCAGCGTGTCGTCGGGAGACTTGTTGCTGACAGAAGCTCTTGTGTTGGGGCCAGTGTTTTCGCTGACATCGGGTGCTCTGCCAAGTGTTCTCTGATTAGAGTGCATTACAAGGCATATGAACCGTGACGGTCGTACACAATAGTATATTGCCGTGTACTGAGAACAAAGACGTAGAGGGGAGCCTTTGAGCTTGGTGTTCCGCCAGGTGGCTACGCCGGCGCCGCACAGGTGATCCGTGATGTGATGCAAAACACCGGCAGGGGAACTAAATGTGGCGGGCATTAACCGTTCTTTAAGCAAATGGCTCCTCGGCTGTGCTGTTTCTCCATATACTCATTCTCCTTCCGTATTTCCTCTCCTCTTTCTCTTGGGTCATCCCCTTCCGTCGTCGACTTTCCGTCCGGTTCAACACAGCCTTTTCATTTACCGCTGCCCAGCTGACCTACGCGCAGTCTTTTCTTGACAGCACACAACTCAGCGCAGTTGCTGCCAGCACTCGATTCTTATCCGGCCGAGAGGCCACGTAGTCTTCCTTGAGTCCTTCCGGTGCAATAGATCCGGCCGCGAGGAATAAATAGCGGAATTTCCCTCCCTCAATACGCCCGTCACTTTTCGCCTCGCCCTCCTCAAATCGACTGCACACGCTCTCTGCCCATTGCTGTTCTGTGGAGCCGATCGCATTTTGGGCTGTTTGCTTCTGCACTCTGGTGTTTGTTTTACCGCTTCCCTGTCGGATTCAATGGTTCTCGGGGGATCAATATTCAACCAAGCTCCGCTATCAATCACTTCTGGAATCTCGTCTCGGGCTGGACTTCTACACCTCATATTCAATTTGCTTCATTCGTTGCGCAACCTGCTCCCCAACACCTTGACCTCCAATACTGTGGGTCTCTGCTTCCAAGTACCCAGTCTCGGTCGTTTTTCAATGAAATTCTCTAAATGCTCAGCCCAGCAAATCCTTAACTCCTGGCCAAAACTTCATTATGCGGCAGTTCAATCCCCCGTCGCTCGTACCAACCTTTCTGTGCTGCGGCTTCATTCAACCTGTTACGTCCCGAGTACGTTCTCAAGGTCAATTGGGAATTGATGTCTCTCTTTATCTCTTTATTGATATTCTCTTGGCGGTGGGATCGCTCCGTGATCGTGAGCCTCGTCGAGACTGTCGAGAAATTGATACTGTGCGTGCCATTGCGACTAGGTACTACTTAGGGCTTGAGCTACTCACAGACTTTGAGATCAAATCACTCTGTATCCCCTATTGTGTATTCCCGCAATCCGTGTTCCCACCACAATGTTCGGTTTTATTATCGTCCGTGTTGCCGGAGCGAAGCGGCGGCGTGTCTTGTCGTCGTAAAGGTAAAGCTTAACGCACGCCTCGTGTCGTTCCAGAAGCTGCGGCTCACCTCGGCCCGGATCTTGTCCGTATTATTATTATTAATTCCATTATAGTGCTTGCAGGCCCCTTGGGGCCTATGTAGCACTCTACAAAATACAATGTAACTAACGGCTGGAGTGGAATGAGGGCCGGGGATGGAGTCAAGAGGGGATGATCATCGTGGTGCCGTGAGGGAGGAGAATTTTATAGGTATTGGGCAGGGTGTGTCATGGCGAGGATATATGAGTCTAAAGTGTAAAATTTAATCGTAGCTATCTAATTGGGGGAAAGTAAGTAAGTATACGTATTCGTATTTCGAGTCAGAGATCGTAGCGGGGGAGGCGACCGGTGTCCCGCACGAAGGCGAGAACTGGGCCGGGCTCGTTCTTGATGGAGAGGAGGCTGCGGAGAGAGATCCGGGAGGTGCCAATGCGGGCGATCAGCCGAAGGCGGTGGGCGCGGTGGGCAGGGCAAATGAGGAGGAAGTGTGGAACAGACTCCGGCGCTGCGGCGCAGTGGGGGCAGAGGGGGGATGGGGCGAGGTGGAAGCGGAAGAGGTATGCATTGAGCCCGATATGTCCCGTGCGCAGCTGAGTGAGGATGCTGCAGCCCGGGCGACTCAGGGGATCTTGTCCGTGACACAGGCTGGTCACGTGGATGATCCCCAAAAGGGCAAAATAAAACGTGATCTCTTCCCAAGGTCAAATAACGATGGTAGCGCGCTTTGCGGCAGAGCCCACTAACTATTCCACTCACAAGGAAGGAAGGAAAGGAAGGAAGGATGTATTACTGCCGAGGTCCCAATGAGGAACAAGCAGGTACTGTACATCAGTAAAACAGCAGGTTCGTCCAAGGTTCGTCTTTCGCGTCTTTCGCGTCTTGCGGCAAGACGTCAAAGACGCGAAAGACGAACATTTTCCAAAGACGGGCGTCTTTCGCTAAGCAGGGTCAAAAGTCTTTCCCAAGACTTCTTTCTTGGGCAAGTCTTTCCCAAGACTTCCGTCTTGGGCAAGACGTGAAAGACATCGAAAGTCTTGGGGCAAGTTCCTCCGAAAGATTGGAAAGACAAATCAGAACCACAAAAGATCAAGCAAAGAAGACATATATTCGTGACTACTGAAACAAAAGAAAATCTAAAGTTACATTTAGTTCCATCTCTCTCATCCATCCAGCGCGGCCATCCACTGGCCATCCTAGCAGGGCAAAACCAACACTGGGAAAGGACGTGAGTAATGGAATCTGGGCGGATGGACTGGCGTACCTCTACCATGCCACATGGCGACCCTTGAGTGAGATCAAAACATTCAAGGACATGAAAAATGGGCTGAGATCTGTTAGTGGGGCTGTGTGACTGCGAGTAAGGATGGACACGGGTATACCCGCGGGTACCTTCGGGCCTACCCGTACCCGGACCCGCAAAAACCATACCCGTGTACGGGTCGGGTCTAAAACCCGTACGGGTTACCCGCGGGTCCTCAACGCACCCGCGGTTCCCCAAACCCGTCGGGTATACCCGCGGAATTTCCAGCAAATATAATACTTTAGTGTCAAATACGGTGCGGTAAGATGTAGACTACTCGACAATCTCAACACTTTCATTTCCCGAGCTATCTGCCTCGTCCTGGGCCTGAACGCGCTTGCCCTTCTTTGGGCTGCATGCTGCCAAGACCATAAACAAAGCAGGCGGTGAACATGTGGTTGCGGGTGAAGTGCAGCAGACGGCGCCCGCCGTGCGAGAAGACACGCTCGACGGCGACAGGAGTGGCTTCCGTATGTATTCATTTATATCTAGTGTTATGGAATGAAGCACAAGAAAAATACTCACATGGCACACCAAGATAGTCCAGCGCAAGCTGATGAAGGACGGGATATTCGCGTCGATGGGCCCACCACCATTTCATGGGGTCATCAGTTTTTATGCACGGAGCAGCCAGATAGTCAGCGAGTTCATCCCGGAGCTCCCTCGAGGTTTTGGAACATGCTGAATTTGGAGCTCAAAAACCCGCGGGTACACGGGTCGGGTACGCGGGTTGGGCACGGGTCTGAAATCGCGACCCGTACCCGTACCCGCCCACACCCGCGGGTACAAACCCGCGGGTGTACCCGCGACCCGTGTCCATCCTTAACTGCGAGCGTGGTTGATCAATTGTGCTGTGGGTGCAGAACAAGCAGACAGCCCGAAGATGGATGTTGCACGAAAGGGTTTGAACGACGAAATACGGTGCCAGAACACTGGTTGGACTACTTGGTTGCGGCTTGATCTTGATGGGAAACAGCACCAGAATTATTTGTATTCGCCGTGCAAGGGATCTGGGGTGACAGGCCGGCATGGTGAGGGTTGTGATTGCAGGAACGGGTTGACGGGATCTTGGGAAAGTGTCTTGAAGGCGGAGTATGGTCTTGAGGTATGCGACCGACGAACCAGGCAGGCGATGACGTGGCGTCGCATTTTGCGGTCTTGAGACGTTTGAGGGACCGTGACAACGGCTTGCTCCGGAGATGTTGAGACTTTTGAAGTTGCAAGTGGGCGGGCCAAGGTGTAAGCTCGAACACAAAGGGAGGGGATGGCGGAAGGGAAGTGGGGGTGGGAGGAGGAGAGGTGTCAATTAACTAATGTATTATAAGCTTACCTGAGGCGAAGGAGAGGTGCTGTGGGGAGAGGGAAGATCCTTTGCATTGCCTCTGCTGCATGGCAGACGAGAAAGTATGGGGAAAGTGGATGATGCCTTCGTGATGTTTGAAAAATGCGGCCTCCCACAGGTGCACATGCAAAAAACAACACTCTCGAGAGTGGAATATGAGATATAGAAGCCATTGAATGGTACTTCAAAAGACAAGAACCAAGAACAGCGAAGAAAAAGCCACGGCATTGCACAATGCACAAAATGCCGCATGCGGCTCGTGCGGCTTTTGCGCAACCTATCTAAGTACAGCTCTTGCGGAACTTAGGGCACGGACAGTATTTCTCTTTTTTTCGACGGTTTCCAGCAGAACGGGTGCCACGGGCTCAATTTTGATATGCGCCACACTTGGTCCTAGAGGTGTTCGCAGCTCCAGATGCTCGGATCGAGCCTCAAAAAATTGCATACAATTTTATTTTCTGACGGCCACCAGGGACCCAACCTACCTAACCCCATGTGCCTGCGAGAAATACTGCGTCGTGACCGTCTTACGGGTGGAATCAGTTGCACCACCGCACCTTCCGAGTCGTCTCGTTGAGGGCATCACTTCCGGCCGCCCCCGTGACTGCTCTGACGCCGGAGATGCCGCTCTTCGAAAGGCTTGCCCCACTGCCGACGTGTTGAACCTGTTCAAAATTTGGTGCGGGTGCACGATGCATTTCCCCGTTCGCTGCGACGTTGCCTGCCATCCATTCCCACTCCAGTAAGACGCGATGAAGACACGCAGCGATTCAGTGAAGCACAACAATCTGGTTCCACCAGGAATCAACAGCGACTAAAGCCATGTTCACTGGAGGAACACACCGCAAGGGACTCATACAATGCCTGCCGCGTTTTTGAGTGGCAAAGGCATTGAATAGATCACCGGGGTCTCAGCCTACCAAAAAAAAACGGTTTATTGTGAAGAAGAAAGCCAAAAATTGACTACAATAGGGCTGGAACACGCCCTGATCATTGCAAACATTTTCCGCTACCCATTGCGCTCTTCGTGCAAATCGACATGGGGTGTGACGCGTGACCTGTTCAACCCATTAGCCGCCGGTACCGCATAATTGCATGAAAGGAATAGATCCTTAATACACTCAAGTATCTCAGGAGTACATCCAGATTTGCGGGACAAAAGATGCTTGTACGTGTGAATATCACACCGAAAGATGCTGAACTTACAGAGAAATTGAGTACACAGGCGGAGTGAACGAGACAGAGAAAAAAGAGCACACACATACAGTGCGGAGTCCCCACGAGTGCTTTTGATTCGGGCCGAGGTTCCAGCACTGCCACACCCGATATGGAGAGTTCCGTGACCTCTGGTTTAAGAACCAAAGCAGCCAGGACAATTTCAAACAGACAGGGCTGCTCAGAATGGTGCTGGGTATCATCTGGTAATTTGCGGCATGCAATTAGCTCGCCATACCAAGTCACGCTTTTCAAAATGCGTGATAAAAGAAACAAGCTAGGCTGTATTTGGCAGGGATAAGGAAACAGTTGAAGGATTTAAGCTTTTACCATCAAACTTTAATTGTGAGTGAGAATATCGCAGCCAGGATTCAAATTGTAGCTGTGAACTCCCCGCGAGCGAGAATATCGCAGCCAGGGTTCAAATTGTAGCTGTGGACTCCCTGCGAGCGAGAATATCACAGCCAGGGATTAAATTGTGGCTATAAAATTCGCACAGTTTTATCAGCAGCACGGAGTCCGAGAGGCGCGTGTGCACCGCATTTCCGTCAATGGAGAGTAGGTCCATGAGCTCATAGATGTACTCGCCGGCCAGGAGGGCAACGGACGCTACGATTCCAAATCCGAATCCGGAAAGTACGGAGAGGTCCCATTAGGGAAACCTTCTTCAACTTCACAGCGGACCATGGGGCCTTCTGAAGGATACAATATGCATCAAAACACCTAGGGGAGTAAGTTCCATAAAAAAAAAACAGTGAATTCGGGTAAGTGTATGTATGATGTGGGATGCACACAATTATCATGCCATAGATAAACCTTGCATTCAAAGGGCCGCAGCGATTCGGTGGCGGATGGTCCGTGTTTCCGATTTATTTGTGCTCGAGTCATTCGGGGTCGGGAGTCCCATGCATTTGATTCTGTTTCCATTTATTCCTTAGACCTTTCTTGTAGATTTGAGCGGGCTACGAACCGGGGAAGAAGTAGCTGAGGACCAGGGTCCAGAAACCGCTTGAACATTTACAACTCGGCTACACCCCATCACACGGAGAAGAATGCGAGAATTTCCTGTTCGCCAGGATTACATTGTACTCATACCATGTCTGGGGCGGCGTGGATGGAGAGTTGGAGTAGTCACGGCCTTCCAAATGTGATTCATCATTGCTTCTCATGCCACCAAGATCTGGTGAGTCTGATTGTTCGCCCGAGACTCGGTGCGAGCGAGTCACGTCCCGAACTTGCGGGGATAAGACTCTGGATAATATTTGAGCCCAGTATGGTCCCATTTCGGAACGTGCCAGGTTGTAATCTACTGTACATCGGCCTAAAGAATGTACTGGGCTCCACCACTACCCAGTCATCGTCGACAAGCTCACCTTCTAAGAGTTAGTAGATCTCGGGCAGCTGAATAACAGCGAGGACGAGTGCATGCCTGGCGGAGTCTGCGTGTAATTAAACGAATCATGAACACAAGCGGATATTCCTGCTCTTATCCAACCTATGTTCTACTCGCCAAATGTGTAGAATTCCGCGTTCCATAAGCTGCGGCATCTTGAGTATCCTCGAGGAAGCCCAGTGATTCGGCCTCGAATGATAGTCGATTTGCAATGAGGCGCTCTAGGGGTTTAGCAAGGATATGCTCGAAATTCTCGACGGGACGCCATGCTTTCGAAGATGTCTTGTCCTTCTTCCCAGCTTTGTGTACCGGCGTCGCGACGTTGGCTTTGAAAGAGGTGGGCTTGATGCCGAGGGACATGGAGGCTCGGAAGATAGGACGAATCCAGTCGCGTAAAACTGGGTAACCCCTTTGAACGAAGCCCATCTGGATACCGTACCGATCTGGTGCCTTCCAAGCCGAGGACGACATGATGACTGCGTCGATTTCAGTGTCGGTTGCAGGTACAAAGGGGCGTTCGGCGGGGATATCGATAGAATCGGCAAGGGATATTGGGTCTAGATGGCTCGTGGGTGCTTCAGATGTGTTACGGGAGGCAGGCAAAAAATCTTGCCTGTCCGCCGGGGGCGGAAGTCTGCCAAGAGGCGGAGCCTCCGTGCAGACCTCCCCTCGCTTTCCCCGGTCGCTGCCGCCAGTTTGGTCTACGCGCGCCTCCGGAGTTACATCTGATGGGGACAAAGGTGATTCGTCCTCGGGCTCTGTGGCAGTAAGGTCAATCGCTTTGGAGCCAAACCATGCGCGACGCTCCTTGAGTCGCTTCAGAGCTTTGTAAACATCGATGCGCTCCAACTCCTTCACAAAGACAGTCCAGACCTCAAGTTTGGCCTGAGAGATAGCCCTGTAGAAGTTCCGTCGCGCCGAGAGCCACACAGCTCGAGCATCAGGGACCAATGTATGCTGATAAGTGCGTCGCTTGTTCCTCATTATTTTACGTAGACGAGTGAGGAGTGGTGTCCACCAGCGCTTAGCCATAGAGCAAGGGCGATGGCGTGGGGTGGATCCCTCCAGTGCTGCCAAGAGTACTTCGTTCAAGAAGTCGACTGCTTGATCGAGCTCCTCCAGTGCGACAATGGTCGGAAGCGGGCGACTCCCTAGCAAATCCCTAAGAATACCAAGGAAGGCGTCGAGATCCATCTTATCCGCATTAAACTTGATGGACTTTGAGAGTGTTACCTCGACGTTCAGCGAGTAGTGAATGGGAAGGTGATCACTGCCGACACAGAGCGAAGGGTCGACGGTGGCGTCAACGGCCATGTACAGCGAGGGAGAACAGAAACCCAGGTCGATGACGTTCCCAGAAGTGTGCGTTGGCACGTCCGGTGGCGTAACCAAGAGCAGACCAAAGGCTACCAGCAAGTCGTGTAGTTCAAAGTCCTCTTCGCATAACGGCGTCTTGGTTCTAAGGTCCCAATGGGGGTGATGAGAGTTAGAATCTAATACAAGGAGGATTTTGGAGTGAGGGTCAAGCCGCAAGAAGACGTAGCGTAGGAGTTTAATTCCTGCTCGAGTAACGCAGTCGTTATAAAGGTTGATAAGCGTAATTTTTGTGGAGCCAAGGATGAGGTCGATAACGACAATGTCGCCGGACTTGGAAAGGTCGGGGCGAGGACAGATGTTGGCAGCGAGAATTGATGACAGTTTGATCTAGACAGAGACTCGGTGTTCGTTGAACGCGTCGGGGTAGATGAGTGCATAGTTTGGGTGGTCGCGGGTATTGAGTACTTCATTGTGGTGGGGCTCCTGAATGCAAATTATGTCAAAGTCATCGTCACTCGCCAGAATATCCAGCGGATTCCGTGACTTCCACGAATTGATCTGCACTAGATTGAGCATCTAAACGGATTCGGGCAGCCGCGGCGCCGGAGAGTTGTGGAGCGGAACAGAGGATGAGTTATTCAGGAAATTCATTAGCTCAACTGCCCGGAGACGAAGGGATTCCGCTATGCGTTTCCTAGTGGGGCACGAGAGTACATCAGCACGGTGCTCACCTCCGCAATTAATGCATTTAGGTTTCAAAGAGCAGACCGTGCCATGCGATATCTCACCGCAGCCCCCACATGTTGTATCCTTCTTTGAACATTTTGCTTTGATATGTCCAAATTTGAGACAACCCCAGCATTGAGTAACGCGTAAGTGCGGGAACGCGCGAGCCACCGTAGGAGCAGAGCCAGCCATACGCAAACGACCCAGAGAGATGGCGATATCGACCTTCTCGCGCGAAACAAGACGGAAGACAACAGAGCCAGCAACACGCGGCTTACGACCCGCTGCAATCATCGCTGAGGCTTGCGCTTCGCTGGGGGATTATTAACCCAGACTGGCGAGCCTACCACGGGACCGAGCTCCGGGTATCGTTCATGAAGCTCTGTCTTCAAGTCATCAAGGTTATTCACGGCAGCATGGAAGATCCCGTCGACTTGAATGTGGGAATAGACCGCTGGTGGGATGATGCGTGTACCCGGAAGAATGCTAGGACCCCAGGTAGACCAAGCATCCACGAGAGTACGTACCGCCTCCTTGGACTCCGGGACCAAGAACAGTCCACCGTCTCTTGAACGGGTTGCACAGGTTATCGCCGGAAGATTGAGCGGCGCAAGCACACCGTTCAACTTGGGAACCAGTTCGTGGTATGGCAGGGAGAAAGCAGGCGGCGCCAGACCATCACAGCGGAGGAGAATGCGCTCATCGGGTGTGCTAGTTATCGGCACGGGCTTCGGTTTAGGAACGAGTAGAGGTGTAGGACCAGGAGTAGGAGCACCCGACTTGGAGAAAATGTGCGCCGTTTTGGTCGAATCTACGGATTTGGTGAGCGACTGAATCGCCTGATGCTGCGCCTGGAGCTGAGCCGTCAGAATTTGGATCGGAGCGGTGACAGATTTCGTCAGTAGTGCACTGAACGAGTCGGCAGTCTCATCTTCCCGAGGGAACTCGTGATGGGCATCTAAACGAGATTGGAACGCGTTCAGTGTGTCCAGGCAAGCCGTTGTGGGAGCACTCTTTCGATGATCGCGGATGAGGGTGACAAGGTCTCGGAAAGCCGCAGCAAGATCGTCGAGGGAGGTGGCAGCGAGAGCAGAGTCCTTGAGGGTAAGGAAAGCGGATTGCTTCTCTTTGCTGGCTGTCACGATGGGCGAGCGAGCAGTCGGAGGTCTCTGGGGGAGAGAAGGAGCACCAGTATCGGTTACAGGGGGGACAGGACCGGGTACTTGCCTGTCACCACGGGGTGGAGACAGACCACGAGTAACTCGGTGCCTGTCCCCCCTCGCATTCCGCGGGCGCCGCTACCAACATGGCCTGCGCGCGTAACCGCCGTAACCTTTTGGGGGAGCGCGTCATCTTCGGTTATGACTGGGTCTTCAGCGAGAACGGAGAACGCGTTAGCTGAGCGCCCTGAGCCGACTTTGCCGTGACCGTGATCTGTGGGGAGGGCCGATGAGTGGTTTCTTTGCGCTTCGAACGCGTCTTCGCCTTGGGCGAGTTAGGCGGGTTGATGAGCGACGCGTCGGCGGGAGAATGGGGGCTGGCGGGGAAGTCGGCTTAGTTTTACGCGAAGAACGGCGAGGACGAGCTTCTTCTGGCACCGCCGCTGACGGTTCCTGGGCAGCGTGGGACTCTAAGAAGGCTTCGAGGACGTCAAGACTGATATGCGAGCGCCTGGGCGAAGCGCCCGGAGGAGGAGGGCCGCCGGCGAGCCCCGCTTGCTGGGACATGGTGATGGTTGATGACGAACGGGCAGAGTTGCAACCCTGATAGGTACGCCCACTGCTGGTGCTATTTCTTTTTTTCTCCAATGGGGGGATTTTTTAGAGACAAGGCTGAAATCTCAAAACCAAACAGTGAAACACAAAGCCACGTGAGCCCGTACATTAACTCACTGCCAAAATGCGTGAAGCGCTCGATACACACACTACCTCTCACCCATCGGAGGACCTCCAAAGACATCTGGAAGCCATAACAGAGCAGCTTGAGAGGGGTAAAGTTCATGTCCCTTTATTATACTTTTCTCATGATCTAAAACAACGTAGCTCAAAAAGAGAACCAGGAGTTAAAAGAAGAAAATAACAAACTGAAAGAGCAGGTATGCATACACATGGTGAACTGTGTCTCTTTGTGCTCATTGGGAATCCAGTCTACAGTCAAGTAAAGGCTGCGTTGAAGAAAAGCAAGCAGGATCAGGAGGACCAGGAGGAGGATGTCAATGTATAGCTGTCTGGAGGATCATGTCACCGACGTCGATATCGGACGCGTGGTCATCTGATTCTGGGTCGTTGGTAGCCATTGGATAGCAGGAATTGTGATACAGCAGAGGTAGCGAGACGGATGGTACGATACGAGAAGAGGCAGATTTTATTATTGGGAACCCAGAAAAAAATGTGTTTCTCTACATGTGTGTCACTGGCCGGAAGATCGCCAACAGAATGAGGTATATCGCTGTCAGGCAAGAATGATTGTGAGGTTTAACATTCGAGTGTTTGATGAGACGAGAGGCCGAGCAAATGGGGAACTTGAGGAATGGGGGAGTAGAAATCAAGCTAGTGAGGTTTTTATGCATGGATGTGTTTGACTGCTGCCACTGCCAAGCTCTTTGCTCCCAGAATACGCATCTAAGCATCTTGATATCACCCCGGCAGCGGACCTATTTGCGTCTGGATGCTGTCCTCATGTCCAACCCAACTGGATGCAAAATACACGCCGGGCTCGGGCCCGAGTCGAGCTAGCTATTTGGACTTCACCACCTCCTTCTTGCGTCAAGATTTTTTCCTGGAGATGAACAATTGACCTCGTACCTCGTTCTGGTTCCTTCTCAATCCTTAGGGTCTGCCTCGGGTTGAAAAAAATGGCTTCCTCACAAATCATGGCCCAGGCCCGAATCTAACGGGCTACTGCTTTACAGGTGTTTACAGTACAAGTATGTCGTGCAGTGGCTGTTCTCGTGCAGACGTGCCAAAATTGAAAAAAAACCTGCGGCGCCTGTTGTACCGCAAAGAGCTGTAAAAAGTGCCCAAAGACCCAAAAGGGCGCACGAAAGCGGCCATGAAAGTGTACCATAGGTGCTTTCAAGGGCAGATTACAGAACAAATGATACATCCACAGGTTATCGTACATATGTATGTACATTCAATATATATACTATCATGTTGCTCAAATTGTCTCTAAAGCACAATAGACGTCCTTTGTAACAAATATAATTTGTTACGGCTCTATGACAACGTTGCGAATTTAGGATAACTGCTCCTCAAAAGAATCCAGACCCATCGGACATAATTTGAGGCCCGTAGACGAAAATCCTGTGCATTGAGGTACTAACGGGAATTATCTGCGTTTAATCAGCAGAACTCGAAATGGGCTCGGGTCCAGTTGCGCATATCCGGCTCGGATCACAGGTTTCCCTCCACCAACGAGCCCAATGGATACGGCTATTTCGCAGGCACGTTGCGACGAAGGCGTATCACGGATTCGAGGAGCCAGGACCCCGATAGGTGGATGACCACGATATCGACCGCGGGAGACAAAATCTCCGGGTTAGCTTAAAACAAAGCAATTGGCGACATGGTGTTCTTATCCCTGGCGGATCCATCAATTGCAGCATGCCCAAGGTGTACTTTACGTCAGCTACGTCGTGGAAGTGAGGCTACTGACTCATAGCAAGGATTCGGGCCCAATAGTTGAACATGAATATGAGGTACCTCCCGATGGGAAGGATATCCTAAAATGCTTTGGGGGTGAGTTCTTCCATCCACTTGTAGAACCATTCATGAATCAATTTCTCAGGCTGCGATGAACCAATTATCGGTGTGCCTCGAATCTGCTGCACATTTGAAGGCAGAAGAAGAAGGTGGCATCTTAAATGCTGGAAATTATCGGAGATAAATATTCGCGAAGAACCCGTGTCCCAGCGTGGGAGAACTTCCATGAAATGCTATGGAGGTGCGATTAATCCTAACCAAGTAATGAATTCAAATTTCTAAATAGGATGTGGCTTTCCACCACGCATGTGTTGGCTCATTGGAAATGACAAACAAAGATGGCATGTTGACTGCTGGAATTTATTTCAAAACGAGGTATGGGGCTCGCATGACATTAACTCAACGAATAGCCCAGCAATTTCGGTCAATTCGAATACGGACATCAGCGCAATTGGAGGGAAGACATATCGTGATGTTGGGTTACAAATACCAGACGCTCCCAGCAAGCTCAAGACATACTGTGATGAGGGAGTCCAGGCACCAGGGTTGACGAGCCCTCGAGTGCACTTGACGTCGATCGATGAATGCGATGACAGCAATCTGGCTGCAATAGATGTGGATGTCGAAATCTCTGAGGGAGTGTAGGGGCCAGCTCAAGGACCTTCCGAACAAATCGCATCAGACTCGTATGCGTTACCGAGCCCTCCCGTGCACTTGACGTCGGTCGATGAATACGATGAGAGCAATCCGGCTACGATGGATGTGGATGCCAAAGTCTCTTTTGTCTGGTACAAAAGGAGACTCTATGTCAGTTCGCTGGATGGGAAATTAACTGAGGAGGTCGAAAATCCAGAGGGTAAGTGATGGTTCCGGGAGAAAGATGATATCTAACATGACTAAAAGAGCCACCGAGAAAGAGATTCAAACCTAATAGAAGAGCTGGGAAAAGACCAAATCGGGGTGCCAATAAACGCTCCGTAGAATGTCAATGTCGCCGCTACTCGTATGAATCACCGTGGAGCTGCGAATTGAAGGACGAAAGTTCTGTGGAGAGGGCAATAGGGTCACTGGTTCAAAATTCAAACCAGTAGTTGCGCTCTGGAAAGCGCAATAATGCCTCCGAGCGGGATCCTAATGGCTGTATATGTTCGCAGTGATCTGGGCTATCCATTCCTGATACGCGTGGTTTGGAACATGGTGCTGGGACCTCATGAATTGAAATGATTCGCAGGATGTCCGGCCACGTGCTTCAAAATGTGGACCATTCTGTTCTCCACCTGTTCCCCCGTAGCAACTCGACAATGAGGAGAGGAAGGTTTGCGTGAGCTGGAGGGGAATCTATTCGAATTCGACATGAAGATACAGTCATACAGGACCCGAGAAAATGCGGTTGACCCTATAGTGTGGTAGTAGGTAGTAGGTGTCGGACCCTGTATGTGTACCCCAGCTTTGGTATTCTTTGTGTAAAATGTTTCCCCGCTATGTTGCCATTTTATTTATTTATCTCTCTCCACTCGCAATTAGAAAACAGTCTCTTTAAATAGCCCCACTTTAGTTACCATTCTCGTACTCACCCAAGTAGTGTACTGCTGCATAGCCTTCGGGCCAGGTACAGCAACCAATAGAACTTCAGTTCAGTTCAGTTGCCATATAAAAGAGTCGTTGAGCCTTTGGCTGGACCCTTCCTTTTATGGACAGCATTCTGCGATACTTTTAATTGCTCCCTGCCAAATTCTACCTCCGCCAGCGGGTCAGAAACAGGTGATCATCCGATGTTGCGCTCCAAGATTGCCCTATAGTTTGAGACTGACAGTTACTTTACTATACCGTGTCGGACAGTTCATTTGGTAAGTCAAGTAAAGTCAAGTAAAGTACAAGTTAAATACTCAGAATTACCAAAAGTCACCGAACACCCAAACCCACGCTTCCTCCGAGGCAAACCATAAGTATCGGCGGATTTTTTTTTCGTGTAATTCATGAACAGGTATTCATTGACATCCCTAGGTAAAAAGTGGTACCTATTGTGCTTTCAATTGCTGACAAAGCTATTGCAAAGGTGATTTTTGCCCTGCTTAATTTGTTCGTGGAGGCAGCCAGACAGTGCACAGACCTCTGATACTTCATGTGGGTGTTTTACCGAGGCAATCCAACTTTTAGGGGCCCTAAAACTATTAGAAATAGGAAATCGCAGAGGAAGGAGGAAGCGAGGGGAAGGAAGCTCAGATAGGTGGCGAAAAGGCCAGAGGGGTCTCAGATAGGTGGCAACATGGCCAGAGGGGTCTCAGATTGGTGTCGATAAAAGCCGGTCTCAGATAGGTGGTGATATAGCAATGATTGAGCTCTACATACACACTTATAAACTGCAGGTCCCTTCTGCGACCTCAGCGATAGTGCTGGCCAAAAATACGATACGGAAGATTAAATTTTGAATATATCAGTAGTAGAAGTATAGCCATTTTACGAGCATTTTATGAACCGGTGGACCAATTCGATGACCTCAAGGGGGGTGTGTGACGCGTGACGATCGATTTGAGCAAAATTATACGGTAATTTCAGCAAGATACTATATTTTCATAGTAAGTGCGGTGATAGGATTTGACCAAAAATCAGCTCAAAGCTCCCTATTGCATTCTTTTTTGCCACCACCGTACAAAGTGTATGTAGATTCAGATGTATGGGGATATAGGTACTACACCTATGAACCTGTTGTTATCAGCTCTTGATTTTGGGGCAAGTCCTTCAGTGAGTCGCAATGCCGGCTCGCGTGCCGGTGGGCAGGAATACTCTCCTACTCATTTCTTACTAGGCTCCTGGTTGCGAAAATGCGGACCTGGGGTTTCAAGGTTGCTCATACTTGCTTCCTACTACCCTCCTTGTTTGCCGTGCGTCTGGCCAATTCTACCCATCGTTCGTCGCCTTCCCATCGAGCACCGTTGAGGTCCTGCCATGCTTTGATGCCGGACATCCATCCTTTGACCGTGCCGCCCCCGACTGTGCCGACGTGGTGTGCGATAAATGCCGCCAAAAGGAAGTAGGACGCGGGCATGCGGGCGCTCTCCGGGACCTCGAAAGAGTCGCAATACTGGTGGAAACGCAGGAGATCCGACGCGTAGGTACCGTGTGTTTCTTTGGCGTAAGCTCCTAGCAGTACCGCATGTCATGTTATTCTCTGTCACGCGACCATCCCAACAGCTCCTTTCATCTCTGTTTCGTTGACCGTCGCATTGATAATGAACCAATTTTCGTTCACCATTTCGATGGAGAACAGCGAGACAATCTGTTGAAGTTCTGGCAGGCTATGATTGCCTGTGGAGTGACACCCCCACCGAGCGTTTCAATTGGGGTATCCACAGGCCCCACCATTGAATTGGATATGCTTGGATGTCCTTTGCCAGACATTCAGTCCTGGCTGCGTTCTAAAAGGCTCCACAAGTATACAATTGCTTCCAAGGCATTTCATGGGGCAATATGTTGAATGTGGCTGATTCAGACTTGAAGGCTCTGGGGGTTCACAAAGTGGGCGCTAGATGAGAAACCAGCGCAGATGCGCGGAGCCTATGAGTACTTGTGCTCGACAAAAGTAATGGCACCGGTGGTTCTCGATGTTGGGCACATCAGATCACTCCAAACAACTTGTAGACCAGAAGTATGGATAAATGGAAGACATTTGGGTATGTTAACTGACTTCCATAAAAGGCAATTCTCGTAGAGTACGCGATTTTTGCCTAGATTTTGAAATCGACTTTTTGTAGAGGGTGCGTGGGGAAAATCTGTTACCACAGTCAAAAAGTACTCGTCAAGTAGTGTAGATTTCCACTTTGGATCATGTCAATACCATGTCATTTGAGCTCGCAATCGCTCTCAGAAAGTGGCCATTTTTATCGAAAACAGGCCAAAAACAGCAAAAATGGCCACTTTCTGAGAGCGATTGCGAGCTCAAATGACATGGTATTGACATGATCCAAAGTGGAAATCTACACTACTTGTCGAATACCTTTCGACTGTGGTAACAGATTTTTCCCACGCACCCTCTACAAAAAGTCGGTTTCAAAATCTAAGCAAAAATCGCGTACTCTACGAGAATTGCCTTTTATGGAAGTCAGTTAACATACCCAAATGTCTTCCATTTATCCATACTTCTGGTCTAAAAGTTGTTTGGAGTGATCTGATGTGCCCAACATCGAGAACCACCGGCGCCATTACTTATGTCGGGCACAAGTACGGTGTTAACCGTTTAGTCTCCACTCTTTTTGTACAGCTCCAGCCCGTCATTCCCTATCGCGTATTGCACTTAGTTATGCGCGAAACCCAGTAACCCTTATGTAAGCACTGCACATTTATAGGCTCGTGGCTGCGCTCCGCTTCGGAAACTGAAAAAAAAAAAAAAAAAGCAAGATCGACGGTACAAGCCGCTGCTTCTCTCCACCTGAGTTGACATTAGAAAGCGCGTTCGAGAATGATCTATGTGCATACCAGACACCTCGGTCGTCTTTTACGGCTTCCCGAGGACTCTTTTGAACGACTTGTGCGCATCGTCATCTAACTGATGTCCAAGCGCTGTTGTGTTGGGCTTTGAGGTGGTCTAGATCCCGTCTTTGAACTTGTGCCACTGCGCCGCAGCTCTCCCATCCCTGGCTGAGTCCGCAATCATGTCGAGGTTATTGGCGTGCTCTGGTGCCCCCAACCCAATGTTGTCTGCCAGGGTGAGCAGGTAAAGCTTGTGATCCTGTGTGAGTATGGCCTGCGCCTGCCGGCTCTCAAATGCGGTAGTTCTGAATGGGCGAACCATCGACGAGGATGGCGCCGACCTCAGCGTCATAAATTCTTGCAAACATCTTCATCAAAGTTGATTTTCCACTGCCATTAGCCCCGACACAACCAATACCTCTGGCGCCCTGCTTCCTGGATTATCTTGTCCGCGCTGTAGTACACACGTAGACCGCCGCTCATGTTCCCCGACATCCTCATTGACTTGGAAGACATCGGTGTTGTGAGGCGCGATAATCATGCGATTGAGGGAATATTCTGGAGGGGTGGAGGTTTGCTTGAAATCCCAGGGTAAACGAAGTCGACTAAACAGTAACCCTAGCAAGTTTGTTTAAACAAATTGTGTCTAGACGTAAATTCCAGTTTAAACACCGGATTAAACTCATCGGGTTTAGCGTTCAAGGAAGTAAATGGTGGTGGGATGCCAGGCTGTTTAATCAGCGTTTAAGCAGGTGTTAATGACGGTCAAACCTATAATGAGTTGCAAAAACAGCACTCACTAAGAATTGAACCCACGACTTGTTTATGAGCCCAAACAGTATGGCGCAACGCTAATCCAACTGAGCCAAGGAGCTCACAGATTATGTGTAATATAGGGGTAATGCAAGCCAGACTCCCAGCGACGGGTTTAATCAACAATAAATGGGCAAGATTAACCACTGATTAAACATGTTTCAAGGACTAAAAATCTGTCAAACGTGCAACAAACTAGCGTGTAAATTCGGATTCAAGGTCCACATTCACAGTGTAAAAACGAGGGCACTTGAGGGAAGATAATGTGTAGAAGGAAGAAAAACAAGTCTGTGAGGAGCAAGGTCTACTTTTCGACCGCATAGACAAGAATATTGACATCTCGATCCACCTCGTTGTCGAGTAGTGCGTAGCCTCTGGGGGGAGACATCATTCCATAGAACTTATATTCAAAGATGTGACACACCGTGGGGACTCATCTTTATTCCTAGTTTCGGGGTGATGATCTGGCGTTACACTGTGCACAATAACTGGTATTTCCTGTGTTGTGGACCTGATGAATATAAATATAGGTGAATAAGAAGGCCCCGCGCCAGCGAAAAGGCAGCGCCAGCAAATGGTCCCCGCGCCAGCGGAAAGAGCAGCGCTAGCGAGAAGGAGGGGGACAGCGTACGGCGATTGGAACGACCGCTCTCGGCGAATCACGTTGTCTAATACAGTAGGATGGCTCATACTGCATAAGGTTGGTTCCCTGCCAAATTGAGTTGAATTTTGGCAATTCCTATGCATTATGAGCATTTATGCACTATGAGCTCACCTCTACAGTGGCAAAAGGCATTTTGGTGGATCCAAAATCCGATGCATTATGAGAAAATTTGGCAGGTATGCATTATGAAAAATCCGACTGTATTTTCTAATTTTTGTGGCTGTGCACATATTTTATCTCTTCTCAATGCAGAAGTGGAATGAGTGTTCATTTTCTGGTGGAATAATGATCCAGTGAGTATAATGCAGCCACCAACATGTGCACAGAAAATTTGACCCCCGGCGAGCCATGTCGTCAAATATTTTCTAATTTTGTGGCTGTGCACATATTTCATCTCTTCCCGATCCAGAAGTAGAATGAGTGTTCCTTTTCTGGTGGAATCATAATCCGGCTAGGTGAATGCGGCCACCAACACGCACGCAGAAAATTTAACCCCCAGCGAGCGAGCCAGCCAGCGGAAATCTGAGTCGAAATGCCTCCAAAACCATAGGGAACGGTGTGGTCCTTCCTGACTTATGAAGCAAACAATGCTGAGTGCATTGAAGTGACTACAATCCTCTCACTTTAACCTAAGAGAAATAACTCCTCATTATGACGCTATACGCCAGCTATACGCCAAACATTTTGCAAAATCACGTGTTGCATTATTTTTCGCCACCGCTGTAGGTGCTCAGATCCAATGTGGGCGTCCAATATGCCTCTTGCCAACTTTCAGCAAATTTAGCCCAGAAACAATTGGGTGGCTGGACGAACAATGTTTGTTGGTGTAAGACTTTGACCAGTAATCCACAAGTCAGCACGAGCAAGGACTAATAACGAACTGGATCAGGAATGTACGGCCGTATCCAGATTTTATGGGCTAAATTCAAGTTGGATGTAATAACTCACGGAAAATATTGCTCGCGCTTCATCACAAATGAGACGACTCGTTAAGAACATGGAAGGCGCAATTGAATATTGTAATACATGGCGCCCTTGGAAGACCGGTCTTTGGCCGCTTACTTGCTTGAGAAGATAATTACTGCAGCCAAAGGCCACCATCCCAAAGAATCGATACATGAATTGAAGGTTGACGATAACATATATTTCTCTACACCGCACTACGAAACTCGTCCGAAGCGGATGGCATAGATGGCCCGGGACTATCATAACTCAAATCAGGACAAGAATAGTCCAGATGAATACGGAAGAATGATGGCAACTACCATCACACCCGAGCAATGCAACGTCCACCAGTCTGAGACTGAGTTCAACAAGATGGGCAAGGAAATTGCGACTGAAGATGTTTATGAAGCACTCAAACTCTCCATATCGGCTGTGGCAGTACTGGAACCCCATATCGCTTGGCGTGCTCGTTTTTGATTTGGAATGGTGGTGCGGGATCCTCAGGCGGATCATAGTCGCCAGGGAGTTAGAAAAATGTTCAAGCAATGGATGCGAAGCTCACCACCATGGGCCAGCAGACGACATAGACATCACGGGTCTGCGCAGGCGGGTTGTGGGGAAATGGGGTTCGCGGTACGTAGTGGTTGGCGAATGTGGCTGTGAATGGGCCGTGGGGAAGGAAGCGTGTGGGGCTGGCTACCCGCCACGCACTGGTGCTTCCGCGCACCGGCTCGGGGACCTTATGCAGCCTGGATGGAAGCGATACTTCGTCAAAATATTGGGCTCCGAGATCCTCGAAGAAGAATCTACCTCTTCACCCCAGTTCACAGTCCCTGCGTTGGAAATAGTTGTTGAGGATTCAGTGGTGAGCAAAATCAAACTTACCTTGAAACACGAGATTGTGAGACGCTGCCAGCCGCCGATGACGGTTCTGGATCAGAGGCTACGACTGTATCACCTGCAGTCTCTTCATCTGGGACCAATTTGCATACAGAGTGAGTTTAAAATGCTCGCAGATCTGCAGCAGTGAGCTAATCAGATATCGGATGGACCAGTATGAGTAACTCTCCAGGAGGTATGTATTCATTATAATTGAAGAGGCACTAAGTTACAGTGACTCAGCGGGAAGAAGAAGGAGCACACGGAAACGCCGTCAAACTGCCTATGTTGATGCCCTGGACAGAGGCGACGGAACCGTGGATGGTTGGGGGAGGAAGGCGCACCCGACTGGCCTACAGGTTCCACCCCGTTGCGATTGACTGCAAAACCCTACGAGATCAGAAATCTGGTGTATTATTTGGATGAGATGGACCACGTAGATACATCCTCCAACCGTAGTTCTATTCACAATATAATATTAGGCCTGGGACGCATATTCAATTGTACCCGTATCATAATATAATCGTATTGTTTCTGAATTTTAACCCTCCCCGAAATTTTTGTAGGGTCCGTTGGAACATGCCTGCAGTATCGGCCGCGTCTCAATGAGTGGTGGATCACTGTACTGTCGTTAGCTGTAAAACTACAAGATGGCAACGGAGCACACATCATTCCAGGGGGTCGATTAAACAAGACGGCAGACGCTCGCTTGCTGTAAAAACGGGATTTTTTTCATGAACACTCAAATCTCAGTTGGCCGTTGGGCGCCCCTGAGTGCCTCCCGCCCTTCCCGCCGCCCACGCCATCACCTGCTATCGAAAATGATCTTACAAATCGTGGGGTTGTTGAATAGCAGCAACGCCCGTACTGCCAGCAGGGGGGTTGAAAATTATCTGTCTCCAAGCACAGTGGCACCTTTACTGCTAACATCATTGCCTAAGTCGGGTCCAAAGCCCAGGGAGCTGCCCAAAACTGAAAGACGCAAAAAAAATATAAAATTTCTGATCCGAATGTCGAAATTTTTGAGGCTGTCACGCAAAATTTCGGCCGTGTCGAATTGTCGAACTGGTTGAAATGGTCACGCGTCACGCTCAGTGTTGATTTGAAGGAAAAAATCCCCAGCGGACTAAGGGAATCATATAGTTGTCCTGCCCCTTGACAGTGGTCGTATGAGAGCCAGACGCGTTGAGGAGAGCGGACGCGCCTGAAAACGCGTGAAGCACGTGATACGGCTAGCTCCGAATTACATAATAAGGAAGCAGCCCGATCGGACCCCCGCGCATAATCACAGACTTTATATGGCGAGGTACGAGTGTTCATATAAAGAGTCTGTCTACGAGAGACTATCGGGTCCCTGGGTCAGGAAATGGTTTGATCCTAAAATATGAGGGTGATTTGTCCACACACACTTCGAATATCGTTTGGGACGAGCTGCTTTTGTAACACTAAAAACGCGCATAGAAGGTAATAGGATGACGTAGATGGCGGAAGGTGAGACGGGCAAGAGCCGGTATTGATCCGACGATCGACACAGCCGCGTCGCGTCTTTCGTCTCACCACCACAGCCGGCAGCCGCTAGTCGCGCGTCATGTAAGTCTCCCGTCTAATGCATCGCTCTTGTAGTCCGCCGACATACGCTTTCCTCGTCCAATGGCTAGCCCTAACAAACCTGACCCTCCGCTGCACAAGCTCCGGCCGACGTTCTGCCTGGGCTATGGTGCGGGTCACCTAGCTGCCGCTACCCAAAATTAGTGGCCAATTGGCCGGAGATTTTTTTTGGCCCTGTACACAGCCACAATCAGCCCAAATTTCCGTTGTTTCCCCCGTTTGTGGCCAATTTGACGGCAAGAAAAAAGATTACCTCCTTCAGTTTTGATTTAAATACAAATCCCTCTTTAGGATCAGCTTGTATCATCAAAAGAATCAAAAGAGCGATAAGAAATAGAGGCAAAACTCGGCCTGGAAAATCTCAAGCACGGGGTAGCAGCAGCTAGGTGACCCATCCATCGCCTTTACCCAGAACTGCTCCTGTTTCAAGACGTCCTCGATCAAGACACTGGCCTCGACATCACCAAAAGCCGGGTTCCGAACCAGCGTTTTCGCAAAATCGAGTCCAAGGCGCGCCTGAGCCCAGTGTGCAGAATGGGCAAAGTATGTGCCCGTGTGGGATGAGGTTGAAAACGAGATGACGGAATGGATGGCGAAAGGGGGGAGAATAAATGCGCATGGTTGAATGACATGCAGCACCTGGAGTCCCTCCAGATTATCGAGTGCCGATGGGGTCAAAGGCTCTTGTCCGTGGAGAGGGCTTGGATGATTTATACCCCACCAAGCCAAATTTTTCTCGGTCGCCGGCCAGACTAGCCAGAGTTTTTCACCCTCGACATGAACCAAAATCTGTGAGGTCCCATTGCCGTCCACATGGGTGTCGGTGAACCACCCGCTAGGGGTCCAGACCGATGAGACAGGAGGGAAGAGCTTCTTGAGCTCGTCACTCAATAAACCTTTCAGGGCCTGCAAGTGTGTGGAATGAAGAGGGATGCACTTGACCTTTGGAACAGGTGTTTGTAAATATATTGTTATTAGAGAGCTTGTGCCAAGCAGCATGCCGCTTTTGTGCATTGTGCAAAAGCGGCATGCAGCTTTTTAAAAATTCTCAAATTTCAACACCCCAATGCTATTACACAGTCGTAATGGCCTTCAGAGGAAGAAAAAAAAAAGCGGCATACCGCTTTTTGCACAATCAAAAAGCCGCATGCCGCTTTGGCACAAGCTCTCTATTATATCCCTTGCGCCATTGATTTTCACCTTTGTGTCATAACCATCTGTCTGCGTTGAACCCCCGAAAATCTGTTCTTCTGTTGAAATGTCAATGGTTTTTCGCCATGCACTGATGCCGGAGCGAAGCGAAGGCACATCTTGTCAAAGCTATGCATTTGTGAGACACGTGGTTGAGCAAATGGCGTTGAGACATCATTGGCTTTGAAATGGTTTGCTTGATGTCAAGTCACGCGGTTCAAAATGTGGACCATTGCAGAAACAATAGGGTCCCGTGTTTCAAAATGTAAACCAGTAATTGGGCTCCAAAAATGCCTCTGAATGTGAACTGAATAGCTGCAAATGTTCGCAGTGATCAGTGCTATACTATACATCCCTCAAACCCGCGGCTGTGAGGACGGCTGCGGGCGGGAGCACGAAAGCGGACTGTGGGTCGTGGGTGGAGGGCTGAGTAGCGGTTGGCGCGTCGCCGAATGCGGCGGGGGATGGGAGCGCGGGGAGTGGGGTGCGAGTTGGTGAGTCTTGTGGGATCTCACTCTGGGCGCTTGGGGTCGAGAGGGTTCGCGAGGAGGATAGCTGCGTGGGTGATTGAGCCAGGGTCGTGGGGATACCCGAGACGATGGTGTCGTCGTATGCAAGCGAGAGCGGCACAGGATGCGGGGATTCAATACCGCCGGTGCGCACGATGGTGCTGAAGTTTCCAGAGTCTACGCCAGCCTGTGCCTCGGTGCTCAGCGTGCTCAGCGTGCTCAGCGCGCTGTCGTTCGTCACAGGTAAGTCGGCAAGGAAGGGCGGGTGCAGCTGGGCTGCATTGGGGGCGGTTTCGAGATTTGCAGAGGATACAGGCAAAAGCTTGAATAAGGCGCATTAACAATAAGAAAACGACGCACGGAGATACGCCGCCACGCTCTGCGGCAAGTAGGTCTTCGCCGCCTGCCCAACGCTTGTCATGGCGCGCTGCACATCGTCTTGGGTTGGCAGATAGGTCTTGGCTGTATCCAGCAGCGTCGACTCTCTGTTTTGCTGCTGGTCCGCTGGCTCCTCGGGGAATGAGCCGGGAAAGGTGCTTTGCGGCGTGGTCGCCTTTTGGGCGTTGGTGCTGCTAGCCCATTCGTCTGTCGATTCAATACTGGGGATGGCAGACCCGCGGACACTCCCTTGAAGCTCCGACCGCTTTTCGTCGGATTTTGGCCCTGTTTTACTCTATGAAATTTTCGCTCAGCCGGCTGTTTTACTCTATTTTGGTCGGACATAGCCTAAAAATGCCATTTTTTTCCTCCTATGCCCTATTTTTGCTCTGGATTGGCAGCCCACAATTAATTTCACTTGGGGCAACACAACAGCTCTCACGAGAACTCTGGGCCGGAACGTACATGCCCGAATATACTACTTTTGAGCTCGCTGCAGATCCGCTGGGATTTTGCGAGCATCGCAGCAAGCATCCGACACTTCGATTGGGACGTCCTTGTAGAGCTTTCCGACACCGGATGACGTCGGCTATCAAAGAAGCGAGAAAAAAAGAGAGATTTCAAGATTTGTCCCCACCCATCAATCCCAATATGGTAACATCGACGCGTGATCACGGCCTCGCCGCAAGCGACGGCGAACAACAATAAATCTATTCCAAGATATTCTAAGTGTGACAGGCGTGTTTTGGACACGTTTTCTGAGTGGCAATGTCATCATTTTCTTTTCATTTGAATTCCATTGTGCCCACAGTGCGGCGCTTGGCTTTGAATAGTAGTGAGGTAGACTCGGAGTTAAGTGAAGGGGTGTGGAGGTGAATATTCTTCGGTATGCTACGAGCCAAAAATGATTATTGCCTGAGCGGTAATGCGTCTGATACAGCGAATGAGTCAAAGGGCGCCGAGGCTGGTACCACGGAGAGGTGGCCCATCGGTGAGCCAGCTGTTCGCCAACTCACATCGCGAGCGGAGATTGCTCCCTCGATGCCTATCTGTCGACAGCCTCATTGCCCGCGATGCCAACGTGCGAGGAGACCCCGTTGGGGGGGGGGGGGGGGGGGGGGTATAAGAAGGAAACAGCTGGGGAAGAAGTGGACTGCGCAGAGGAGGTGTTGTCCGGGCTAGGGGTTGGGCGACATCAGGGTGGCGATGGCACATTGGCAGTCCATGAAATGTCCATGCCTCACTGGAAAAGTCATTTGACTCTATCCCCCAAGACTCTGCGATGGAACTGAAGCCGAACCCGTGATTGGGTGGCGGGGTGGTACGCCAGTATGGCATTGGGGATGTCCAGCGGCTATCTAGCGCGTTCTCCAGGAGCTCTAGTCGGCGAGTGAGCTCAACAATTTTCATATTCAGGGAGTTTGCGTTATTGTCAATTGGACTTTTCATTTGTGAAGGAATTAATTAATACCTATAGTCTGTGATCTTCCGATCTGGCGCTTCATGTCTCTGGGAGAGGATCTTTTCCGACAGGTATAGTCTGGATACGTGCAATCGGCTTTCTTACTCCTGCATGAAGACATGAATATCATAGGTAAACCGTATTGCATTGGTGCCTTCTTACCCACAGTGTGCGCACAAGGGGGCACGATCGCATTTGAGCTTCTTTTCGTGACACCGGACACACGCCTAGGCGCCGCCGTTCGGCGTTTATTAGGCAATGACTGCAGATGGTGAATTAAAAGTGGCGCACAGGTCTTTTGATCTCCAGCGTTTTGGGCATGAGTCGAGCCTCTGTCCCATAGCTTCAGAAACACGACGATGAGACTTGTATGTAGTCGAGCTGAATGCCCGAACGGACCGCTGAGCCTCTTTGGGACCCAGGTCGCTGCAATACGTGTCCATCCACCGAATCATACGGTGTTCCCACTTGTGAATTATTGTGCGAGAGACGAAGGCGAGTGCGGCCGGCTCAAGAGAGCGCCAGTAACGCGTCCCTCACGAATTACTATTTGGGACCCCTAGCTGGCCACCATAGCTAGCTGGCCACTTGGCATATACGACCACCACGCTTGAAGATTTTAACTGCCGGTGAACGAGGGATCGAAGTACGATGCACGATGAAGGTTTGGACCAAATTTGGCGCCGAAATGATGGGTTGATTGAAAGGTATGGCATGTCTGATCTTGATCCACCGGGTGGGACCATCAATTTCTTACGTTTCCGCCGCCTGCCGGACTTGTCGTGCGCCGTTCTCCACCAATTCTTCGTCGTTTCAGGACTTTTTGGGCTCATTCTGTCCGTCTCATGCTTATCATTCATACAACAGGGCCATATATGACCTCGGGCCAGATTCGTATACGCCATGCGCTCCAGAAGGTGACGCCTCTTTTTCAAGATGCTCTTTCTGGTCAGCCCCGTGTTATATGACGCTACTGCGCTGCCACTTTGGAACCTGGTAAAGGGTATCACGATATGGAATGCATTTCCCTCCCCATCGCCTGGGTGCGTTAGATCGTGTTCGGACAAAATGGGCCCATCGAGCCTTTTTGGGATCTAACCTTCAAAGGCATAAACCGGGGTCCTCTGCTAGCGCTCGGGTAGCAACGCGCCAACCCGATGTAGCACAACAGGTGCTTCTGAGCGGGGGCGGATATTAAGCCGTGCTGCAGAGATAGGCTTGGAAAAACAGCTTGCTCCACTTAGCGGAGTTGAAATTTAGTGGTATGGGCATGTCAGGCTTGGCTTGTAGCTGGGCTTGACTTGTGCTCGGCTACACCAATGAATCTCACTGTAGGCATTTCGTCTATGACCGTCTTCCCCTGTGTCCTTGTCGTTGTCCACTGTCTCCTCTTGCTTCGGAACATCCCGCCGATGCCTCGCTGTCGGTGATGGCCGTGATCGCGGTTGAACACAATGTTCAACTTTGCTCATACTTCAACGCCTCACCGGGTTGTGGATATTCTCTCTACTTGATATTAGATTCAGGCAGATGCCCTCGACTCTGTTGATCGGAGACCTGACTGCTGTGGATTCAAATTCATCCTGCTTCCCATCCAGTGTCAACACCCGCGTCAGAACCCGGTCAGCAGAGAGAGAAATCTTGATAACGTTGGGTAAAACCTCGGAGGATGTGATTCGGGTGTGTTTTGAGGTGTAGAACTCGATTCTGAAATCAACTAAGCCTCAAAAATTCGTATTTCATTGGTATGAGTAAATTGATGATTTGTTGACTTTGATTGTCCTCGCAACATCGTGCGGAGAGTTCCTCACCCGAGTCTGGAACAACGACACTACGGAACAAGGGAGTTTGGATCCCGTGCGGAAATATAATAACAGCACAGACATGTTTTTAAAATGTGAACAGAAGATATGGAAAAATCGTCCGCAGCTGTTCAACTAAGCCCACTACAGCCTTCGATCCCCAATGGCACTGAACAGAATATATTTACACTGTCGATGGTAATTTACTGTACCTCCTTGAAATTTAGCCCAATTCTAAACCATCTTTTCTTTGTAAGCTGTTGCCCTCATTGAGTGCCATCCTTACCGATGTGACTCGCATCGAGTCCACACGCGTGGCTTGGATTCATGTGGATGAAAACGAAATATACGAGATGCTAAGAGGTAACGTGGCCTTGTTGGTACGTCTCTGGACAACTATGCAATTACTTTAAGCTCATCTGTTCATACTTATAAAAGGTATTCAACGGGGATGCTTTAACCAACTTTTTGATTGGTAGGGTGGGTATTATCTGTGCTTCGCCATTGAATCATTTAATTTTATTAACTTGAAATATTCGTAGATCTTGGAAAGTGTCATTGGTACAGATACCGCTGGGCGCTTGCGCAAGGTACGTAAGTACTTGATCGACACCGGCACGCGAACAAAAATCTGCAGCTTTTCCCCTCCATTCGTGAATTGAGCCATTCGCTAGCGGCTGTGCATGACACAAAAGCAGCTTGGACTGCCTGCAATAATAATGATCTCTCCGCTTTCATCTATAATTTCTTGTTTCAGCAGCTCCCGCGTTCGATTTCGGCAGAGCGCGTAATAATAATCTTTTAGTTTCCCAAGCTGTGTTATATTACGAGTACTTATGTAATCGTTCTTTTAATCTGCCGGAGTACAGATTTTGCGACCTCGATTTTTATTAGTCTCCATCTAACGTTTAACACTCAATAGTGGCTGTCTTTTATTTTTCCATTAGATCGCGATCTAATGAAAATAGTGGCTGTGTTTTTTTGCTCACGTAATTGATTCCATCTCGTGTGCGTTCGAACCTCGAAGGTTCGTCATTTTATATTTTTATTCCTTTTTGTTCTTTGACTGCAGCAATGGGTGGATGCCCATTAATTTATCTTGTATCACTTTCTGTTGTTTGACTGTTGGGTTGACTAAGGGAATGCCTTCAACCTTTTTACCTCCACAGAATTACTGTTCAGCAGCCTGGTTCATGATTTCAAGGATTACTGATTTATTTTGGCCGGAACAACAGTGATTATTTTAATTCAGTTACTGCAATCTTTGGTTGTGCATTGCATTTGAACCCTTAGCTATATCACTGGCAGGACCGCACAGCTTTTCATCCAGATGTGGTTGTGTTTGATGTTGATGTGCTCCTCAAGCCTGAGTTGCGTGGCATTTTCTTCAGTCACAATAATACTGATTATTTGAAGGTAGCTTCCCCCATCCTTCTGTCTTGCATTGTGCTTGAGCCCCCAGTAAAATCACTGGCAGGACCGCGCGGCTTTTGATCGGATTGTGGCTGTGTTTACAATTGATGGCTGCTCGAGCCTGAGGCCTGAGTTACATACCATTCTTTTTAGCCACAATAAAACTGATTATTCTCAATATAGTCTCTGCCACCTTCTGTCTTGAATTGTCCTTGAACCTCCAGTAAAATCACTGCGGGATTTTGATCTGACTGCAAATGATGGGCCGTTCGAAGTTAATCTCAGACCTGAGTTGCATGCCATTTTTTTTCCTCCAGCTGCAGAAACACTGATCATTTGGATAACAATAACTAGATACATGGCAGAAATAATTAAAAAAAGTAAGAAAGGCATAAGCACGAAGTCTGCCGTGCGTGCCGCAACGGCCCACCTCCCCCAAGTTGTGTGGGCTTGTTATTTTCAGGGACCTGATCCGACAATTATCGCGCCGCTGCCCCGCCCGCTCCAAGCCTGCCCAATATGTCACCTCTGGCAGCTGCCAGCTCAAATATAGAACTCTCAGAAGACCCGCCCCCTTTCAATGCCCGCCATTTCATTGGGCTCCATAAAGAATTCCCAGCTGAAGACATAGCGGACCTTGCGTCTTTGTGAATTTGAGCGAAAATTAGCATTTTACGGGCATTTTGGCCAAAATTTAGGCCTGTTTCGCTAATCCCGACAAATTCCGAGAAAAAGTCGGATGCCTGTGCCAATCCCGACGAAATCGGCCAAAATCTGAGATTTCTGTCCCGACAAACTCGGCCCGAATCAGAACAGGCATTTCGGTCAACTGTCAGGGGCCCTCCAACAGATCATCCTCAAGCAACTGAGGGGTTCCCAACAATTCATCCTCGAGTCCAAACGAGGGATAAACATCTCCTTCAGCTTGCATCGCCACGCGACGACTTTCCACGACTGCCTCGGGCACCATCTCCTTCACCGACCTCTCCACCTTCGGGTGTCCACGGGCTGCCGCTTCTGCAAGTGTCTGCGAAAAGGATTGGCCCGCGCGCGCATGCCGGACAGACGAATCAGCATCCTAGCATTGCTCGAAGAAGATCTCATCGCCCGAGCAACGATGGGAGTGCCACGCACTCTGCCGTCACTCGTCCCAGGCGTCCTTTCTTCCCGCAACTGTGCGCGAACAAGAGCAGCATCAATGGTCGCATACGCGGCCCTGACTGCCGCTGCTGTGTGCCGTCGCAGCGCGGTCGAATGACGTCTACAATCTCATAACGCCGTGCCTCCGAACGTGCCTTTTCAGCCTCATCAGCAGGGCCTGTCGCCAGCTCGCCGACATCGTCGTTCTGTTCCTCGTCGCGCAGTCCTGGGTTTGAGTCAACGGTATTGTGTTCAAGCCATTCTTAAGCGTCGTTTTTAAGAATGAAATTGATGAGTGCGGCCATTGCTGGCGGAACACGAGTTGAATATCCATGCTGTACTCTGGGGGGCGGGGAAGAATGCCCCATCTGCCCTTGAGCACACAGAATATGCGCTCAACCACGTTTCGGGCAGATGCATGATGGAGATTGGAAAGCTCTTGAGAATTCATAGGCCTGTGATAAATTAATTATTGCTTGTGCGGACAAGGACAAAGACAAAGTGAGTGCATACCAAACACCAGAACGGCCCCATTCCGCTAGATAGTAACACACAGAACGGATATGAACAAGGGTCACGTCGTGGCTCCCAAAGCCAGCATCCGCCAAATAATAATTTCCCGGAGGAATAGCAAGATCATGCAAACAAGCATCAATGAAGAGTGCTGCATCGTCCATGGACCCTTCCCAACCACTGAGCATGTATTGAAAGAGGATATCCTGTGAGCAGCATGCCAGACAATTCATGGATCCCCCTCCGTTTCGATTGCGAGATGCATGTCGATCTGTGCAGATGGGCAAGAGTTGATGTGGGTGCCATCCATCGATCCAACGGGATCCTCAAAAAAGGGGTAGAACTTGGGATTGGATCGGATGGGCTCCAGGATGGGGTCGTTCGGTAATGGAAGCCGTACGTAGTGGCTGTAAAATGCGGGAGATGTGATAGTGAATAGAACTCGTCGAAAGTACCTTGACAAATTTTAGATGAATTCAGTTAAAGGGAAGATGAAAGTTACTTTGATATAGTCTTGTTGACACAGGTTGAACTTTCGAAGCAACTTGGACATCGAAGCTGAAGATTTCCGAAAGCAGTAACCATATGAAGTTTGATTAAACAATCAGAGTCTCGACGGGGGAACAGGTTTAATTGTTGATTGATTAATCACCTTTGGAGGCACAGTGAGGGACTGGCAGGGCAGTGGGTAGGTACAGAGGTTCTGTTTAATCTAGACTTGTTCATCATGTATGATTATGTTCTGTTTGATCTGGAAACTGTTCACACCCTGTTTAAACAGAACAAAAACAGTGGTCATACCTTTTTTAAAGAGAAAAGATGCCAGGTGGGGGACTTGAACTAGTGACCTCTGCGAAACTGAGAAAATAGGAGGGAGGACAGTATAACCACTACATAATGCAACTAACACAAGCTAGCCACTGCCCAGGGATACACTAGGCATGAATTAACATTTTGGACTTAGAGTTTTTGCAACCAACTTAGAATGCAGACAAGGACTTTCTCACTCTCCACCTGACTTCTTTGCTCACTAATGACACTGGTATGTCCAAATAAGTCCTGGGAAGGATTATTGACGCTACATTTTCCTTTCACTGACACAATTTCACTGTGATAAACGTATAGTTTGGAGAACAAATATGTTGACTTCCACGTTCACAGGATCTCAGGATCTGCTGTATTAAAAGCGTAGGAGCTTGGACAATCATCTAATTAGTCAATGCTCTAAATGATAGGCACCTGGAGCCTGCAGTGTTGTCACAGTCAGTCAATGACCGTCAATAAAGGTCAATAGATTCGACCCATCAATGCACTGACCGGTCGGCATTTGTGACTTTTGATTGTGTTGCAAAATCTCGATGAGAAGCCCATGTGTTGCAGAACTCTCAGCAGGTATGAGCTATTAATTTGGTCATAAGCTTTCTCTTGATCAAGTGCAACTACTAGTCCATCCTCCTCTGCTGCCTCTGCATAGTTGAGAAGGAATTTTGATACAAATGGTGCAAAATGGTTTACAGACCACAGTTCACGAAAAATGGCTGGACTTTGCCGCCGACTCGATTATCGGATTCCCCGGCGAATTCCGAGCAGGTTTGGCTATAAGATGAGTGTGTTTGGAGTAGTATTGAGTGAGTTGCGCTTATTCCAGGTTGACATTTTGAAGCACATGACCTGAATACATGGAAATGACCGCAAGGCTCAGGGCTATCCATTGCCGGCCCGCGCTGCTCAAAAACGGCCCTAGGACTGTGCTGGAATTGAAATGGTTTTATAATGCAAAGAATTGCGGTGAGGGCAATAGGTCACGGGTTTAAAATGTGAGGCATTGCCGAGGGTAATGGAATCTGATGAGCAAGAGACAGAAAGAGAGAAAAAATGACCCATGACTGAAAAAGGTGTCGCGCTCGAGGCAGGTGAATCAACATTGCTCAAACTTTGAAACCTAAGTCGAATGCTAAATGTGCACTGTTGTGGTGATCAGTGACGACTCAATGACAACGAACATAAAGCTCACTGAAAGAGCACTGGAGTAATACGGTTGCATGAGTGATGCGAAAACAAAGTTGATTCGGAGAAGCACAGCTAGAATTGAAAGAAAGTCCAAGGCCATGTGAGCCAAAGGATGAAACACCGGACCGTGGCGGTAAAATATATGCAAGAATTTGCCTGTGGGTGCAGCAGAGTAGTTTCTTCCGGGTGCGCTGGCAATAATATCACGAATTATCCAACCATTTCCGCCTCTTCGGAGCTGGCCGACCCGGCGCCGGAAAAGCATAAAAAGCGTCTGAAGAAACCAAGCACTTACTATTACCCCTCAGTCTTTGACGCTTAAATATCGCCGTACGTTTAAGTATATAGGTCCCTTAGAATGTTTGCTGCTCAACCCATCTGATCAACTTCATTTCAGATGCAGCGGCCGCAATTTAAGCTACATGAAGCCAGCGACTACTGTAAGAGCTCGAAAGGCATTGTATCGTTCAACTCCGTTGAAGGAATGGATGAGCCTGGCGAAGCAAACTGCTCCCGTACTTCCTTGATAGGTCAGGTCGACAAAGGAGGGAATGAGAAGGAACGCCCTGGGGATGTCTGCGGAGTTTTGAGGAACATTTGGAGGGGCGCAATTTCACTTGTCAGTGGGTCAGAGGAACGTTCGTAGCCATACCGGGCCCATATGTAGCGAATAATGGAAATCATCAGCATCATCAACGTTAAACTTTCGGATCATGTTGAAAGGTCCCCGAGAGACTAAGATCTGACCCTCTCTTCCGACAGCATGCCTCCATTCCTTTTTTAAGCCATCCCCCGAGTCCTCTGCACCGAGAAAATCCCTCAGCCCGGTGGTGTGCGCATTGGAAATCTGCAGGAAATCCTTGATATCCCCTATCACAATGTCATAATACGACCGAGTCAACATTGAGGGGATGGCCTCTGGAAGTTTGGCTGACAATTGTTTTCAGAGTTGTATCCGACTCGGTAATTCTTGGGGTTCCGAGGTTTGGTTCCCCAAGGATAGGATTGGCATGAACATTGACGTAAAGGGCATTAGTAGAAAGATTGGACACATTGATAGTGACCTCGAGAAGCACACCATTAGAGTCAACACAGCTCTGATTGGGTGCAGAGGTTTCAGAGCTGCTGACTATTTTTTTTTGACTGGGGCAGTGGTGGCTTCGGTGGTGACTTTAGAAGCTTTGCCGGTATGGCAGCCAAGCGGCAGCCACACCGGCCAGACGGCTCATAAATTATCCGATTTTTTCACCCTGTCAATCTCTCAGCCCACCGCCATTTTGGAAACCAAATTTCATAGGAAGACTACTTAACCAATAAATATTCTTGCCTTGCAGCTCGAGCAGAAAGATATGGGTCTGCAGCTGAGTCGTATTCAACTTGAGACGTTTTTCAAATGGCCAAGTCCCACATCAAGCTTGGCATCAACTGCGGAAGCGTCAGGCACATCACGTGTTTCGGCTCGATGGTTGACTTGATGGGCGCTTCTCTGCCTCCCACCACCACCGTCCTCATTCCCTTCCGCCATTTCCCTCCCCCGGGCTATACATTCAAGGACAAGTTCTCTTCAAGTTGTCCAATCCCACGCAGCCTATTCAAGTGCTTCTGGCACGCAATTTCAAAGCCATGGTTATAGTGTTTCCATCTTGCGCCTCTTTGCTACGGCGCTACGTCTTTCTGGCTCCTAGTTCCCATTCCCTTCGAGATTTCAAGCTACAAGCATCAAGTTATTCAAGCTTCAAGCCCTCGAGCCTCAAGTTCCACAGGCCTCAACTGCGTATTCTACTTTGGAAGCACTTGTATGGTCCCAAGTGTTCTGTCTGAACAAGATGTCTACCTACTTCGGGCTTTTTTCTCAATAACCATTTCCCAAATCCTTCGAACGTCTGGTTAACCTGCGGCATTTTCGACAAGTTTTGTGTCTTTTACGGAGTTACTGATTTACGGGAGGGCAAGGTGTGAAGTACGGAAGAGTTTGGCCTCGGTATGTGTCCATGTGTTGTTCATGTTGCTGGTTTACTGATTCTCGACTAGGGCAGGAGCTATGGGCGCACCTAACGACGTTACCCGGGCTTGTCCATGCGATGGCAGCCAACGGTGCAGCAAGAGGCAATGATTAAACCATTAGATACATCCCGTAATATTTACCCCGCCAATTTATATGATTTTGTGTTATTTTTTGACTGAGTGACAGTACATTTAAGCATATTAGACCAGTACTGTGGCTGGCAAGGGCCAGGTAACTGATTATGTTGGGTTCCACCTGTGCTGACCGGCTGGCTACCAGCCCGACCTGGACCCATGCTGGACCCATATGAGACTGAAACTGGAACCCAGCATAATGTCGGCTGGTCACCAGTCTCCATCGACATCTGGTACACATGTCGCGTCCAGCCTGTGACCACGTGTGGAACCATTGGCGGTGTATTTAGGCCTGCGACAAGCGACGTGATGCACAAACATGGGCGCAATGCCTTGAGAGATCTAGATGGACATGTCCGAGATGCCCGGGGCCGAGGTGCATTGTTTAGAACACGATCATTATAAACGGAGCAGACAATGGAGCTTTGGCTTTGAGGTTTTTTCATTTAGGTTAGCACGGGTTGAATGGAGGGGTGAGCGCATCAATATAAGTCGAGTACATGTAGAAAATTGAGTGAATTATCCCTCCGGTTTAAAGTGATCCTCTAAACGATATCTCCGGCAGAAAGCAGCCGCTTATTCAGTGGCAGTCCCAGAAAATTCTTAAACTTCTTCAGGCATTACTTAGCCGTGGCGAAGACACGGATAACTGCTAGTAATCATCCAAATGCTTTTGTCGGATATCTATGTAGGGTTTCTCAACACGTACCCTCTGTTTTTGACTGAATGTCCCCGCAGAAGACCTAGATTTACTTTACTCTACATATGCACCGTCGTCTACGTGGTGGCCACAAGTTATTTATTTTTTCTTTACTTTCAATGTCATTGTATACTTCCTAAGTTCAACATATGTTACGGATTATCCGATTAACGAAATCTGATGCTCCTGGTGCCCTCTAAATACGTCCCCAAAGCAAGATGGGCCTTAAAACAGCCTGACTTCGACGCCGTTGAGGTTGCGTATCAAGCCGTCGGAAGTTGCCGCATGTGCCGCACTCGATGTGTCGCACTTGCCGCTGATGCGTCGCATTTGCCGTTGATGTGTCGCACTTGCCATCTACGTTCCGTGTGCCGCAATTGTGGTGTGCTGTATTCATCACATCTGTTCAATCCCACCTTCAACTCAATTTGTTGACCTCAATTAATGGGCCTGCTTTGTAAGCGTCCCCACAGTTCTCGCCTATAGTGGCGGCGAAAAATAATGCCGGGGGTCGTGTGAGCTCATTTCTCAGCCAGAGCACTTCAAATAAAATTCTGGCTTGAACCTTTATCGATTTCATGCATTTCTGAACGGCTTAATACAGTCTCTCCTAGAAAGACACTTCAACTTGATGCTCGTACCTCGCATGTTGAAGCGTACCTACGGACAGTGGAGAATGCATGTCCCTCACCTGATACGTCACACTGATACTTAATCGTAGTGAGTGCAGTGGATGCATGGAGTTTCCTCCGGATACTAAAAATGGTCAACTTGGAGCGGCGATTGCGAGCCCAATTCTCAATGGATTTGGGTCAACCATCATATGTATGTGGCCACTTTTACGAGTACTTTTAGGCTGTATACAGTGCCAAAGAAGACGCCGTATGATGCGTGAATTCCCGACGCTATTGAGTCGGCCCAGCCGAAATACAGCACCGCTCTGTCAAGAATGAAGAGCTACCACGCCCTTGGATTAACAATCAGGCTAACAGGAAGAAATTGGAGGAGACAGTTTTGTTCAGAATCACAGTGGCTATCACCCCCAATTCAAACCGAAGGCAATCACTCTCCATAAAATGTCACGTTTTGCTGGCACAATGCCAAATAGCACGCAATGTGTTGCGTGAATTCCCAACACTGTTGAGTTGGCCTGCCTGTTAAGAATGAAGAGCTGCCAAGCACCTGGATTAATGACCAGGCCAGCAGGAGGAAATCGGAGGAGACAGTTTTGTTCAGAATTGTGCTGGCCATCACCTCGAATTTAAACTGAGGGAAATCGCTCTCCATAAAATGTCACGTTTTGCACGTTTTTGACGGCGGCTGGGCGCGTGCCAGGACGAGCGCTGATTATCCCTTTGGAGGTCGTATACCGATTTTGGCCCTCCAAAAACTTTTACCCGAACTTTTCGTTCGGTCCGGCACCAAAATTGTGCCTCTAGTGGGAGGTTGGTTCGGAATTTACCCGAACTTTGAATCTGACCTCAAATTTTCGAAAAAAAATGGTTTAAGGTCCTAAAAATCATAAAAAAATCCCCGCTGTACTACTCGCCCATCTCCTCATCTTCCTCAATGTAAATTATGTTAACATTGGTTTTTCCCTTCCTTCGCACTGTGTTCAAGCTCGCAACGGCCTTCCCCAATGCTTGGGTCTCCATCCCAAGCTCATCAAAAATCTTCTGTGCACGCAGACCAATTTCAAGATGTCCCGGGAAACACTTCACTGCTTCATCCTCCAGGGCAGAAGCGCGAGGAAAGAGTTCGCTGGGAGATGTGCGAAACGCAGTGTTCCGAGCATGTCGTAATTTCGTTAACTAAGCTTGAATTGTCGGCGATATGAATGTTGATACAGCTGCACCACCATGTACGATAGAGAACCAATGTGTCACAAGTTGGGACCCATGCGTGAGCTCCAACCATCCCCCCATTCTCGGAATACATTGGTTTCAGAGACAGGCTCACCGCCAATTTTGGGCTATTTTGGGCTCGAGTACAGCTTTATCCGAACTTTGGCTTCGACCTCTCTCAAATCGTCGCGCCATCCGAACTTTCACTCCACGGTATTCTGTCATTGATGCATTTTATCCAAACTTTCCTCTGACCTAAGGCCCCAAAATTTGGAATTTTATCCGAACCAGAGATACGACCAATCAGGGCTCCTGTCCCAGACTGTGAGCTACGGAGTTTCCTTGTTGGAAAGTCGGAGACACAGAGACTCTTAATGTTGCGTGGTAGACTAAGAGACCAGTTGAGTTGGTAAAAGCCTACGTGTTGAACAGTAGAATCGTTCCGACTTGCTAAACTACCTAGAGTATTTATACCTATCTAAGAATCCTTCGGACCCGTATCTACTGACTCTCAATGAGTCCTAATGACTATATATGACTGTAAGTAAAGAGAAATGAAATATCTAAGGGAACCGAACTGCGGGACGCAGTAAAAGACGCGTCTTGAGTCAGACTTGAAGCTTTGAAACGATGGACTTAGAGCTTCAGGCGACGGATTTGGGCTTGAGACAACGGAATTGATGCTTGAGACGGCTTGAGGACTTGAGACACCGGCCTTGAGCTAACGGACGACCTCCTGGAAGCTGAAGAAGTGCTACACCAGCTATGTAAGCCGGCTCTTGAATCGGCGGTGACGGCGCAGGCGCGGTAGGTAAGTAGGCCGACCACAATCTTGAGATTCAGGGAACTAGAGCATCTGGGATGGGGGGACTAGAGCATCTGGAGTTTCACGACAATCTGCGGCCACGGCCGTGGGCGCAGGAGGACAGAGGTGTTGCGGAGGTGTGAAGATGGTGGGAGACGGAAAGAAGTGCCATCAAAAGTCAACCAGGCAGCCACCGAAACATGTGATGGCGCACGGACCTTCTCTTGGCACTGTCAATGTCAATGTCAGTTTTTCGGGGTTTCACCGCACCACTTGTCCCCATCGTCGCGGTAAGCACTCAAACTGGATGTTTTTATATGATAGATGACTGCTTTGAATTTTTCCCCGATTTTTGTTCTCAAATCTTTTTCGAAATTTTACACAAAACTTATTCAATTGCAAGTTGCATTTCGCTCACAAGCTTCTCAACGCGACATTTCCAGAGCAGGGCGAAAGGTAGGTTAATATTTTCAACATAATCTGTTCAAATTTTATTTGCAGATGACATGAATTTGAAAGATAGTCCCGAAAGACGAAGACATCGCTCTGCAAGACAAAGACACTGTAAGACGCCCAGCCAACGAACTCCAAGGTACTTGCAGAACAGTTGTCGATGTTCTTCCCACCATAGGCTACCAAGGAAATTGCGAAACGCAGAGTCAACACTCGAGGTCATCGTATCTGATCGCCGAAGGCGCATCCTCCCAGACATCATTCACTCATCTCTAGCAATTTAAATGAGGGCAGGCCAGGGCAGTTCTACGACCTGTCCTCCTCCTCAATCTCCGGAAGGCTTCTTCAGGACATAGGCAGCCACGATTACGGTTCACCCTCCTGGAGACTCGATTGTTGGACTGGCTCGATGTGACCACCAAGGGCTAACTTCCAAGAGAAGTTTTCGTCGCACACTATTGCAAGGACCTACTCAAGTTCCATATATTTCCGACCTCATTCTTCACCATTATTCTCCATCTCTGCCATCGCCCAAGATGAATGAACAGGACCATTCCACGGCGATTTGAAATCATCTTGACGAGGATAGGGCACAAGAATCTGGTGGATGAGATTCTCCTGAGCCCATAAGTAGTCCAGGGGCACTCAGGACAATCTTAGTCGAGTTGGAGGACTCGGGCCCTGGTACCCCAGTGCTCAATGCCTGGTGCGGCAATAGGCGTAGGTCACGAGACGAGACTATGGTGATCAAGGAGGTACGAGATCCGTGTCCAGACAGACCTGGAAAGGCAGCGAGCACACGGAGAAAAGGGACATGGCACAGTGGCAAGTTCCAATCTCTGAAATCGGGAGGAGGGGCTAGCAAAACCTGTCATCCGACATAGAAGATGCTACTACATAGCAAATTGCAATTGCAACATTTCCATTTTTTTGAAGTAGAAGGAGGGTAGCACAATCTGTCATGTTTATACACCAGGCATACAGAATGGTACACATATGTATATATACAAATCGTTCGGTTTTGTATGGTCGCAATCATCACCCCGACTCCAAAACCAAGACAATAAGCACGGAAATCCGAAAGCAAGAAACATATGGAGAGCCCGGGCTGGAAAACCGCATTAGTAGTCGTTATGAGTAGGGCAGCATAGTATGTGGTCGTGGAAGCAATCCAATCCAAAATGCGGTTTGGTTTGATTTATCATCTGCCGTGGAGCCGAGTTGAATCGAATTATTGCAGTCCCCGGAAAGAGACGCAGGCCACCCTCAATCAATTTCCGCTCCCGCGCCTTGCTGTTGAACTGACGGTAGCGCAAACCGGTACCGGCGCTCGAACGCGCCGCCAACCGCGCGCAAGCCGCGCTCCCATGCTTCCACCATCGCGCCTTCGCGCTCGCTTCCACTCCTTCTGCGCCTTATACGCGTATTGTCGGAAATCCTAGGAGTGGGAGGCGGGAAAATGCGCTCGTACGTGCCCTCCTGCTTGAGGTGGTTGCAGCACGCGGCGCGCGCCCAGCGGACGCTCACTCGTGTGAGCCGCGGCATGGGCGATTCTATCAGGGTACTCGCGCCCAGACTTACACTTCCACTTTGACTTGACGTTTGAGTGGCGCTGACACTGGCGCTCGGCGCGAGGGCATTGAAGACGCGCAACGCAGAGCGCCGCATGCTCTCATCGGCATAGCGGTGGCCCTTGGTGAGCGCGAACGTGTGCAGCCGCGGGAGGAGGCGCAGCGCGCGTGCAAGCTCGGTGAGCGGTTTCTAGAGGTGCTTGCGTCAGTTGTGTGTACATCACATTTCGGATATCGAAGAGTAAGAGAGAATAGTCGACGGGCAGATACACAGCCAGTAAATACGAATGACACAAACTCGAAAATGGAAGGCGAAAACTGACCTTCCCAAACGCCGTGGTGCACATGAAATGCAGGTCCTCGAGCCCGGGCGCAGCACCCCACAGATCACGGAAGAACGTCTCGTGGCCCGTGCGTGGTTCCGGCACATGGACCCACAACTCCAAGCTGGTGAGCATAGGCAGTGCCTGCAGTGGGGCGCACAGCTGGTGCGCGTGCGGTATACAGAGGCTCGCACATTAAATCTAGGCTTGTTATGGCACCGCACCCGCTGACAGGCAGCTGCTGCACGATGCCGGAAAACGCATCGAGTGTGGGCGGGAGCGGCAGATCAATTGTGTCATCGGGGGACATCCAGCGCTTGAAGTTCCACGCGAGGCGGAAGTAGGTTAGCGTTGGATGTGCGGCGAGGAAGGCCGCGAAGGACGCCGCGGGTGGCGCAGCGAGAGTAAAGTCGCTGTTGTACCCGAAGGCGCCGAGGGTGATGGAGGAGAGCGGGGGCCACCTGCCTTCTGTTACGCGATCGATGGCAAAAAGCCTGTGAGAGGCAGAGAAAGAGCAGAGAGTGAGCTCCGTAAGATTCGGGCAGCGGTTCAGCAGCATGTCCCAGAGCTGTGTTGGCAAATCCTCGTGTGGCGGAAATATGTCTGCAGGGCCATAAACATATTAGATGGTCAGATAAAGGACAGATGAGCGCTATATACCTGTTTCCCCGAAACCGTGTCTTACCGAAAGAGAGAAATTTGTTAGATCGCTGAATTTGAAGAGCTGCGGGATATTAGGGGCAGGGTGGCAATAGAGCGGATTCGCCCACCTCATTCTCGGGATCCAGTGGCTGGAACCCGACATTTGAGAGTAGTTCCTTCAGTTCCGGGCATCTGTGGCCGCCATCAGCCTATCCTGCTTCTATGTAGGTCTAAAGGGGGCGAATGACGCACGATTTCCGCAGCGTCAGCCAAAGCGCATCGCGGGGCATCTCCAGCCCATCCCAGTCAAACGTACGCAAATGAGTCAACGTCTTCGTAATTGCTGATATCATGAGAGCCACCCATTCCTCGCTCAGCTGCATGTCGCGCGTCGGCCACGCAAGATAGTAATTCGGGCGGACCGCAAGTTTTTGGATGTGCGCACACAGATCTGGCCTCTGTGCGAGCATTCGGAGCCCAGAATCACACGAACGACTCGATCGCAGGTGCACTGTCCGGTAAAGCTCCGGAATCAGCAGCATCCGTACATGCGATGACTGTCAAAGACGGGCTGTGAGTATGACCGCACACCGCCACCCTTGGCGGACTACGCACCGTGAGGCTGACACTGAGAATGTCATTTGGGCTCAGTTGCTCTGCTATCTCATGTAGAACGTCCTCCGGGAGCGATATATCTGGTCCTCGGACACCCCCAGTCGAGATAGAGTTTGGTGTGAAGCCAGGCTGGCGTGGGAACAAAGGGAGCTGGAGGAGAGTCTTTAGACTTCTACGGCGGTCGCGCGACGCCGTGGACGAGAGCTCGACAGCCATCCCTTGAGAGGACAGGAATGTGGGAGGTCTGCCGACAGAAACGGAAGGGGGAAGAGAAGAACAAGGGGGAATCGGGATTCGAAAAAAGGATATAGGGTCGAAAAGTTTTTTTCGACCTTCCTTGGGGCCCCCCTCCCCCTCCCTCTTTCCATAAAGGGAAGGAGTTTCCCACCCCTAGCGGCGGTCCGCTCTTTCCGGTCATGTGCGTCCTCACCGCCACCACCCCAATTTGCCACAAAATTCCAACAAAATTCACGATTTGTTTCCACGTCATTGAGGGCATTGTTCCAGTCCTGCCCACCTATTATGTGACTAATGCATTAAATTTGACTTATTTTCGTTGTCATATGGCCCACTTTTGGTCTACAAAACTGAACTGAACACTCCTCAGCTTACCACAGCCCTCTGTTTGAGTTCCCAACAGTGAACTTGAGCCCCCAAAGGCTCATAGACGTGTTTTAGAGGCTCTTTCCCCTCCCTGCTAATATATAGATAGAAGTTTTTTTCGGTTCTCCTGGGACCCCCCCTCCCCCCTACCCCCTGTCGGAAATTTGAATCCCGATTCCCCCTTGGAGAAGAAGAGGGATTGCATAAGCGCCCAACTGCGCCACGTGCTGTTAGCATGACAAATTGGCGGCGTCAACCTTTTTCGATGGTTCTGGGAGCTGTAAAGGCCATTGGCGTTCGACAGTGTCTGGTTTACTTCTGTTAATCAAAGCCGGATTTTTGGGCCCGTCCGCCAATTTTTTGGGTTGACAATTTCAACCGACTTGAAACAGAAAGTTGGTGAAAAAATAAGAATTGCTGAACATATAAAGACCTCGGGCAATGCAACCATCGAGAACATACCAGATTATCCCGTCCTCTTAACAACGATCCATCTGTTCAGATTCAACAGTCCTTGAGTTGCCTTACCGTTCAATCTCATTTCGATCGATGACGCGCGCGATAATCGGTTACACGGCGCAAATAGCTTGGCTCCAGCATCTTGGCTCCAAGGGTGTGCGGGTCCCTGCATTCAGCGCCTGAGTGTGAAGGTTAAGACTACGTGCGTCAGACGATGGGGCATCTTTACCTCTGAAAAACGAGGCATCTGAAGGAACAGTCTTCTCCCGTAGACAGATGTTGATTGAATAATGCCTGTCCTCCGGATGTATCAATATCAGACTCGGCAAGACATCCAGGAACGTGGCTTGGAGATACGGTGCAAATGGAAATGCAGCCGTGGAAGGTTCAATTTCCTTTTGCAGAAATGCTGTTGCGGAACTTCGGAAATGATTGTTGTAAAAACAAGTCACGATGATTGGACCTAAGAAGATTTAATTAGACAGCTCAGTAGATGATGATCATAAAAACACCTGCATCAAGAATGAACGACCGACCTTGACAGATCGCAGTTACATTGGCCTCGAAATAAGAGATCGCAGTTAGCCCACGAAGTTAGCGTTTGCAGAGCTGCAAAAAAAACCGTAAACTAGAGCGAATCCCATCAGCGGGGATTGAACACGGAGACCAGTGAAATACCGGAGAGCGCTGTTCCAGCTCGGAGACCGCTCCAGCCCTCCGACCGCGATTCTCTCGCAATCGCCTCGTGGGGCCGCGAAGTGCTCTCTGTCCAATTCCGGCACCAGTGCTGTGGCAATATATCAACAATCATAAATCTTGTCCTAAAAATAACAAGATAGGCAGATTATTCCCTAACACAGATGTCCGCAGACTTCCGCCAGAGGTGCGACTTCTGCCGGAAGGAGCTGTTTGCCAGTGAAAGCTTTACAGCACTGAGGTGATCTGAGAATCCTGCCGGACGGCTGTCGCTCAACAGCTTTACCATTATAATTTTAGCGCTCTTCAGAAGATTAAATGTCGTAGAAGAAGGACGGCTGCCAATCAGGGTTGGCGGTTTCACGCGCTTCCAGCGTCAAATTCCGCTATGGGAAACAAGCCTATCGTACAGGGAGGAGCCAGTGTGAGTCAAATAAAATGGATCGCACGCACCCCGGAAGATCCGTTTCGCCCCAAAAATGCTACTGAGCCCGGAGACTAACAGCAGACGATCCAGGGTGCTCTAGGACCAGACGAGGGAAGTATTTCGATACGACCGCCCAGTGAAGAGACGCCCTTTTGGGGGAACTATGCGTCGACTTTTATGGCCTACATTCCTCGAATCTTGCACCACTTTTATTGGCGATGTCAAATCTTGCCACACTTTTATTCGCAAATTCGAGTCTCACCACACTTTTATTGGCAAAGTCAAGTCTGGCAACACTTTTATTGAGTTTTATTGAGGTGAAAAAAAAAGTCGGTTAGATATACAATGCAGTTCGAGTACGGTACTGTAGAAATATAATAGAACTATCTACAGTTTGTGGAAGCCCTGGTATGGTCCCGTAAAGATAAATCCCGAGGATGTCAACTTTTCGGCGGCTAGCCGCTCCATCTTGGAAAGCGCCAAGCACCTAGAGCTCGCTGGGGAGGTGGCGAAGGAATGGGAGGTGGAGGACGAGACGGAATTCGAAAGCGATAAGATTGACCCACATGTCGATGAGCCGGAAGGACTTCTCACAGGTCTTGGTGCGCTTCAACGGCACGGACATCCAGCCCTCGGAATCGGTCAAGTTCGAGGTCAAGGAAAGTCATTGTGCGTCTTAACCCGTCGTCAATTTCTGATGCCCGATGCTCGGGGTCAATACACCCAGTCAACTTACGTCTCGGTCGGCCTTGACTTAAGTTCGAGGTCAAGGCATACAACACTTCGTTCAGTTCAAGGTATGTATTATATCTTCTCATCCCTAGGTCGTTCTCATGATCAATTTCCAGTGCACACCATGCTTCACCTCAACAAGCGAGAGTCCGCTTCGCTTGAACATAATACTGGTTGGACTTGAGTTCAGTTCGCGTTCAAGGTATTTACCGCAGTCTTCGGCAGATCCATCAGATTAATTACTCTCTTTATAAAATTACGCATGTCTGTCTGAAGCCATTTCAAACTCCGCTTATGGCAAATCAGCTCCAAAACTTTGGAAGCGCTCGGTCCACCTTTGGAAACACTAATAAGCGGCACTTCTTCGGGGCTTTTGTCATTAACGGGCGCCTATAAAAGCGCACACAATTCCAAACTCCGCTTTATCCGGGGTATCAGCTTTAAACTTTCCGAGGCGCTAATTCAAGCGCCAAACCGGTGCCAATGCCAATCATGGAGTATTGGCAAATTATAATTTTGCAATAAACTTTTCATGAATTTCATGAGGTTTTCGATGGTTTGGCCCGTACTTTACTTTGCATCAGTGTCTCACAAAAAAGAAACCCATTTTTTCCTGAAAATTTGAGCACACGATGTATGGTATGTGTCTATGGCGGTCCGGATGCACATTTATTCGGCCGCAAGAAAGATCGGTGATTTCGGCCGTCCCGCAAGATAGATTGGTGATTTGATGGAATTGCCGCAAGATTAGCAGCGATAATCAGACCGTTTAACTTGCGGGGAAAACGTGGCATCCCGCAAGATATATATAGCTGATTCCCGCAAGATACAGAGTTTCCCGCAAGATAAAGTCAACCAAAAAAAGTTGTCCCAACAAATTTGCGATAAATTGGACAAGTTCCTAGTACCCATCCCTCGTTGTTTTGACTGCATGTAAGTGGAGAGCGGTGCCTCGGTGTGGGGCACTTCTCAGATAGTTCCATTGATTAAATACACGAGATCTGTGAAAATCTGTGAGGCTCTGTCAGCTGGGTGGATTGTATATGTCCGATTCAGTGGCTTTAAAACCAATGGGACCCATGAGGAGCTTCAAAAGCACAAGTCCTGCTGGTGCTATTGTCAGTTGAACATGCCCGAGATGGCCGAGAAGGATGGAATTCCCTCCTCCATCAGCATTCAACAATGTATTATGTCTCTACTATCTGCTAGAATTCATACTCAACCACTTTCATCCAACTTTGCACTGTGAAATGACCCTTAGAAGATTATCGAAGCACTTTATGATCATTCAAACATGCTCTCCGTTTCTCAAAATGGCCGAGCATGGATCCAATTCACCCTGTTCAAAGTTGGTCACAGAGTTTCACTGCAATTATCAGAGTTGTAGATTACATGAAGTCAGTCAGTGTCTTCAATGCATATGGATCTAGTTGTAACTTGAAGGAAGTGTCGAAGAATAGAATGAGAGAGATAAGACTTGATGATTGTCCAGCGAAGTTGACAACAGCTTTTATACTCTACGATAGGTACTAGAATCTTGGATGTATCAGTAAAGTACTGAGTAATATATCTGTAAGTTCCACCGGACAGAATGAACCGGAAAAAGTGCGCCGGAGGCGCTGAGTAATGATCTGTACTGAAGGCGTGTCAGTGCGTCGGCTTCTTTAATCAGGTTCGGCATCCAACAGAAAGCTAGTCTGTCTAGTCCTACTCTCTAGTAAACCAAGATATCCAAAGTTGACCAGGTTGAGACTGGCCAGCCATGGCGATCTGGCACTGTTCTCCACCTACGTGCAGTCAAAACGACGTACAAGCAACTTATCTAATTTATTGTAATTGTTTTGGGGCAATTTCTTTTCTGATGACTTTGTCTTGCGGGGACTCTCTATCTTGCGGGGCGCGTCGGATGTGTATCTTGCGGGAATCAGTTATATATATCTTGCGGGATGCCACGGTATCCCCGCAAGAGAAACAGCCTGATTATCCGTCATCAATCTTGCGGCGATATGATCAAATCACCTCTTTATCTTGCGGGATGGCCGATTTCGGCTCTTTATCTTGCGGCCGAATAAATGTGCATCCGGACCGCCATATGTGTCACCTAGCTGCCACTACTTCTTGCTTGAAATTTTGTAGGCCCCAGTTTTGCCCAGTCTAGCAAAAGTGTTTCTTTGTCCACACAGATCTGCTAGAGGGATTCCAATTTACAGCCGTTGTCAGTACCGAAGGCGCGAATCAGAAAATTGCCGTTTTGAGCATTTTCTGATCCCCGACACCGATTTGCCCATATCTCAGTGATTTCTGCACAGATTGACTTGAAATGTAGCTAGATAATTCGGAATAATTCAGCCACTATTAGTGATAGAGAGACATAAAGGAAAATATTTTATCGTGCACTGTTAACTCACCTCTGCAGCCCGCACGGAGTAGGCCGTCCCTTTCTCGATTTCTGTAATGCAAATTATCCCTTCAGCCTTTGTTGCCGACGTTTTGTTTCATTGCGTGATCGCGGGGTATCTTTGAGACTTGCCCTTGCCTTTCTGTGATCTGCTTATATGTGCGCCAGGTAAGACGACCAGCGGTTTCCTTATCCGCTCGAAATTTTGTGGTCGCCAATTCGTAGTATGGTTTGTGTCCTGTCCGCACTCAGCCTCTTATCGCTCATGTCATTCCAGTTCCATCATCGACTTTCCTGGCATGCCCGGCTTTCCGAGCTCTAATTTTCATTTGCGGGTCTCTGAGGATGGTGCGCGTGTTACTTCCCACTCTTTCCGGCTGTCCCGACATATTGCGGAATGACTGACTCGCTGCTGCGTTGTCCCCAGTTGCATGCTGTGTAAACGACAGGTCATCGGTGGGGTCCGTCGCATAGTATGTCGTAGGTGCAGTACAAAGCGTGGTCCGTTGGCTAGTAACTAGTATAAACATCTGTACAGTATTGAGCGCGGTGGCCGCAGGGGTAGATGAAATCAACACATTTTAGTCATCCAAGTTTTTTTTATTGACGTGGGAGCCGGAGCGAAGCGAAGGCATGTCTTGTAACAGATCATTGGAATCAAATCCGAACCAAGATGAACCCCCCGGCCAGACTAAGTCATACAGTACCTGCCATAACCCATCTTCCGGGATCGTACCAACTCTAGAGTAGGCCGTTCACTCTGTTCGCTGCGTTTACTGCCATGGCAGTAAACGCAGCGAACAGTGCTGACATGAGCGATATCCCGATTTACACGTTATTACTTGCCTGCACTAAAGGCATGGCGAACCGGGGTCGCACCAAGTCTTCCGCCTTTTGCAGCTGAGACAGGCCTGGAAAATTGCTTGTCAGAGAGGATTTTTTGTCTGCACGGGCTTTCCCGCCTTATTTTGGAGTAAAGCACCATTCACTTTGGGCATTCCGGAATGTTGGGTGTTTTGAGCCAGCCATCCGTATATATATCCCTCCGCCGGAGCCCGAGCGTCCTCTAACTCCGGGCCATGGTCTAAGGGCAGTGTTTTTCATCCAAGCTCGGAAAGCGACTGAATGGATTTTTTCGTCCTCGTCGTCGTTGCCGACGACGACGACCTCTAATTTTCATCAAAAAAACAAGTTGTGCGCGTTCGATAGAGAATCGAAAACTATTCATATCTAATATACTTTGCTCGCGGTCGACTTTTTGAGATTTTAACTATTTTTGACCAAGTCCGAGCCCTTCAAATGGCGGCGGATTTTCCATCAGCCAAATCAGCGCCCAGTCCGCTAGCGGTTGATCGTTGTGTTGTGGTTCTCTTTGTCTGATTGTTGGCCTTGTTGTTTGATATTCCCGATTCAGTCTTATGGCCGGCGTTCTCAGTCTTGATCAATCCGCAAGCGTCGACTGGTTCACGAGTCTAACAAATGCGACAATGCGCAACGCCAACGATTTTTGATCAAATTCTCACAACGCCGAACAAAAGATCAGCAGATTACTTCAGAACCAGTATTAATCCTACCAGTTTTGGACCTCCTCAAAGGTTTCCACCACCATCCTAACCACTATGCTCAACCCAATTATGGCCTACGCCACCCAGGAGCACACCGATTGAGTTGGCGGTACAATGCGAAAACACGTGAAATGCCCGAATCAAAATGTCAAATGGCTGATGTAGAGTGCTAGCAGAAACTGAAAGTCGCCTTCGAAATCGGGGGGTATGGGCTCAAATGGGTTATATTTATTACACGTGATTTTGCGTCAGATGGCCAAAAATGTTCCAACGTACAGTCATTTACGGCTCGATACTCATGTTGGTGAGGGAAATTATTAAAATAAAAGAAAAAGAAACTAAAATATTACATAACCCTTCGAGCATGTCGGGCATCTATTTCAAGGATATTTCGGACGCTTCCGCACATCAGAGCCCTTTGCCAAACAACAGCACCTTTGATCTCGATACTGAAATAAAACGCCAAAGATACTACACTTGGGTCTGAAAACTCCGAAAAAAACGCCGACTAGTTTTTAAATGTGTCAAGATGTCCCCCAAATTTTTTCAATTTTTTTCTGGCGCTGCGCGCAGCATATAAGAAATCTTCGATAGTGAGCGGAGTGAGCGGACTCTGAATTCTACCCAAATCGGGAAGTATTTCAAAACTCGGCCAGTTTGCAGCCATTTTCGAGCAAAATGCTTCAACTCAAGTACCTAAAGACACTTCTCGTCAGTATGGATTCATTTAATGAGCTCTTATGTCTTCAATTCGCAGTTTTGCTTTTCCACATCGGTTCAACTTGAAGTTCTACGACATCTCCAATCTAGGTGGCTAAAATCAGGAGATTCGATGTTCAATATATGAGTGGCCTTTCTCGGGGCTTCAGTCAAGCTGTTCTTGGCAGAATTAGAACCGAAATGAAGGATCTCATTTGAATAAACCTCCTTGAACATGCTGTTCCACTCAAACTGGTTCCATCTCAATACTCCAAGAGCTCGAAATAGGCTCAAAAAAGAATTCGGGATTTTCAAATGCAACAGTCCCATTGTCTGTGTCATTTAAAGAGAACGGGTACCAAAAACATGAGGAATAGTGTTTTGTCACTGCTGAGGCTCGAACTCGTGCGCATCATTTTCTGCTGACAAAGATTTCAAACTCCGCTCAGTATCCAGTGTCAGTATCGACATTGAGTATCGAGCCTCATCTACAAGTATAAACTTCGTAGAGAGTATCGAGGGCAAATCTTGTGGATGCCCTCCACATTCTGAAACCCACATATGAGGCTGGGGAGCTGACAGATAACTGAAAATAGATGAAACATTCAGCAAGTCAATTCAGCAAAGTCTTCGCTCGAAGCATCATCCTATTTAGCCTAAGAATTTGTGGTCCCTCAAGAATGACCGAATCCCAGAAGCTCTATTTTTTTTTTTAAATTGCAAGGACCCTGGCATGGTGTTCCATGAGCTGCATTGGTCAGATGTTGTCATAATAGCTCTAGAAAAACGACCGCCGAAGTGTAATATCATGCAGTATCTTTTACAACAAATTCTGGATGAAGGAGCCCACCGCTGCGATCGACAACCACCCTGTTGCCTCTGGTTTCCACTCGTCCAACAACAGCAACAATTGTTGCAAGGTCCGTCACGATTGGGCGAGTCATTTGAGTATATGACGTGAACTCTTTGGCTGCGCCTTTACCCAACGTCGAGCAAGGGGTTAGAACAGCGAGGAGACGCGTCGATCCAGCCAGGTGAGCCCCAAAACGGTCTTGGGATAGCGTGCATACAATAATTTCCTCTAGCCGGCCGTAAAATATTTTGGATACCCAGTCACCGTTATCTGCTTGAACCTCTAAGGCATACTGGAAATATAAATTAGTTGTGACGCGACGTTGCGGGGATATAAAGGGACAAGTGCGGTGGCAACCCATGTAAATTGAGGGTACCGTAGGCTCTAAAATGCGGACAAAATACGAGGTGAACATTGTGCTTTCAGGATGCATGGCTGAACACACCAATTGAATCGCACAAGTTAGTTCTGTGCATTGTGGGCGCAGTTTTGCCTCGATCTGGCCTGGGCTAGGTGCATTGGAACGGCGTAATCTTTTTGAATCGATTCGCCACTGAGAACTTGGAGATTGGACCAGTATTGAGCGAGATATGGCCCAAACAGTGTTCCCAGCCGAAATGGTGGCTGTGATCCTGGCGCATCACTTGAAGCGCATGTGAACCCGACACACCAATTGAATCACACAAATTGGACTCTGAGCATTGTGCACGCAGTTTTGCTCCAATCTAGCCTGGGCCAAGTGCAATAGAACCGCGCGATTTTTCTGAATCGATTCGCCACTGAGAGCTTGGAGATTAGACCAGTATTGACCGAGATATGGCACAGACAGAATAAGTATTTTCCTCAGAGTCACATGGGGGTGGGAACACCAACCTCGGAATCCTCGTTCCTCACTTGTGAGAGTGAAATGGGTACGGATGTTTTGGCACTGGTGCATGTTACTTGAGGCCGTCAGTGTTGTAGGAGAGTTACCGAGAATTTAACTGCCACCTTTGGCCAAAATCAATATATATATATATATATTTGGAGCGTTTGGGATAATGAAACTTAGTCTGCAGAAGCATTCCAAGCTCATCTGCTTGTGTTGCTGGTTCGTTAGCCAGTCGTTGCCGGTGAAGTTGTCCAGGAGGAAATGCCATTATGCACATTATTCTCCAGTGTGGGACTCCAGCCCTATTTTAACCTATCCCAATTTTATCAACTATGGGCTGTATACCCACTAAAACCCCCTCATCTATCCAGTCGTCTGCGGCAGTGTCCTCATGCTGCAAATTCCTTCCGCACAATCGAAGAAACAACGCGGACTTGCGATACCGATTGCGGGGAAAATGAAGGGAAAAAATACATTGTGAAATGTCAGATGCCTCCAAAATCGTATTTGACATACATCTGGTCCGCGATTTGTTGCATGATTGGGGCCGTAAGCCACCTGTTCCTTGGGGAAGTTCCAGGAGCTTGTCGGTTTTTCCGCTATTTGGATTCCCACACACCAGATACGTCACCCGGCCCTCCTGAAGATAACATCCAATCCCCATACAATCCTATTCTCAGTGAGCCCGCGTTTTCCGATCTTTTTCTACTGCGGCAGCACTGCGAGCTGTTCAATTTGACAGCTATCGGAGGACCTCAGTCGAATTGCCCTGTCCCGTGGCCCAACCGCTTCGCACCCGCAGTTCAAGATTTCCTTAATGGGACTTAATTTTCTCGCCGCGGCGCAGAACGACACGTTTGTTGAACTGCGGCCACGTATCTCCCTCAGAATATAAAAGGTCGGCGTGTTCATCTTTGGATCCCCACTTCCCGTCGGCTTCCGTCCTGGGTTTTCTGCGCTATTTTCCAACCACTTCGCCGTTCACATCCAGAGATACATTTTCTGAATCAGAATCAAAAACTGCGTCAGAATTTGACGTGATTGAAAAATTCTTGAGTCGATACCCCCTTGTCCCCACTCCTAAAAATCTCCTGAGCTGAGCTCAAATATCAGTTTCCCGCTACGCTGTAGAACCCAGTCGATTAATAGAAGCGAAAAAAAGGAGAAAATAAACATTAGTACCTCAGTTCAGTTAGTTAGATCGATACACGGGAGTTGCATAGAAAACCTCAAGAATTTCACCAGCTAATTCTGCCACTAGAGCGATTACTGGGTTACATTTTGAACCGCGTGACCCTATTGCCTCGGCGTCACCCATAGTCGTCCTCTGGACCAGAATAATAGAGTAAATAAAGTTTGATGGTATGAAATTCATGAATGGTATCATGAATGAGCCGAGAACTGTGACGAGAAGCTACCTGCAAGTGCGGTACCCACCGGTGATGCAGCGAGCCGCGGTTTTATTGAGGCGGTCAAGAGGCCTGAGGGAGCACTGGGCACCAAAAACAAAAACGAAGAAGCCCAGTGACTGCAGACTTTGAGTGCGAATCGAATGGGATATGTCCCGAGGCAGTCCGATAGGAACTGAGGCCAGGCCGGCTGTTCTGCCCAAAACGGAAAAAAAAAAAAAAAACTGTCCGCGCCCTAAGTTCCGCAAAGAGCTGTAAGTACATATCTCGTTTCATTCTACGTTCAACGAGTCTGAGTTCCATCTCTTCACGAAGAGGTCGGCTTTACACTCTGAATACAGAACAGGCCCGAGCATTTAGACTTATAGCCGGGTCGAGTTTGGAAAAGCAAGATTCACCTCTGAGAATGTTCCTTGGCGGACCAGGGGGTACAGGAAAGTCTCGAGTAATAAATGCATTGCCGGATTTCTTCACCAGAAGAGGTCAAGAAAGACGCTTCAGGTTGGCTTCTTACACTGGAGTTGCCGCCCGTAACATTACCGGCATGACCCTTCACGCTGCTTTGAACATTGGGAAATTTTCAAATATGAGCAGCAAGGCGAAGCGCGACTTGATGGCTATGTGGGAAGGGGTTGATTTCCTATTCGTAGACGAGGTTTCTATGATCGGTTGTGGACTCCTATGCGACATTAGCGAGGCATTAAGTATTGCGAAAGGCAATACTGACTCGTTTTTTCGCAGCTGCCGCCTGTGGGACATACAAAACTGTTTGCCGATCTGATTAAGCCAGCGAGTACGAGACCAAAGCAAAAAATAGTGTTCGGAAAATTACTGTGGCTATCATTTAAGACTGTGGTTCTTCTAACAGATAATAAGCGTCAAAGCGCGCCGGACAATGAGCGGTTCCTTGCTCTGCTGAACCGGCTTCGAGAAGGAAGGTGCACGGACTCGGATTTCGACCTGTTAAATACCAGGGTCTTGTCAAATGTTTCCATTGACTGGGCTGCAGAGCACTGGCGGAAGGCTCCCATAATCGTTTCGGACAATGCCACAAAGGAGCGTTCAACGTCAGGGCCGCACATGCGTTTGCCAGACGCACGGGACGCCCTCTCCATTGGTATCATGCATCTGATACATTAGGACGAAACAAGCCTATAACAAATCCTGATCTCATACACCGCTTACATTCAATGGATTCCGGTGCTACAAATTCGTGTCTGGGGAAAATACCCTTGGTGATTGGAATGACGTACCAGGAGGAGTTGTAAATGGTTGTTCAGGAATTCTGAGAATTGTCAGATACCGAGTGGATAACAAAGGCAACAGACACGCCATTTCGTGTATCATAGAAGCTCCTGACACATCCCCAGGTATTATAGAAGGCCTTCTAGATCATCATGTCGTAGCATTAGAAGACACTACCAGCATAAGTTTTAAAGATTATTTTTCGAAGGAATCTGTGACAGTCAAACGCACCCAATTACCTGTACTCCCAGCGTTCGCCATGACTGCCCATAAGGCTCAAGGAAAAACGCTTTCACACACAGTTGGATAAAAATGACCGAATTCGAAACGTGCTGCGAAATCCACTAGTGTTGGCATGGGATTTTCCGCTTTTCCGAGTCTCAGTCAAAGATGGTGTCTCTTTGAGCTTTTTATCACTGGCTTCGCCATGGCCCCATCCCCAGCTACTTTGTTTCATCCACTTTGACCTCACAAGCTCCCTTATGACTACTCATAGCTAAACATACTGCGGAAATCTCCTTTGTGTTGGCAGATGAGTGGTTTTCGTTCCGGCAGGTTTGCCGCAGAGTTGACCTGGTTGCAATCACCGTGTAATTACAGGAAGAGGAAACGAGACGGTTACGGCAGACGGTGCGGGGCAGGTGAAAATACGGCCGTCAAACGCAAAAAGGCGGGACGGATTCAGCAGTGGATTCCCTCTCGAGTTTTCAGCTACGGAAGGTTGGCTTTGATTATCCAGAGCTGTAAATTAAGTACGAGCACCCCAAAAAAACAACAAGTGAGACTTGAAGGTAAATGACAGCCACGACCTTCAAATACTAACTTGATTTACATCGCTTGTTATTGGATAGGACTGGGTGCTCTCTCTCCCGTCTGATACCCCTTCCGGTGGACCCCATTTTTGAAAGTTTGCGTATGATCATCGCATGATGCGCAAGAAGATCATTCTCCTTCACGCCCAGTTGAAAGTCCAACACCTCCAGGAACTCTCGTTCTATCAAGCCGATGTCTGACTTGCCAAATATGTCCGTGCACAATGCCCAGTGCACATTCTTCGGCGTCGAATCGTTGAAATACTTGGAAGCGACAATGAGCGCTCCCAGGAAGACTCGCTCCAAAGCCCACTGCTCAAATGCAATTTGTAGATGGGCCTTTGCTCTACCCACGTACACAATCGCCACCAAAAGGGTTGCTATTCCCACTTCCGCCCGTGCCAGTACCTTGGACACCAGGTCCGTAAATTTGGCTGTGCGGTTGTTCTTCAGAGGAAGTGACCGCAGCATCGCGTGTTCCACAGTTGCTTCAACGCATTCAACAGCATATTCTGGGTCACATTCTCAAAAATGGATCACATCTAACAAGTTTGAAAATAAAATACCAATCAGGGGTCTGGAGAGCTTCAGCCCAATAAGCTGAATGAGGTCCCGCGAGTAGTTTTTTGACTCTACCAGACTAGCTGCGTGCAACATGATAAGGATATTGAATGCTAATTTGACGACTGCCAAGCTCAATATATACCGCGGTTTCGGGCAAATTTCCGGCCCCGAACAGGCCTTCCATCTGCCCGGAGCGGGATTGCGCCGGAACGTGCGCCGGCTTGTGAATGCGGCGCAATCATTGCGCCGAACCAACAAATTCCGCCGTATGAGCGTATTTTTCAGCCCTGTCTCAAATGACGGACTTGCCGATTTGTAGATTTCATCCGCGTTCAACCACGGAAGCTTTTGAAAAATGGAGAAGAAGCACCAGCTCGATTTGACACCGCGCTTGTTCAAGTTCGCTGAACCCGATCTCGAGAAAAAGGGAGTGTACACGGGTGGGGTCAAAGGTAAATTGATGAAGAGCCTGAACGAGCTGAGAGAGACACGGATTCCCAAGTTCTGTGTAATCCCTGTGATACATCACCCTCTTTATAAAATTACGTCTGTCTGTCTGTCTGTCTGCCTGTCCCAAGCCTTTTCAAACTCAGCCATCTCCACTCGCCTAATTACATCAATGTCACGGGATCCGCAAGATCGGCTGCCCACTTCTCACTCTTCTGCATCTGATATGAGATCACTACAGGATGTACCACACAATCACCTTTCAATCACATAGCCTTACGACATGGGAAATCTCTCTCTTTATAAAATTATTCCTGTCTGACACCTAGATTAGGGAAATTTTAATCACATTACAGCTATTTGCGGAACTTAGGGCGCGGGCCGTTTTTTTTTTTTTTTTGAACCTTTTACTTAGAACACTCACTACAACCTCAATTCCGGTCAGAATCCTTCGGGAGTAGGTGCGTTCGACTCGCACCGAAAATCTCCAGGGGATGAAGTACCGGCTTTTTTGATGTAATTATGTAATGGAATTTCTTCCGAAAAATCGTGGTTTCCATTAGAACACTTGCAACACAATGAATACTGGACCAATTGACTTAGTTCTTGGATATGGTATGTATCGCAACAGGGATCAGGGGATGGCATATCTTTTTTGGGTGTTACTCAACTCATTGTGATTTTTTAGTCACTTTAACAAAGACCATATTTGCATGCTAACATAAATAGAGCCTACCATGCAGATTTGGGTAGATTTATATCTGTAAACCTAACAGTCCCCTGCTACTAGGTCCGATACATAGCATATCCAAGAATTAAGGCAATCGGCCCAGTATTCATTGTGCTGCAAGTGTTCTAATAGAAACCACGATTTTTCGGCAGAAATTCCATTACATAATTACATCAAAAAAGCCAGTACTTCATCCCCTGGAGATTTTTGGTGCGAGTCGAACGCACCTACTCCCGAAGGATTCTGACCAGAATTGAGGTTGTAGTGAGTGTTCTAAGCAAAATGTTCAAAAAAAAAAAAAAACGGCCTGCGCCCTAAGTTCCGCAAATGGCTGTAAAGGTCATTATGATTTCTAAAGTTTTAGTGCGCAATTTATGTAATTGCCCAAAAAAACTGGAGGTAAACCTTGTTTTTTTTGATCGAGCTGAAATTTGTACGGAAACGTGGCGTATCAGCATCCATATCAGTGCAGATAAAATGTGAGAAAATACCTTGGGTTTTAGCTTGATTAAAACACGGCACATCAGTGCTATTGAAACGACCGTTGAGACGCGACACTTCATCAGTGTGAATACGTTCATAACGTGGAATATCGCTATCAACTCAACTAAAACATCGTGTTTTAGTGCAGACTCAATTGCATCCAATTCGGCTAGATGTATTCTTGTGAGAAAACTGAACCCCCTTGGGAAAAAACCTCAGGAAAAATATTCCAGGAGATTGTATCGACGGCCAATCGACCTTGAAGTGGACGCCTGAGCATCTTCTGCGGCCTTGAGAAGGCTCACATTGTGTACTATGCGAACTTAGGGCGTGGCCGGAATTTTTCAAATTTTCAGCCATTTTGCTCAGATCGGCTGCCGTGAGTACAAATCTTGGTCGTTTCCTTTGAGAGTAAGACCATTCGATTCGCGCTGTGAATTTTGAGGGCCTGTCATATTCACACTTTTTATGTGCACCCCCCGACAACTTATTCGTTCAAATTTCGGTGTTTTTGGCTGTTGGAGTGCAGAACACGTCTCATACCCCCAATAGTGCTCAGAAAGACCTAGATTTTTGTTATGATGTACTTCTAGGTATTCTAGAGGGCCTCAAACACCGGGATAACGAATGTGAATCATATTTCAACTCTACGAACCATATTATTCAGCAAGGAAAATTGATCCCGCAATAATGCACAATACATTTGACTGAAGTTCACTATCCCGGTATTTGAGGCCCTCCGGGCACATTGGCCGAGTTCACAGCATTAATCTTAGGCAGATTAACCCCCGGCGATACAAGATGCACAATACTTTCCTTGTTTGGGGCCTGAAGCCACAATTTTACCTGTTTGAGTCGCAGGAGTGGAATTCCCACTGATTTTTAGAGTGGATCAACGACGTGCACACCGGGCGAGTTTCCAGTATAAATTTCAGGGAAAATAACCCCCGCCGAAGCAAGCTTCACAATATTTTGCTTGTTTGGCCCTAAAGCCACAATTTTATCTGTTTGAGTCGCAGGAGTGGAATTCCCACCGGTTTTTAGAGTGGATCAACGACGTGCACACCGGGCGAGTTTCCAGTATAAATTTCAGGGAAATTAACACCTGCCGAAGCAAGCTTCACAATATTTTGCTTGTTTGGCCCTGAAGCCACAATTTTACCTGTTCGGGTCGCAGGAGTGGAATGCCCACCAATCTTTTGAGTGAATCAACGACATGCACACCGGGTGAGTTTCCAGTATAAATTACAGGAAGATTAACCCCCGCCGAAGCAAGCTTGATGAGGTTGTAATTGCGTTGTGGTGGTAATCTCCAACTCAAGTTGGATTGTCGCGGCGCTTTTAAATATGTCCGACAAGAGGCCACGCCAATATCCTGCGCAAATCATTAGCTTCGATATTCAAGGAGGTCACTTTAAGTCCTACGTTTCCTTCCAATCCTGGTGAGAAAATAGAATCAGGACAGTGCAGGGAGACGAAAGAAGTGGATGAGAATACCGAATCGATGCGTCGATGCTGGCTATAGCATTGGACCGTTGGGCTACAGCCATGTCAATCCAAACCATCTCTATGTTTGTCATTTCAAGCGTGAGGTGGACCAAATCTGTGATAGTTTTCTTGAACCGCCGCTCACGCCTGACTAATGAATAACATCAAAATTTAGATTTCAACAGCCGACAAGTACATGTTGAAGGAGACCCGCCGGTATGCTATCCCCATCTTTCTTCAGATGCACATGGAACACATGTGCTCCTGTCTATTCATAAAGGATGGCATCTTACCTCCTATATATATTTCCATGTGCTCGTTTCTATGAGCACCATATGTTTGATATCTCTGACTCACTCCTCTGATGTTATGACTCACTCTACCTATATATATTGCGATGCCTACATACTCACCTCAGTCGACTCCACCTTTGTGTGTCCGACTGAGGTGAGCTTTACTTATCTGACTTACTTCCACAATGCTTACATCTTACTTCTAGTTCTTACAACTTTGTTCTTACTTTAGGTTATGGGCCCCGCCCGCAGCTTCTAAAGGACTCAGTTAAAGAACAGCACACAATAAATTCGACTCAAACCTTATATCATACCAAGTCGCCACGATGGCATCCCAAATGATCAATCTGCCAGTCTTGCTCGCAGCGGAGAAGCTACAGACAAATAAACTCAATTTCCCGACATACAAAGTCCTCATGGAGGAACATTCGGCCAGCAAAGGAGTTGGAGGGTACCTCGATGGTGCCATCACAAAGCCAGCGGTCGTAACTGCACCCACGGGAACACCACTTCCAGACCCCACACCGGTCTGTTCCACCAATCCGTCCCGCGAGGAATTTCTTTACCGCGATGGCGTCATGCGGTCGATGCTTGTAACGAACATTTTTGACCCTATTGGACTGGGTGTCAAGTGCAACGGAACTGCGAAGGAGTGCTGGAACTCCATCGTGAGTGCCTGCGCATCAAAGAGTGACGCTGCTCTATCCCTTGCCAAAAGCGAGCTCCAGTCGATCAGGTTCACCGGCACATCCCGGGATGATCTTGACGAGCTTCTCAGCAACATCCGAAACAAAGCCAATATGGTTCGAATGATGGGAGGGACAGTAGAGGACAAGGACGTCAAGAATGTCCTCATCCGGCCTGCCAAAATGTAGTGAATAGGGTTCTTGGCTACTAGAACTGACCGATCCCAATAATTTGGTACGTCACCCGGGAGCAAGGAATCAACATCAATTTCTGACCCTGCCAAAAACTTAACTATTGGATTGTATACATCGGCGGGGTTGATGGTGATGTAGAAGCTCGGTAGGCCCTTCTCAATCATAAGACCACGGATTTCATTTCTCATATTGACTCGAGCTGGAGAGGAACCTGGCACGGACGCGGCTATAGCATTTACTTGCTTGAGGAGATTCAAAACCTTGCGTTCTTCGTCGTCTTTTGGAGCAGTTGAACCACCGTTTGCGACACGCTCTGAAACACTCTCAACCACTTGAGGGGACACAGATGCGAATTGTGCTGCGACAGAAGGAAATTTTAGTCCGTTTTTAAGCTCGGGTGTCCGATCGGGGTAGGACCTTATTACATAATCACGAAATAAGGACTATTCATGCTCTTTTGTCCCACTGCGCAGTCGGCGCTTGCTCCTCTTCGCAGTGGAGGCGCAGTGGTGGAACTGTATGAAAACTAATTGTCTTCTATGCTGGATGCGCGCTGCTGGTATTCCTTGCTGCCGAAAGCTTGAAGGTTAAAACAAAATCAACTGCCACTTTATGAGCGTTGTTGGCGAGCCTCAACATACCCGAGTGACATGGAGGGCTTCCGACGCCATCCCATGTCCGCGCACTATGGAAAAACGGCGAGGCGAGGTGTTTACTTGCGGGATCGTGCGTCGTCATCTCGGAAGGTATTTTTGGGTCAGATATTGTCACCTGGAGCCGAAAATTGATTGGATGGACGAGGAAAGCTGTTGGGGGCATATATTTCAAGGTGCGGGCGAGGCGAGAGCGCCGAAACGCAAATACGCTTGTAGCAGCAGAAATAAAAGAGGACCCGTCGTAGTGCCGCTAATCCCAGCCAAACACCGGCATCTTGCCCGCATCGCTAACATCAGCGGTTCACTTCCAGTTCACCAAGTTCCCCAAGTTCACCAGGTTCACCGGATCCGTGGTCAACTGTGGTGAACTTTCTCATATACTTTTGTTCTCCAGAAATCGTTCCCACGTAGATGTTTCAATTTATGGGAGTGGGCAACGATCGAGCCACCACTGCTCTCTTTGTACATATTTGTTGATGAAGCCTCCCTGCCAACAGGTACTCCGACTGCGCCGACCGATTTTTAAGACGGCGCCGATGCCTACCGGTCAAAGCTAGGAAGCCAAAACAATTTAAATGACCATAGCTACAAGATGTACTGTACTGACTGCGATTGGGATCGTCAGCAGTGCCACACAAATACACCTGAAGATTGAAAACCATTGGCCGATCCAGAATGAAAGCAGCAAAAGAGCGGACGTACGCGGATTCTAGCTCGTCGTTCACGTTGGGTGAAGGACGCTACTGTGTAATAGACAGTCGGGAATCTTACACCACAAACATACTATCCCCCACCTAGAACCCGGACACTCAAGGAAAAACTGCCGATATCTTTGGACCTACAGTGTTTGGCATCAAGCCGAGTACATAGATCGCCAGCGTTTGGTCTTTGACCCCAGACTTAGTTTTTACTTCAAGAAAAATGGACGAGAATTGGGCAAATGGCACCATTCTTTTGGATGAGTGCACGTGTCCGAGTTCTAGGTAACGGCCCAATTTGGTATTGTTCTCCTCCCTTGGCCATTTCAGAACAGATGTCCATGAAACTTGGTAAACTACTTTTCCTCCTTCCAATATAACTTCCTATGTTGTTTTCGGACCGAATGGGTTGTTGGAGACTTTGTTAGGATGGGTTCAGTTCCCAAATGGGTGCTTTTTCGATATTCTCAGTGCCAAGCCTGGGTGACCATTGTGACGTTGCGTGACAATCCGTGTAAATAAGTGAAATACAGACAGCCATGCCGCAATAAAATATATGGAGGGCACATTCATGAATTTCGAGGGCTAATGAACAATGAATAGGAAGTGCTTGAGTATTCAAAGCTCTATTCTCGTCATACTGGTGAAAACATGCCGCGGCGGAATTTTCAGTGGCTGTACGGCTATCCATCAGCCCATCAAAACCTGATCGCTGCCCACTCCCATTGTCCAATCTGGAGGAGTCTGTCTTCGTCTTGAATTACCTTAGTCCATGTTTTGAGCACCCGAGACTTTTTTATGGCTTTTTTCCCGTATTTAGCCCGGTTGGTCAACTCGCAGTCAATGGAGATCCTAACATTTAGGCCATGCTCCCATCGGTTCCGTATTTCTGTCTCCGAGGGGGGGTCTTTGCCATTGATTACTCTTTCGTTCCTCAGGCGCCAGATGAGGTACGCAGACTCCGAGATTATAATCTTGTAGAGTCGTGTTGTTCCCGCATCAGTTTTACCCGGGGTGTTACCCTTCTTAATGAGACCGCAGGCCATTATTTCACCTATAAGAGGTTTTCCCATCGTGGCACCTCTTGCCCGGCAGCCAGGCATGCGGTGAGTATGTGCTCCATACTTTCTGGTACGCCACATTTCTTACACTCAGCTCGTTCTTCGAACCCGTTGAAGTGGTTCCATTGTTCGCCTAGAGTGTACCCCTCGTGGATAACTCTCCAGATAAAGTTTTGAATGCCCCGCGGGAAATCTTTGTTTCTAATTGACTTCCGGATCTGCGCAGCGGTGGGTGCATCCCCATTCTCGTCCGTTGCCGCATCCTGCGCATGGATGATATTCTTGACAGTAGCCCGTCTCCTGACCTGATGACAACCACCATGTCGATTTTGGGAAATTGGCAGAAATCGCCCCTCCTGCTCTGCCTCTGAATACACGGCTATCCCGCCCGCCATCGGAATCTGTTGGGTTTGATGGCCAGTGGAATCCAATGGGGCGCTATTGGATTCCGATGGATGCACAGTCCATCGGATTCCAATGGGACGTTTCAACCGTCTCGTTTTGGGTAATTGGGCCAATGATATTAGGTAAAAGAGATGGGAAATGAGGCAAAATTTTAGCAAACGAAGGGTTCGAACCTACAACCTCCCGAAAAACCGGAAAGGATAGGAATCAGAATCATAACCAGTACGACAGAGCCCCGACGTGGGGTTGTGGTTTTGATGGAATACGATGCGACCGACGACCCTTTCTCCTCACCCCCACGGTGACCTTGCAACTCCGTGATGACTGCCAAACGACTTTGCAGTTTAGTCGAACATGCCAACAGCAAATATTTTTTATTGACAAATTGTGTACCTCAATCAGGTCAGTGGATTGTTTCCTATTGAGAGTGGTTACTAGTAATAGCACTGATGGTTTGGACCTATTCAAGCTCCACGTTCTACCGGCAAGCAAGTCCAAAGATACGGGCCAGTTTATATTACAAGTGGAGTAGGAGGCAGAAACCTTGAATATAGAGTGCATGTAGTGGAGTACATACAAATGGGGTGTGGCATTGGGATGACAATGGGAAGCAGCTACTGCGAAGCCGAAAGCAGAATCATTGGAATTTTGTAGGCAAATAGCGCCCCTCAGGGCGGACTAATGAAATCCATCGCCTCGGTGATTACCGAGCGGAGTTTAAAGACTCCAGACGGAAGCAATTTTTTTATACGAGAACAGACAAAAAATTCTGCTGCTCTCAGTACCTCCAACAAATATATAGGTCATATTCGGGGGAAATTTAATGAAGCGAGGTATTGAGTTTAAACACTTGCCAATCTTCCAAACGCAAATCGGATAGCAAAGCATTGATTCGACGAGGCAGAATATGGAAGTCGATCTTTGCCGGCCAACCTTGCTCCTCAGCCATCGTACCATACCTTACGGATTCCAATATGCCCCAAACCCATTGGTCTTGGGGACAATCCTACCCAGAATTTAGCCAGCATTCCAGAAAACAAGTCGCCATTCGAATCCGAGCATTTTTTCGTGTGCTATGCCCTGCAAACCATTTGATTCAATTCAATTGATGCCCCAAACCCATTGGTCTTGGGGACAATCCTACCCAGAATTTAGCCAGCATTCCAGAAAACAAGTCGCCATTCAAATCCGAGCATTTTTGCGTGTGCTATGCCCTGCAAACCATTTGATTCAATTCAATTGATGCCCCAAACCCATTGGTCATGCATTTATTTGGTGGCACCATCTAACAGCGCACTGTGCCGAGGTTCACATGCATTTGTTTGCATCGACATGCAGAGCCCTCAGCTCTCGGGTAAAAGCACCAGGGCTGTCAAAACAAATCCAAAGAGACAGTTCAAACCCAAATTTCACTATGTGTTTCGCAAGCTGAAGAACACGGTCAAATTTTATAAACTTATTTTCGTCACCGCACGCACCTTGAAGCTGTGATCAATGCCATTAATATAACCAGGTAACAGGACTCGGCTTGGTCGAAAGAAACCCCGTGACGCTCCATGAATGTATCGCAGCCATTGCGAACTCGGAATAAACCCGTGGTAGCCGTCGATGGTGGACCAGTTACACTGGTCCCCGTGCGGGACGGTGTCGGGAGTCGGCTACGGTGATGGTTGTGTTAGGTTCCCATGTCATAGCACAGCCTCATGCATCCTTGACTGCTACGTCCACGTACCCACCGCCAGACACCTCCTGGAGCCCTCCCCCTGCCTTGGACCCACTCGGCCTACTCCAATGGACGTATGTATCATCGAAAGATTTGAGGGCTTGAAATTTCTTATCCCCCCACCGAGCCAAACCCTGAGCCTCCGCAATTTTCCATAGATATGACAACTGAAGTTTGTCATGGTGTTCAAGATGTCGAACACGGAGAGCGTCAGAAAATTGCCCCGCCCCCATTTCGCTCTGGAAGCAAGACCGCATGAACATAAAGATTTTCCGAAATTGCGCTTCGGTGGGTGAGCATTGCTGGAAACCGTACCGCAAGACGGCGAGGAATAACATCAAGAACACGTGAATCCCTGCTCCGAAACGAAACGGTGCGTTTTTTGATGCGGGATTGAGACAATTTGGGCAAAGGTAGCGGTATCCGATAATCCAAAATGTACGGACAAGATCAACGCATCGTCTGGGACGTAGAACAGCAGATTTTTTTCCCGCACCGTCCTCATTAAGCGCGACTCGTCCTCATTAAGCACCAGCGCTCACAAGAGTTTCATGCTTAACCACACAGGTGCAATTGCATTGGCACAGCACCGAGGTTTGTGCCGAGACCGGCGCCAGACCAGCAAAGGACAAAGTTCCCTCGGTTTGCTCGGCAGATCCTGCGCGGTGGGCTATGTCTCTATGCATTATGACCTTGTGCATTATGAACTATCCGACTGTAGCATACGATGGTGGCCGCCACGGATTGTCAGGAAAGTTGTGATTACTGATGAATGGGTTGATTGTGGTGATATTCACAAAGTTAGCGGCATCCTCCAATTGCCTTCGTTTTTGCCTTCGGCGTCGGAGCCAGAAGACTATAAATGCCACCAAAGGCAGCAGTAATGTTCCACCCACTGTTGCTCCGATTATGGCACCTGTGTGTGAAGCTCTCATAGCATTCAAATCGGCATAAATATATTGCTTGAACTTGAATGGAAAAGACATACCGTTTGGACGTTCCAAAGGATTGTGGGATAAAAGGGGCAGAAAATCCAGCTGAGGTCGTCCCTGAGGGAGTTCCGCCCTGGGATCGAGCTTGACTGAGAATGGACGACGGGCTTGGATTTGATATGGATGGGCTGTGTGCAATGGTTGTGCTCCTGGACTGTGCTGCAAGAGCGGATCTTAAGATTGGGAGGGTTGGGGTATCGGAGGCCGTTGGCGACGAGATCACGATGATCTTTGTCTCGGAATTAGTAGACGAAGACACGACTCTCGATTCCGTGCTGAGAAATGGGGATATTGTTGTTTCGGAGCCGGATGCGCCCAAGCCTGGGCCTTCATTCAATCCTGTTTCTGACATTACTGAAGTTAACAACATACTTGATGTTTGTTCCTCCGAGTTACTGGTATCCCCTGGGACTTCACTGAGGGCTGTAGACACAAGCCCGGGCCTTGAGGTGAGGCTTCCCACGTTAGATGCAAAAGGAGCGGGCCCCACTTCTGTTGTTCTCGAAGTTTTTGATTGAAGATTTAGTATTGAATTAGAGCCTCCCATTATAGAATCGGAAGGAGAGAGTCGCAGTGTCGACGAGGTTGAATTTGGACTCATCGCCGATGTGAGATAGAGAGAGGAAAGAGATATTGTGGGTCCCGAAACTACAGAGACGCTTAATTAGCTGAATCCCTGGTTCCGGGTCTCAGTATGTACCGTCAGAAATTGTTATGGAGATGGAACTGGAAGGAGTAGTTTCGGGTCCTTGAGTAGAACTAACATTAGCCGTGGTCATCGCAAGCAATCCTGTGCTTACAATAAATACTTGACGAAGACTCCCGCGTTTATACATCTAACGCAGCCCGGTGGCCGTACAAGATACTCATTCCACCGTCATGCGTCATCCCCCCTTGGTTCGTGACAGAATCATAATAATTTTTCGGAGCCCCAGTGCTGCGAGCACAAAATATCATTTAAGGAACTGAGGACTGTTCAACTGAGCACTGACAGGGCGGCGTACAGAAGCTGAAATTCCTGTAATCCCGTGTACCATATTGGAGAACTTGCGATGCTGCTGTTATCACTCCTGCAGATACTCAGATAACTGCCTATGAGGCCCCGAGGAGTCAACCGAAGGTTGACGACGAATGGCGTCCTCAATGAATGATAATATCAGGCCCACAGATTACAACCCTGGTCGTGGTAAATTTGAGGGTTGGAACCTCATCATGTTTTTCAATTGAGCAACTGAACGACTGATACTCCAAGTCCGTAGCATAGCACGGGCACACCCTATCACGCCTCAGAGATTGGCAGACAAGCAAGAATTAATGTGGAGTAGAAAGCAAAATTGATTTCAACTACATGAAGCCATTACAGCTGTTTGGCCATTTAGAGCTCTTTCGGCTGCCAGATGCAAATTTTGCATCTGCATCTGATCTCCTTATATGGTCGTGGGAAGATGCAAGTCGGTCACATCAGAAATAATCACAATTGGCGGCGACACATCGTTGTCGTCGTCCAGGTGTTGCACTCATTGCCGCCCCCGAGCTCCAGAACCACAAAACAGGCTTATTTGCAGTGATTCGATTGAGCCATTACATCTGGAGGTGCCTGTGTGGATACTCAATAATGTTACATGAGTTCCGCTTAATTTCCTGTCTTAAATTGACTGGGCGGGACCCCGACGGTTGCCTCGACGCATTCCGGGGCCATTGTCGGTGCGACAGGGCATGTTGTTCGGAGCGGATGGCCAACTTTGATGTGACCTGTCTTCCCGACTTGCATCTTCCCACGACCACCATATAAGGAGATCAGATGCAGATGCAAAATTTGCATCTGGCAGGCGAACGAGCTCTTACGGTTGTTTGCAAAAGTAATGGCACTACCTAAAAATAGATTGAAAAGAACAATTTCTCCGCCCTCATTTCTCTCAACGAGCCGTAGCACCCGTGTCTTCGTCACGGAGGTAACAGTTTTACAGGAAAAGGTAACAATTTTACATTAACTTACTTTGCCCACGGTTTCACGGTTTCACGGCTTTCGCTTCGCTAGGACTCAGCCCACTTCACGTTGTTGAGAAAGAAGGCGATCAGCTACAGAACCAATGGTAAGGGAAGGGGTAGAAAAAATGAGGAATACAGACCTTTTGGGGGAATTTGACCCTTGCTACCGACAATGGATCTGCGTATCGACCATGGCTACTTGAATGTATCTTAGTCAGAATTTATCGCGTCGAGAAAGCGCTGAACTTGGTGTGGATGACCTTCAAGTCCCCAGGCTCGTCGGGACATCGTCGTAAGGTTTCTATTTCTCCAATAAGATCCTCCCAACTCTCTGAGTCTTCAGAAGCACAATCAAGGGTGCTTTGGAACGACATCAGATGGTCGTCATCTTCATCGCTGGAAGAGGATGCTTCGGACTCCATCCGTTCCACATCGCGAGGAGACTTGGCTGCTCCGGAATCCTCTTCATCGCCGGGAGAGGAGGCTCTCGAATCAGTCAGTTCCGTATCGCAAGAAGACCCCAGTCTCCTGGTATTCCACTGAGTATTTTGATAGCAGGTTATCCCCAGTGGATGTCTGTGGATAAAGGAGGCGAGCTGATTTTTACTGCATTCGTTCATGAGCGAGAATCTGGGAAGGAACGTTCAACCAACCCAGCCAATCTATCGGGGATCCAATCGCAGTAAAGGCCATCCGGGCACATCCATAAACCGAAGTATCTAACCCGCGCGCTTCAACGTCGGCCTAGATTCACTTCATTGCCCTTTGCATCATAAATACACAAACCCCGGAATTCCCTGCCGGGTGATCGTCGTGAATTCGGATTCCAAGGGTAGGGAGGATTTTCGTAGGCCTCTGCGCTCAACTCGCGAATTACATTCCTCCCTTCGACAATTTCCGCAGGCACTCCGCGCCGCCAACCTTCATCGGTTGGGTCTATTTCGGTGCACAGCAATTGTCGAAGGTCTTCTTTTCTGTGTCTCGGTCGCGTCGCTGTCACATCGCAGCATTGCAGCAATCTTCAGGTCCTCGGCCGCACCTCTTATTTCTTGATAGCCCTCTTCTACCCCAGCTTCGCTGTACGGGTCTTCATGTTGCACCTCGGCGCCGCCGTACAGGTCTTTCTTATTGGCTCCGCCATTCTTTGACAGCTCGCGACTGTCACATCATCGGCTATCTCCTTGCCTCACCTCTTGGGCGTTGTTCTCAAGCAGTGTTACAGTTGTAACGGATGCTGCTTGCAGAACGGGTTCGACGTCCAAGATCTTCCGCGCTTCCCATCCTCTTCTGTTTTCTTCATTTCTTCGTTGCTTGTCTTTCGTCTCCGATTCTTCTACAAATATTGCTTTCCCCCACCCTCCACTCCCTTCTTTTCTTGTATCTACTGCCCTCTTTCAGTGAACTTTCATTTCATTCCATTGCTGCATTACATATGAATTACATACAGTGACTTACTGCGCATCTTCGGCGCCCCCTTATACATCTTTTGAGTCCGCATCTTGCGGACTTGGTTTGCGGTAACCCCCCGGTGCGATTCGTGATGAACGCAGCAGAGGCGTCGCCACATGATTTCTTTGGCTAATCTTGTCTCACACGTTCTCAAGCCTCCACGTTGGCGTACTGAGTGACTGACAGCCGACTCACTCAAAAAAATGTGTTCCTGGACGAATGGTGAATACAGCAGTTCCGCTTGGGCAATAGTTCATCCCAACGGTGGAACCCCGGATCCTCGTTCCCCCACAGCGCTCGCGGGATCACGTAAATAGCACCCTGGGCGCCGTGCTAGACGGGCCCGTCCCGCAAATGATCATAACAGCACCTCAAAGTGCGGCTGAATGGGGCTCAAGTTCGGGCTCGCTCGCCCGTCTTGTTACGAAATCCATACAGTAGAGCTCGGATGCGGTGAGAGGCACTTGCAATTCAACTGGACAGGATTAGTTTAATTTCTAACTGGTTTCAAGGAGTGATCTTCATTCCGTTCCTGACGATCCATTTCGCTTCTTTTGTGATGCGCTCGCGAACGATCCTACTTATATCGATGTTTCCTTTGATCCTCAAAGCCGTCTTCCCTCTCTTTTGCCCGTCAAAATGGGCAGCAGTTGCAGCACTATTACTGTGGAGTCTGGAGACGGGTGTGCGTCGCTCGCAGCCCGGTGCGGTATCTCTGCGGCAGACTTTACCTCGTACAACCCCAGCCCGACGCTCTGTTCCACCCTCGTCCCTGGCCAAAAGGTCTGCTGTAGCGCTGGAGGACTCCCTGTGCCGAAGGAAAATGCGGATGGCTCCTGTGCCAATTACACTATCGTTTCGGGAGACTCGTGCAACTCGATCGCGCTCAGCAACTCTATCACCGTCGCCAATCTAACGACCTGGAACGCCAATACGTGGGGATGGGAGGGTTGTAGCCCCCTGCAGCTCGGAAACATCTGCCTGAGCACAGGGTATCCGCCCATGCCGCCCGCACTGACGAATGCGGTGTGTGGTCCACAGGTTCCGGGTACAACATGCGAGGCACGAGCACCAAAACTGTTGTAGCGTCTGTCTACGAGAGACTAGGTACAGCCAATCCTGGTACAGAATATTCACTCTCTCAATCCAACCCCGCTCATCCACAATTAATTTAGGTGCTAATGGAAATCTGTCCGCTCTCAATCCCTGCCCCCTTAACGCCTGTTGCGATATCTGGGGCCAGTGCGGCACCACTAGCGACTTTTGCACTCCGAGTCAAAGTGCGACTGGAGCTCCAGGTTAGGAGTGTGTCTTTTGCCACCTTTCGTGCTAATCACGGTCGTCCCATACATTCAATAGGTACCGCCGCCCCTGGCACCAACGGATGTATCTCGAATTGCGGAACGAACATCATATCTGCTGCATCTCCGCCCTCAGAGTTTTTCAACGTTGCATACTTCGAATCGTTCAACAGCCAGCGACCGTGTCTGAACATGGACGTACGGCAGATCGACACGACGAAATACACCCACGTCCACTTCGCTTTCCTCGACCTCACTACCTCGTTCACTGTCAACACTACCCAGTTTCAAGACTCGTTCAACAATTTGGTGGCATTGACTGGCGTCAAGCGCATCGTGAGTCTTCGCATCATTGCATGTCAACCCACCTCACGCACCAACGTATAGGCGTCGTTTGGAGGTAGCTAAAATCCCCCACCCCGCCTCGACCTTTTTCTTGATAGAGTTCTCCTTCGCAGGCTGGACCATGAGTACCGATCCCGCTACATACACGATTTTCCGGAACGCCGTGAGCTCCACCGCGAATCAGCAGACCTTTGCATCAAACTTGGTCGCCTTCGTCCAGCAGTATAAACTCGACGGCGTGGATATCGACTGGGAGTACCCGGGCGAGCAGGTAGCTTCTTTTCCGTTGCAGCCAGCATTACTTGTTGAACCATTTCTGCTTCCAGGACATTCCGGGTATCCCGGCTGACAGCACTAGCGACGGCCAGAACCTCGCCGCGTTCTTAGCGCTCTTGAAACCGCTTCTCCCGTCCGGTGTAACCCTCTCCATCGCAGTTCCTGCTGGGTATTGGTATCTCCGAGCATTCCCCATCGGCAGCATGTCCAGCTCTCTCGATTATATCGTGTTCATGACCTACGATCTCCACGGCCAGTGGGACTATGGAAGTGCGTTCGACGATCCCGGCTGTCCCTTGGGCAGCTGCCTCCGGTCTCACGTCAACCTCACCGAAACTCTCAACGCTCTGTCGATGATCACCAAAGCCGGCGTCAACTCCAACAAACTCATCGTCGGTGTCGCCAGCTACGGACGCGCCTTCGAGATGACCACCGCGGGCTGCACGGGACCTGAGTGTACGTTCACCGGGCCAGCGTCCGGCGCCACCCCTGGCCCTTGCACCCAAACCGCCGGTTACATCGCCAACGCCGAAATCCAGACAATTATTGCGGCGGGCGGCGCTCAAACAAGCCACGACACCGCAAGCGACAGCGACATTCTGGTGTACAACTCGATACAGTGGGTTGGCTATATGACCAACGCCACAAAGGCGAATCGCATTTCGGTCTATCAGGGTCTTAACATGGGCGGCACGAGCGACTGGGCCATCGATCTCCAGTCGTTCTTGCCCGCCTACACTCCTCCTCCTCCCCCTCCTCCGCCGCCGCCCCCACCCGTCCGCAACCCTTGCACACAGGTTCAAGGTTGGGTCGCGGTACGAGCCCCACGCTCTTTAAGGCTACCGCATTCTGACACGACGAGATTTTAGGCATGGGTGGAAACTTTGATCAGCGGGTACCAGCCCTTGTCAACGGACGGGTGCGGGTGCTTCGCGGACATACCCGAAGAGTGGGAGGGGCCGGTTAGTGTCTCGCTGTCAATTCTGTCGTTTTGTCTAACGTGAATACAAGGTCGTATGGGAAGGTCTGTCTCCCTTCCGGCCCGTCTGCCTGCCTGTCGTAGAATCGTGCTAACCCCGCCTGCTCTATAAATTAGCTCTAACCAACTGGGTGTGGGCGAATTTGGCCGACACACAGTCGCTCGCCAGCACCACGCTTTTTGATAGCTTTTATATTCAGACCGGATCCGGCGAATCCCCGCCCGATGTCACAGCTGCGGAATATAGCGGGGGGAATGACGATGTGCTCTGGGCGGCGCTCGGATGGTTGAAATATTACCAGTTTTGGGCGGCTAATGGAGGGTCGGGAAAGAATTTGGCGTTCCTTCTGGTACGATCGCAGCTTATACCGACCTCGATTGACCTCAGACTCACCATCATCGTTATCTAGAGCAGTGCCCAAGGATTCATCGACACTGTGGCCTCAACTATCCCGAGCCAGCCTTGTCCCGGTGGAGGTTAGTTTCTATTCATTGCGCTGATCTTCGCAGGTTTGTTGATCCGTTCAATAGTCCTCTGGAAGCCAGGAGGAAACAGTAAAAATAGTATGCTTCGTCGTCGCTGATTTCTTTCAAAACGTGTCCTGACCTTGCGCCGCTAGCCATCACGAATGCGTTATTCATCCACGCAAGCGCAATGTACTACATCATCACCGGAACGACCAGCTACCTTTCGCAAGCAGAGAGCGTTTGGAATTGGAGTACGTTCTTGCTTCTTCAACTGATATCGGGCCGTTGTTCTGACACGAAAACCCCTTAGTGGCACAGAGTGGAAACCAAGCACCGTCGGGTATTTACTACGACGGACCCGTCGGCGTTCCCGGCACCTGTGGTGCCGGAAATCCTCAGGCAAGGATTTTACATGGCTCTTTCCGCGGAAGGCACTGAATTTGCAATGTGATCAGAATTTTTACACCTATAACACGGTAAGCGTTAGATCATTCCCGGATTCGTGTCTTATGCGGAACTGCACAGGGCCAAATGCTAGGTGCCGCGGGCGCTCTGTACACTGCGACCCAGAACACGTCTTACCTCACGGCCGGAAACATAACTTTGAACGGTCTCGTAACCAGTACCGACGTCAATGTGAATGGGGTTTTGTTCGAGAACACATGCGATGCAACGGCCTGCACTGCCAATGACAACTCCGTACGTCGTGCAGTTTTTTGCGTACATTCTGGCTCTCATAGCGATTTTCTAGTGGTCGTACAAGGTTCGTCGTCCGTACGGCGGATGATTCAATGGTATTAACTCCTCGAGCAGGGAATCGCCATGGAGGGCGTGCAGTACTTTTTGGATGCTGCAGACAATCCCGCGATAACATCACTCTATTCACCGTGGATTGGCTTCCAGGCGATGTCCATCAACAAAAACGCTGTCAAGAGCAATGGCGATGTTGGTAATGTCTGGTATCAGCAGGGAACGCAAGTATACAACTCCGCCACTCTCGGTATGGCCATAAGCGCCGGGAACGTTGCCGTTAAAGTACGCACTTTGGTGCGAGTCGCTTCATTGACACTGACAACCGTCTAGTATGGCGCAAACGACGGAACTTTTTCCTGTTGAAATTGAGTGACAGAATCTCTAAGTGTACAGACGCCGCACTGCCGCGTGTCTCGATCGAGCGCAACGCCCCGGTTTCTGTTCATAGCCAAAATAGTAGGACAGAGCGTTTTACACTGCTCCTCCAGGCATTTGGGTCGGATCCAGGAGACGCGGACTTCAAAGGCGAGGGCCGCGCAAGGCGCGCTTCTTGTCCACGACCATCATCGTCGCCAACTCCGGTACTGGTCCTTCTTCCACCAGCCGCCTACCACATTTCAAGTAATATCTATGTTCCTTCGTCCATAAATTTTGTAGTAATCTTGCGTACCAATCAGTAAATTTACTTCGAGTGTGCAACATCTCGGCTAAAATTACACAATACTCGAACCGTGGCAAAAACAACACACGCTAATATTAAACCCTGGTCCGTGCACCGTGCCCCCGGATTCCGAACCCCCGAGCGCGGCTCGGAAAACTGCCCCCCGAAGATGTATATAAGCAGCACGATTTACCCTGCGTCCCAATCAATTCTCCTCTCACACTACCTACGACCACCTCTTTGATGGCGTCAGTCTTCGCTATATTCCCGCAATTGTCGGTCTTCCGTGTTTAAGATGATGTGCCCTCTGTATTTTGCATTGCCATTCCCGGTATCGGGCACATGAACGCCACGCATCCCATTGGAGGCCCAGTGTGTGCCTCGACGGGTCGACGAGGCGGGACGATTCCAGCTCCATTGAGCGCTGTGTCCACCTCGCTAGAGGCCCAGTGTGCGCCTCGACGGGTCGACATGGCGTGAGCACCCTGTCCATCCTGTTAGAGGCCCAGTGTGTGCCTCGACGGGTCGACATGGGGACGATTCCCGCTCCACTCAGTGAGCGCTGTGTCCGCCCCGTTAGAGGCCCAGTGTGCGCCTCGACGGGTCAACATGGGAGCGATTCCCCCCCGCTCTACCTTCACAGGTGGATACTCTGAACATAGTGTCCAGCGAAATTTTCGTCGGTAATTGATGAACCATTTCCATATTGCTGTTAGCCTCAACCAGTGCCAGACTCCACATTGTCTCTCGCCTCATCGTATCCGACCTGCTGCCCACCCCCGCCAAGGGCACACGTTCTTCTCCTGTGCCTCGTTTCTTCCAGCTTACGATTTCCGCAGATGAGGCAATGCCTAGATTGGATTATGCAATTTCTAAAAGCTCTACCGAGTCGCCGCTGGAAAGCTTTCCGAAGCTTATCCCTGCTGCCCCCAGCCCCTTTGCACTCTGCCCCCGTTCCATTTAGGTGTCCCGTCCACGTCCTTGGTGAGTCTTGGATCGGTCGTTACCTCGCTTATCCTAACTGTATCATCAGTCATCAAACTTTTCAACAGTGAGTTCTCCCCGCCTAATGCATCGTCTCACATGTCCTTCAGTTCCGACTCCGACTCGAGCTCTGGCCGTGCCCAAGAGACAGCGTCTCCAGAATCGGGCCACACACCGTGCAACGCTGAGGGGCGTTCAATCTGCATAAAAGCTGAGAAGATAGCCGGCGATCGGGAACCTAAAGGGATGCGGGATAGCAAACTGGCGGGACAACCCTCGTGAGTGCTGATGAATCTGAAACGCGCCATCTGGACTGGCGTCCCTTCACGCCGTCCAACTCTGGCGACGTGGGTGGTTGAAAGGACGCTGGGAGGCGTCTCCACCACAGCTGGTGCCACGGAATCCGGTGTTGTTGACCCCCGCAGACTACTCGGGCTTCAGGTCCAGCGTCGTCGATCCTTTGTGCCATGTGGACATTGGGGAACCTCGACTGGAAGTATGGACGTACTTCCGAGGGGAACCTGCGCGTTCTTGCGGCTTCAATTCTGGTTTCGTATGTATGGGTTTTGCGGCTTGTCTGCAAGCTAAGTGCTCCTCAGCGGTGAGTACTCAGTCTCTCTGGATGCTTCCACGACTTGCTAACCGCGTCGCTGTTCCGTTTTTTCCCCCACCCGCCTGGCTTAATATACCCACGGGACGAGATCTAGAGATCGCGGAGGCGGAGGAACGGATGGCTGAGTCCCTCATACATACAGAGGCGACGGCGCAGGACACCCTCTAAACTGGCTGGCCGCCAGAGTTCAACCGGGCAAGTAGGAACAGCTATGGCAGCTGGACCAAGGCGTGGTAGTTCGATTGGGTGGTGCTCAAGGAGAGGAGTTGCGGTATGATGTTCGAACATGTAACAGATTGGTTCAATTTATTGCTCGCTCTCAGAAGTTTTTGCCTTTCTGTGGCTTAATGCAGCTGGCATGTCCTTCCCGAAGAAAACAGCTCTGACGAACTGAATGAATTCTGGGGAAAAATCCATACCCACTGAGGTTTCTCGACTCTGGTGTATTCATTGTCTCCATTCGCCGGTGGTTAAATTTTGCTGGAACGTCATGTTCGAAGGGAGCAGCTATCTAAGGTCATAGTCCGGGATGATTTAACAAAGCGAGGTGTTGGATTTAAACACTTCCCAATTAGGCAACGGTCAACTGAACCGTGCAGCTTAACAGTACAGATCAACTGTGGGATTTGCACACCTGCAGGGACTGGGTAGACTTGTTACCAGGCTGCCTGGTGACGGCAATTCTTAGTGCAAGCACTTTGCTGTAGGCAAAGGTGGTGGATGTATGACGGTATTTATCGTCAAAAATTATTTACATGTTGCTTTGCACAATGTGCATTGAACATGTACTCCTATTTCGAACACAGGAACACAGATTTTCGCCTCGCTCATCCGAAGCTCTGGCTGTGTAGGTGGTCTTCGGCGAGGCTTTTCCCGAGTTGTCGCCGTGCTTAGCCTCTCGCTTAAAGCAATCGTTGACAACGTGACCGGGTTTGCTGCAATAAAGACACAAATTATTCTTGAGACGTGCCTGGCGCTCTTCGGCAGTGAAATTTATGCCGGAAACCTTCCCGGTGTTTACGCCCTTGATTCAACCAAAACATTGGTGGGCATTCCACTCCTGCGGCTCGAAGATGTAAAATTGTGAGCAAGCAAGGCCAAACACAGAAAATATTGTGCAACTTGCTTCGGTGGTGGTTAATTTCCCTGCAGTTTATGCTGGAAACCCTCCCGATTTTCACGCCGTTGATTCGGCCAAAACATCGATGGGCATTCCACTCCTGCACCTTGAAGATGCAAAATTGTGGGCAAGCAGGGCCAAACACCGGAAATATTGTGCAACTTGCTTCGGCGGCGGTTAATTTGCCTGAAATTTATGCTGGAAACCCTGTCAGTGTTCACGCCGTTGATCCGGCCAAAACATCTGTGGGCATTCCACTCCTGCGACTCGAACAGGTAAAATTGTGGCTTCATGGCCAAACAAGCAAAATATTGTGAAACTTGCTTCGGCGGGGGTTAATTTCCCTCAAATTTATACTGGAAACTCACCCGGTGGGCATGTCGTTGATTCACTGAAAAAAATTGGTGGGCATTCCACTCCTGCGACTCGAACAGGTAAAATTGTGGCTTCAGGGCCAAACAAGCAAAATATTGTGAAGCTTGCTTCGGCGGGGGTTAATTTCCCTCAAATTTATACTGGAAACTCACCCAGTGTGCATGTCGTTGATTCACTCAAAAAATTGGTCAGCATTTCACTCCTGCGACTCGAACAGGTAAAATTGGGGCTCCAGGGCAAACAAGCAAAATATTGTGAAGCTTGCTTCGGCGGGTGTTAATTTCCCTGAAATCTATACTGGAAATTCGCCCGGTGTGCACGTCATTGATCCACTCAAAGAACCGGTGGGAATTCCTTCCCTGCGACTCAAACAGGTAAAATTGTGGCTTCAGGGCTAAACAAGAAAAATATTGTGCATCTTGCCTCGCCGGGGGTTAATCTGCCTAAAATTAATGCTGTGAACTCGGCCAGTGTTCCCGGAGGGCCTCAAATACCGGGATAGTGCACTTCACTCCTACTTCAAATGTATTGTGCATTATTGTGGGATCAATTTTCTTGCTGAAAATATGGACCGTAGAGTTGAAATATGATTCACATTCACTATCCCGGTGTTTGAGGCCCTCTAGAATACCTAGAAGTACATCGTAACAAAAATCTAGGTCTTTCTGAGCACTATTGGGGGTATGGGACGTTTTCTGCACTCCAACAGCCAAAAACACCGAAATTTGACGAATAAGCTGTCGGGGGTGCACATAAAAAGTGTGAATATGCCAGGCCCTCAGAATTCACAGTGCTAATCGAATGTCCTTACTCTCAAAGGAAACGGCCAAGATTTGAGCTCAGGGCAGCCGATCTGAGCAAAATGGCTGAAAATTTGAAAAATTCCAGAAGTTATGGTGAGTTCAACAATTTCAATCGAAAGATTACTTCCGAGCCAATACTGACTCAATGGAGAAGAAAATCGCAATTCTGGCCACATCACCCTTTCTATCCCTCTCTTTATAAAATTACGCCTGTCCGAAGCCATTTCAAACTCCGCTCATCTCCGCTGATTGCCGTACACCGCGGCAGCTGCCCATCGGGTTCCAGAGTGTGCTTTCTCGCCAGCCCACGGACAATCAATCATTCGGCATTGTCGGCACGTGATGTCACCCTTCTAACAAACTTTGACAGACACTGCGTGGCGCTGACATTGACAGATGGCTCCCACCATATCGAAACAAAGGCGCCGCGCGCGCCTATAAAAATGTACACAATGCTAAACCAATGCTACCACTTAAACGCTCATTTAAGCGCCGGTTTTTTATGAAGAGGGAATATTATTGGCGCCGGTTTGGCGTTTGAATGTGGCGCCGTGCGCGCCTATAAAAATGTACACAATGCCAAACCAATGCTACCACTTAAACGCTCATTCAAGCGCCGGTTTTTTATGAAGAGGGAATATTATTGGCGCCGGTTTGGCGTTTGAATGTCAGCTTCCGAGACGCTTTAACCGGCGCCAATGGCTTACTCGCTATTTCATCAATCCTGACTAGGGAGAAAAGTCTGCAGAATACAGGTTGCAATACACCGCCAGTGGTTTATCACAAAGCCTCAATTTTATCATATCTGACAAAAGGCTTCGCAGACAGGTGTAATTTTATTAGAATTTTGCTATAAAATTTTCATGAATTTCATGAGGTTTTCGACCCTACCTTACTGGCATTGCCCCACACAAAAAATATTCCCAGACGATATATGATGTGTGACATCTAGCTGCCACTAAGTACAAATGCCCCCGCGATCTCAAGCGGAAGCTGCATCGTCCGAAACCGTACAACTCGGCAGCTAAAAGTCACCAATGTGGGAGGTGCTGATCCCTCTCCGCAAACCTCTCATTTCAACGCATTTTTGCTGGATTTGGCAGGGATAAGGGAGCATTTGATACATTTAAGCTTTCTGCCGATATTCTGTTGGTTCTTCCATACGCAGACTGTCCTTCGAGGATGGACAGCCTACGCTGGACGACAGTTGCGTGGGAATATTCTGGTGAATTCCTCCATACGCAGAGTGTCCTTCGAGGACGGACAGCGAATACTGGACGACAGTTACGCGAAAATATTCTGGTCAATTCCTCCAAACGCAGCATGTCCTTCAAGGATGGACAGTACATGCCGGATGACAGCTATGTGGGAATATTCTGGTCAATTCCTCCATACGCAGAGTGTCCTTCGAGGGCGGATGGACGACAGTTACGGGGGAATATTCTGGTCAATTCCTTCATACGCAGAGTGTCCTTCAAGGGCGGACGGACGACAGTTGCGTGGGAATATTTTGGTCAATTGCTCCATATGCAGCATGTCCTTCCAGGACGGACAGCGTATGCTGGACGACAGTTACACGGAAATATTGTGGTTAATTGCTCCATGCACAGTATGTCCTTCCAGGACGGACAGCCGGACGACAGTTGCATGGGAATATTTTGGTCAATTGCTCCATTCACAGCATGTCCTTCAAGGACGGACAGCGTATGCCGGACGACAGTTGTGTAGGAATATTTTGGTTAATTGCTCCATATGCAGCATGTCCTTCCAGGACAGACAGCGAATATTTGAACCAGTAAACTTGACGAAATTTCTCTGCACTATGCCATTTCACGTTGGAAGGGCAAGACGAACATTGTTGAACACATTCTAATCCAAGAAAGACGTTTGATTTTCATTGCCTCAAACTTCACAGAATATTCCAATACACCAGCCAGAGAGTCTACTTCCTCGATGATTTCTTTGGGGCTCAGGGATCGGATTCCCTTGAAGCTGCTCATCGCGATCGTCGTACTCTGCGTTCGGTGTGCACTGCTGTTGGATTTTCTGCCCACACAGAGGGAAAACCTGGGAAGGATTTACACCCTTCAACCCGTGGTACCATCCTGGGCATCGAAATCGACACAATAAAATCCACAGTCTCTCTCCCGGCGGAAAAACTTGCTCATACCATCACCGTACTCCGACACCTCCTTTCCTCGCCATCTGCTACCCTCCTGGAATTGCAGTCTGTTGCTGGATTACTCCAATTTGCCACGAAGATCTTACGCACTGGTCGCGCGTTCATCCAGTGTATCTACAATGCAGCAATGTCCATGTCTCGTTTCGGCCGTCGTCGCATCCCGGGTGGTGCGCTTCGTGATCTGCGCTGGTGGAATCGATACCTGCCAGACTGGAAAGGCATCCAGTCTCTACATGCCCATGTCCCTGGCGTAACCATCTTCACCGATGCAAGTGGTTCCTCATCCAAGGGCATTGGCGGTCATCTTGGGTCCCGAGAGACCCCTGATGATTTCTTTGCTTCCCCAGTCCCCCGACGACATAGGAAAAAAACAATCTTATTCAAGGAGCTGTGGGCCGTGCTCCATGCTCCGCGATGTTGGGCGACACCAACCTGGGCCGGAGGCTCCCTCAAACGCGACACTACGACACATCTGTCAATGTTCACAATACGCGACACTCGTCAGAATACCCGGCACACACGACAATTCCGACACAATTCCCCAGATTTGAGATCCAAGATTTCTCCACGCCATTGTCCAACGCGGTTGGCAATCCATTAGTAGTATTCGAGGTGTACTTGCAATTCATTCATATTTTCGCTTTGCGGCAGTGCCTGCGTCCACACTTGTAAGTTATCCGTCGCACTCCACTGGAGATGTGCTCCAAAAATCGACTCATTGCAAGAACTCTAATGATTTTTACGAGACTGAGAGAGGGAATGTTCACAACAAAGAACTGAGTAAATTCGGCGTAGACTACGAGTTTAAATACAAACAAAACAGTTAAGTAACTAAATAACAAGTAAACGCGATAAAACAGCGCAGGGGAGTCCGTATGAGTTCGTACGAGTAAATACGAGTATGGTGAACAGAAACAATATTAATACAATATAAATAAATGACTGATGCAGCGCACCAATGCGTGAAGTTGAGTCGCGCGAGTGCGACAATTGAGTTGGGCTCGGGGTCCAACACTTCTGCTACTTAAACACACCTCAAATTCTCGGCCCGCGCCCGCATTCCTATGGCCCACCCAGGGCCGGCCGTGGCGTAGTATGCGGTGCGAGAAACCGCGCGGAGCCTGTGGGGAGGGAAACGGCGCGCTGACGGCGGCTTCAAGTTGTTGAACGCGCCGCCGGTTCACCGAATCTCCGGTGGTAATCAAGGTAGACAACAGAGAAGAACCGAACCAGAGGGTCGAAACTCACCAGGAATCTTCTCCCAATCCTCTATCTCCCCTGGAGTCCCTTCCAGTTCTCAGCCAGAGCGTACAGGGCCTGCAGTGGATGCGCCACATCGGTTGATAGTAGTGGTTGAAAGTAAAGCCAGAGTGTCACAGTGTCACGAAAGCGCTAGCGAGTTCACACGAGAAGAATGTGCCGGGCTTTCTGATGCGTGTCGTATTCTCTGAACAAGGGTTGGAATGTGCTGGGTTTTGAGAAAAAACCTCGAAATGTGTCGGATCTCGCGGAATGTGTCGGATATTCTCGCTTTTGACATATGTGTCGTAGTGTCGTGTTTCCTATATCCTCCTGGGCCGGGACCCGTATTATTCTCCGGGTGGATAATACTGGCGCCGTTGACAGTCTCAATGGAGGGTCGCTTCGGGAGCCATCCTCCCAATCTCTTTTGCGCGAGATTTTCCTCATCGCACTTTCTTTCGATTTTTCCATTCATTGCATCTGGATCGATTCGAAGTCAAATTACCTTGCTGACGCACTCTCTCGTTTTGACATGTACCGCCTTCGCCATTTTTTGCCAACATTCTTCAACAATCAGGTCACGGCCTTCCCCCGCCTCCCCACGGCTGGGCTGCTCGCGTTAACCAGCCGGACCTCGTCGCCTTTTATCTCTGGCACGGCCTTGCCAGCTCCACTCGAGGAGTTAACGATACTGCCTGCAAGTCCTTCGAGCGCTTCGTTGGCCGCACATATGGCAACACAATACTGTCTCCCTATCCAGCGTCTGGGGCACACCTTTTGGCATGGGTCGCCTCCCTCCCGCCGGTTGTCAGCGGAAAATCCATCAAACGCTACGTTGGGGCTTTAAAATCCTTTCACGGCGATCTTGGCTACCCCTCGGAACAGTTCACTTCCCGGGTGTTGGAACGTGTTATCCGGGGTATCCGCCGTTTTCACGGCGACTTTGAGCGCAAAGAACACCTGCCTATCACCCATCCCATCCTCGAAAAAATCATCGCCGCTCTCAACGCACCGATCCTACCTAAGGGCATCTCGAAGGAGCTTGCCGAGACTCTAAAATCCGCCTACTGTCTCTCCTTCTCCGGTTTCTTCCGCTGTGGCTAGGTCACATATGATGTCTTCGACCCCGTTTTTGACTTGAAACGCCGAGACGTTATCATTCAGAGCGAGGAGTACCTCACAGTTGATCTCCCCGGCTCAAAAACAGCTGCAGAGTCGCCATTGATGGGGTACATCCTTCTTGCCGCGCTCTTTCCAGCGTCGACGTTCTACGGCGAGACTGCGGCTCGATAGGACCATTTTGGTCAAAGCCTTGCGATGCTCGGGTTGTTTCACCCTCACCATACAGAGACATCTTTACTGGCTGATAGGAAGAGCCATGAATGTGAAGGATATCGGTACACATATGTGAGGCCAACTGAGCGCAAACTGTGCTCCATAATCAGGCTACATAATCATGTTGAACAAGATTCAATCCACTTGACTTGAACATCGACATTGAACTACTGGCCAGGAGCCGTGAGCATCGACTAGGGTTGAACTCGACTGTTTAATTAACGGTCAAGAAATACAAAGGATGAAACAGTGTTAGGGTGCTGAAAAAAATAAACGAGCTCGTTTGAATTGTTAAACCGCGGTTGAACCGGTTTCGGACTGGGTCCCAAAGTGCTTAAAAAATAAATGAGCCCTTTTAAACCACTGTTGAACTGGCTTTGAACTGGGCAGGATGAACAGGGTTTTTTGAAAAGAAAACAGGGTTGAATGGGTTGAACAAGTTTGGTTGAACTGTGTGAACAAGATCTGTTAAACCGCTGTTTAGATCAGATGAAAAAAAAAGGACATACTGGCGGCCTAATGCTCTTCATTGTCGGAGCCACTTTCACTCAAAATCTTCCAGCCCCTGGACTTGTTCTCAGATATAATCGGCATGTGGGTCTGCAAACCTTACTTGTATTTTTGCTTGGTAGATTTCTTGTGCCCGTGTTCAAAAAAACCAGTTTCCACACTGCAATTGAATGCTCCGTGACTTAGTTTGTGTGGTGTGACATCTCGGAAAATGATAATTTTTACCCCAAACTCTCCTCTCAGAAAGCACACGGAAAATCTGCAATGCTTCCTGCCCTGATTCTGCGCAGGATATGAATCTCGAGTCATGTTTTTCAATCGTGTTCGGGGCAAAGCTGAATTTTCTGGTTGCCAAAATTCAACCGTCACCCTGTAAATTGGTCCGGTTGCGTTGCTCAAACCTGTCTCAGATGTCACGGTGGTTCGGCTGGTTGCCTCGGTACAAGTATTTACAGTATTCCTTCGGTAGGTTCCATTTCTTTGTCATAATCTTGGTTTCTGCTTATTGTCCCTAGCATCTAGATTCACCTAACAAGTGCAGGGCACAAATGGTCCAGAATGGCAGGACATTCAGTAATGGGCAAGATTCGTTGGATGTAGAGTTCAGGGCAAAGAAAGACTCGGGTCAACCTAGTGATTTTGATAATTCTCGGGCCGCAGACTCTCACTGTCGAGATGTCGGTGCGAACGACGGCAGCGGGAGATCTAGGATCATTTGCGTCACTGCGCGGCTCACCGTTGGTGTATCCCCGGCCGGTCCTCGGCGACAAATCGTTGGTCCTGCCGTTGTCGATCCGTTATGCAGACCTGTGAATCCAAACAATCAACAATCTCAAGAACAACACTAGTTGTGCCGATGGACCGGTGGGCCGCAGTTGTGTGGCAGAACATGGGATGAAGATGAAGATGAAGATATCCCAATATCACCTCTTTTTTATGGTCCCGACAGGCCATGTATTTAATGTGTATTTGATCCCACATCAGCATCAAGATACGAAGATACGAGTGATACGACCGACTAGGCTAAATATAGCGCAGATAAATAATACCTCGTCGGCTCGATCGATGTAAGTTAAAAAAAAAATTTTTGAGAAGGCAGTCAAGGGTGGTGCTGTGCTTCAAGCCGAGAAGCCCCAGCTCAGCGAAGCCAAGCCAAGCCAAACTCGGGGCTTGGACAGTTCAATCACCAGATCCAAACTAGATCCCAATACTTGTATGGCCTCAGTGAAAGATGGTGGTGGTTCATCCCCGCCCATGTAGCGCAAGGTCGAACTATGGAGCCGGTATCTGTCATCTTCGACCCTAGACTGCAGCATACTTGCATATGCCATCCATGGGAAACCCACACCGTCGGGATCATTGACCTCTATGGCAATGCTCCTAAGCTGGCAAGCCAGTCGACGCTTCGTCGGAGAGAGGGGCGGAGTGAGATGGCGCATGATGCTCTCCACGCAGGTTGGTGAAACTCTGATAAATATCCCGACAATAGTAGGATTCTTCTTCAGAATCCGCCTTCCCTCGGTGCCGTCACCAGCTCCCCAGTAGAAGCGTTGAATGCTGCATGCGGAACGTCCGAGGAAGTCATGAATGCACCGGGTACTCTCTGGGCCTTGTATCAGCGAGACGCTGAGCTGAAGCAGCGAAGGCGCTTGCAAATGACGGAGTATACATGCAGCTGAGACGGAGATACGTTGTAGTTGCGGCAAGGTAATGCCTCGTGGAGCCATTTCGTCGGCGTCGTCGTCTTCGATGATATCAACGTCGGCCTCAACAAGGTTGGCCGCCAAGGATAAACATTGCAAGTGACGCGCTTGTGTGGCGCGGAATTCATAGCGGGTGAGGGCCTGCGTAGGAAATATAACGCAGGGGACGTTAGAACGAAAATCGCGAAGCGTTGAGACGTCGTGGAATATGGAAATCAAAGACTGCTGCGTGCGATCATGCTGATGTAGGGCAACTGTACGCAGCGCAGGCATTTCGGAATCGACAAAGCCAAGCAGCGATGAGACGCTCGGCACATGCAGGTGAAGCTCCTTCCACCGCGTGGAATGCTGCGCCAAGTGTCGGAAGATGCGTTCTTCATCATCTCTGCGGCTAGATCCTCCGACAAAAATCAGCCGGAAAAGACGTGTTCGCTTCAGTTGCTCGTTGATGGCGTCCAATGGATGTGCCGATGTGGCTGGACCCGCAAAGCAGATTGGGACTAGGTCCCATAGCTGTTCATAAGCGATCGCTACGGCCCTCCAGTGGCTGCATATCTGTCCCAGGATCCATGGCACCTCCAGCTGGCACGTCGCCAAGCCATCTGCGAACGTTTGTATAATCTCGGGTGGTGGGATAGTGAAGGAGAATATGTGGCGAATCAACTCCGTTGGGATGCGCCTTGCGGGTGAGAGTACGGCGATATTCTGCTCAACGGTGGCAGATAATGAGCGGACGTTATCTCTCAGGTGCTGGGATCGTTTTTGCAGCTGTTCAAGCTCCTGATCTATATTCGACACCCGTGGCTCGGTTTCTGTCTCCAGGTCCTCGATATATTGACGGATATGGGGTATTTTGCGGTCGGAGGGAAGATCGTTGGAATGGAGAACTCTGTGGTGGCGACTCCCCAACGGAGGGAAGGAGTCGTCGACGAGGGGACTTTCGTTGACGGGCTCGCTCGTAGTAGACTTGGAGTTCCATCGCAGAAAACGCCGCCACCGGTTGCTCATGGCTAGACTCCAGGGTTTAGGGCAGGTCAGAACTGTGATCAGCGTGACAGACCGCAGGGGTCAGTGAGACTCTCACTGAGACTCGACAGAGCTGGCGCGCTGGTGAGAGCCGTGACGGTAGTTGATGAGCTGTCATATTACGTAACGGAGCGCGTGAGTGATGTGATCCTGATGCCGAATGTGTCGAAACCTTGGAAGGGACCTACAGTGGTGGCTTGGTGGTGGCAAAAAATACTGCAACAGGGTGGTATTCTGAGCTCAGCCGACGCGCCATCCAGGGGCGACTTTGCTCGACCTTCAAAGATTTTTGGACATCCAGAAAAATTCCCAGCCACCTCCGTGACCGGATTCACCAGCCAGTAAACCGTAGGGACCTTAGTTAATCCCAGCCCGAAAACTTACCTCTATAATTAAGTTGAATTTCGTACCGACTGGCATTTTCATCTACTTATACAAAATGAAGGCAGTCACGTGTGGAGGTCAGCAGCCAATCAAGTTACTGTACCGGCATGTATGTAGGCAACCGTCCGAGGTGTGTTACGCTTCTGAACAGGTCTGAAGTTAGCAACTGGTTACCATAAAAGGGAATTTGATGTGCCGCAGGCCCGAAAAATTGCCCAAAATGGACACAAAAGGCTTCCAAAACTCAATTTTGGGTGTTACGCCGGCGATTTAGGCGACGATTTTGAGGCCGGTGTTACGTGTTACGTTGCCTACATACACACCGGTACAGTATAAGGCTAACTGTCAAAAAGGTGGCTGTGTTTCTCTTTGTCGGATATCAGTCGGCTTTCTTCGGCGGTCTTCGGTCTGACTTCTGAGTGCAAGGAGTTGTAGGACTTCGAGGGCACATGAGGGCAAAGGAACACACTTTCACGACTTGACACTCTTTGCTACACGACTTTCTTGGGCCCGGAGAAAATGCCGCGCACTGAGGCGGCACCGAGGCGGCATTGAGGCGGCGCCAGATAGTCATGTTAGTCATATTGCGGGATAGGTTCGTACGGTCTCAGGGGCTCCATTTCTCTTACTAGGACTCAAATACATGCTGTAGGGTGATGAGATGGTTGTATTAGCAACAACTGAACATAAATCACCCTGATAAACATTGAAGATCCGGTCAATCTGAGTTCAAATTATGTAAGCTCTTGCTCATATACCCTCTAACATGTCTAGGGTTTCAAACAATAGTAAGAACTGGTGTAGGGAACACCTTACGACGTTATTTGAATTTCGGGTCAGCGCGGTAGTGTCTCCGCACATCCGCCTCACTGCCGCCTCACTGCCGCCTCAAGTGCCCGCACTGCCGCTTCAATTCCCCAACGCCGCCTCAATTCCCCGCAGTGCCGCCTCAATCCGCGGCACACCACAGGCATATGGCGGTGTGTGTACGTTGATGGTTGATATCCTCGTACGGGTTGCACCCAACGACACCGTCTATGCAAGACCTTGGCAATTGGTGCAGCAGTGAGCAAGCTAAGAGGCAAACACTGCGGGACGGGACTGTTCAATTGAACTTTTCAAATGCAGATTTTGCGGAAAATTATAGACCAGTGACTGTCTGTCTATGAAGACAAGTCTGTCGATAGACAGGCCAGTCGATCTGAGTTTGAATTACCGATACAAAATAGTTACCAAAAAAGGGTATTGAGTTTCTTACTTGTTTCTGAATGGAATTTTGCGAATTTTGCTTGGGAATCATCGCATTCTTTGCTATATTATATTCCGGCCTACCCGAGGGCAAAATTCGAGGTATTGAGAGTGTTGGAAGAAGATTTGCATGTTTTGTTGCTGTTTGTCCTTGACGTCACTCACTCGGAAACCCGGTCCGGAATAACCTTTTTAAGCAAGTATTTTGTATCGAGAATTCAAACTCAGATCGACCAGCCTGTCTATCGACAGGCTTGCCTTCATAGACAGGCTGGATTCGAGCCTAGGAAAATTACAACACCTGGTGCATTGATAGCCATGGCAATTCTGAGTCGAAGCGCCCGGCCCGGGGGTGGGGGGGGTATATTATCTCGTGGTCCACAGGCTCATTAATATGGACTCTTCTACGTGTTTATACTTTCCTCCGGTCCTCTGTCCACTCTCACTGGCTTCTTCGTTCCGATGAACTATTTCACCGAACCTTCAATTTCCCTCAACTATGCGCACGACGTGGATTTGCGCCGCTACACCGCTTACACGGGACACCTGTTTGGATGAAAGTCTTCTTCACCCTCATTCTCTAGTGGTCTGACCATCCATCCATCCGAATCGTTCATTTCATCCACTTTACTATTCTTCACGTTGCATAGTATGTATAATGGAAAAGAATGAAAAGATTTTCCACCGTTTCACTGCATTAACCGACTCCAGAGCCTGCTGGAGCGAAGCGACGGCTTATCTTGTAGATGACTGAGAGAGACAGAGATTCAAAGGCTGTGCACTCTCTTAGTCAGCACTTGTTGAGCTCTGTTACTCGCGGGCTCACAACGCGCTCAACCGCAATGGTGGGTCTTCCGAAGCGTGGGGAACAAGTAAGATACGCTGAATAAACGGCAGAGAATGGGTAATAAAAGTAAGGTAAACTCGTTGAAAGAACACGTGACCAAGAAATTACCATCGGACGCAGCGGTGGGTAGTGCTCATCGCCGCAGGAGCAAATCCGTGCAGATCACTCAGAAAGGGTCGGATTCACACCTTGGTGGCAAGGTTGCACAGTGTGAAAAGTGTATGGGTAAGAACACAGAAAAACGAGTGGGTTCGATATCGCGCGGAATTGAAGAAGGACATGTAAGTTTTATGCTGCAGCGTGAGGGTCATACAACTCATTCCGCAATGGCCACCATGTACGTCAACACAGTTTCTGCCAGATAGTTTCCTGCACTTGGGGAGTCTACGCGTTCTCAACTGCGGTGAGTTAGACAATGCTAAGATAGAGCTTTAGATAGATCTCTCGGATGCAATGGGCACTCACTTATCGCTGGACAGACTGCCTCTATTGACGGAAGAATGGCAAGCAGAGCACCTACATAGCCGAAAGAGCGGCGGTTGCAATTTGGTCCCGTTAATCTTCCGCTCCTTTGTGTTATTACGTTCCTTTCCAGTTTGCTGGTCGCGCTTGGCGTTTGTGCGTTCCGAGCACGAAATACGTTGAACGTCATCCACTACCTGTCCGGCGTTCCTTTTCAAAATTTCGCTCAGCTTTTCCCGGTGTCGATCGCCCCAATGGGAGACAAGATTTGGCCAAGTTTCCGTGCCGCAGTAAGTACTGCTGCAGAATGAGAATTTCGGATCGACGCGGCGAACATGATAAATCTAGCTCACGAGCATTCTCGACAAATGTATTTTGTGTCGCTGCAGCAACAACTGTATAGCAAAGGGAGATGAATCAACCGACACGAAGCGTCGCCAGAAACGGCTCTGTGTGCAGGGGGAGAGTTCTCAGGTCGCGGTTCTGAGGTTGATGAACCGGAGGGTGGTCCGTTAAACTCTCCCGGAGAATATGCCTGACCTTGCCTCTGATCCAGTGCATGCTCTACGAGATCGAGTCGTCGAGTGAGCTCAGATATCGACTTCATTATAATGTCGATGACCATAGTGCAGCCACATCTGGCGTACCGAAGAACGGATATGGGTCCAGTTGCAGCGTCTTCTCGACGCAGTCGAGTCTTCCAGTGAGCTCGGATATCGACTTAATCACTCCGTCTGTGAGGAGTACTTCGTTGTCCTGCCTTGCTGGAGTTTTACAAGTCTATTCCAAAGATGCGTATCAGCAGTGAATCAAATGAATAGCTGAACCGCAAACTGTGTTGGAGATAAGATAAGTCAAGAGCCATGAGCTGGAGCATTTCGGGGAAAGTAGACGGAACCTGTGATAATAAGACACCATGTATCACTCATAGATATCATTTAAAGCGCACTTGTGATCTTGGCGGATTGCTCCAGGTGTCGGGCAAAATCTTCCCGAGGTCTTTTGCCGGCATTATGGCGGAGTTATTCGGCACTTATGAGTACATGGAATTGGATGCGATTTGTACCTGCAGATTCCTTACTTACGTTCAGACGTTTCCTCCGCAACTTATCGGCCGCCCCTCCAACACTATAGCTGTGCATTTGGTTGTTGCTTGTTGCTCCTATCGTACCTGCGGACCGCTCAAGAGCACCGACAGCGTCCACTGTGCTATGCTGATCGCACTGGAGCAGATTGTCAATACCGCCACCAAAGAATAATTTAAGCGTAGGTACCTGCATTGACGCCCCGAGAGCGATGCTGGTACATAAAATACGACATCTAAGAAACAGATACAATGGGTACATAGTTCAACCACATGACTGCGTCTGCGATTCGGTTCAATTGGATTTACATCGACATATAGGCGACGGCGTTCACGCCGTTCCTTTCGATGCTGTACGCCCACTGGGCCAGATGTAGCGGAGAAACGTCCGGCTCCATTCATTGGAAGCCCAGGATGCGCCGAGGAAAGTCCATTTAACTTGTTAGGTGGCGGTTGCAAGTCGCAGTCATCAATGTCGACTTCAGGTTCATCCCTGTCCCCATTCGCATTCGTCTGGTTTGCTGCCGCACTCGTCGTCGCTGTTGTGTTCTTGGCTGTTGTATTCGTCGCTGTCGTATCCGTCGCTGTCGTATTTGTCGCTGTCGCATTCGTCGCTGCTGTCCCATTCGTCAACGTCACTGACGCACTCATCTTCGTCGCTGTCGCACCCATAGATACTGCTATAAAGTCGGGCGACAGGCTAACGATCGTAAGTGTAGATAATCGAATTGTGAGAGGAAAGAAACAGTCTACGCAGCCGGTTTTGAAAGGCCGGGCCTTTTGATGTTGTTTCGTCCTCCCGGGGGTTTCAAATACAAGAAGGAAGAGTACGCACCCGCATGTAGTACCGTTGCGACGAAGAACGAGGAGGGACGCCGTGCGATCGATTGCGTTGCACTTTTAATTGCAGGCATTGCTTTAAACGCAAAATATGCTCAACCTTTATGGGTCCGATCTTGAGGGGGAAACGGTCAGGAGCTTCTGGCACGATTGCCTATTTATTATTTGTTCAAAGGCCTGCACTTGAGGGCCTTAGTCTGGCGGATTAGTGAAGCTGAAAACTGAACCTAGTGCGGTTTTTTAATGGCTTTCATTTGGTCTCAGTTCCAAGGGAACAAACAGATGCAGGGTTCAATTGCAAATCCCTATTTATCATTTGCTCAAGGGCTTGTAGGTGATCATGGGAGTCTACCGGTCAGAGGCACGTCAGACACTTCAGGTACTAGTATTGCAGCTTACCACTGGACTTCAAGATCAATAGTTTCTACGGACTGTCAAGCCACGACAAGCCGATATATTACCGGAAGTGTACTACGACATTTCTCAATGCCACTGTGTGCCAGGGCCCTGAACACGCCTAAGGCGGTCAGTATTTATATTTAACGTTGTTCTAACTTGAATTATACGCCTCTGCCATTAACTCTGCCCCGTTCTGACCGGAATCCCGCGAGGACAACATTCTCTAGTCGATACTTAGTCAAACTAAGGGACAAGGTTTTAGCACGCACAAGACAAACTTTATTTTGGATTCTTTGGGTCTGAACGATGTATTGTAATCAAAGAACAACCCCCGCAAGACAAGTACTGGCTTCGAGGACACGCCCAGTTCTCTTGCCCGACCATCTTCCCAGAGACTTTGTGCAATGACGGAGCGGAGTGTCGAAAACAAAGCCCAATTTGCCGAGCCTATTTGGGTATATAATCCATACATTTGATTCATACGTCATATGCCAGTCCCTCTTCCTTCACACGAAAATTCCCGTACACTCAGATAATTCCTCCTTCAATGTTGGGTTCACTGTAATAAAAATCCCTCTTGTAGAAAGTGCATTAGCAAACGAACTGCATTGGATTCTGGACGATCTTCCCGGCGGCATCAAGCTGACGAGGGCTCGGAAACAGTCTGTGGCGGTGCGGATGCGTATTACCGCAAGCGATTTGAGTGTCGACCCCACTTTTATACTCTACAATTGTACTAGAACTTTCCGTGGATCTGCACGGATCACTCGAGTATAACCCCCCCAACACAATGACATTCAAGCGGTCATTGTTTACATTCGAATACTGTATCGCCGCGTTTCCCTCTTTTCTGGGTGTTCTTAGATTGAACTACTGGCCCGTCCTTTCTTACGCCCTTGCGTTTTGGCCGGGTATGGATAAATTTGATGTCGGGCGTCCATAGCATCCGCCTTCTCGATCGAATGAAACGTCTGGTATTTTGTCGACTCCGGCCAGTCACAGGTGGATCTGTAAAATTTCGACGATTAGCTTGGAAGACGCACCCAAAACGTCCCCAAATCACTTTTCACATTATCTTTCAAAATTGTTTTTTGTTGTCCTTCTTCGCTTTTTCCTTTCATGGCGTCCTGGAATCGGCAATGAAAGAAGTTGAAGCGATTGATGGTGTATGTCTCGCACAGGCTTTGAACTTCGGGATTCAGACGCCAGGTTGGATCTCGGCGCCGCCTGGTATATAGGTCCCATCCTTCTGGCCAATCTCGCTGTTGTCTTTGCCTTTGACTCACTTTCAACCGGCGCAGGGGACTCTTCGGAATTTTTGATCTGGCGCGTTTAGCAAACCGCACTGGAAGAGTATTTGGCTCAACGCGTAAGGAAGCTTTGCCAGCTTTCGGCTGTGCATCCACGGCCCTTACATCTGGAGCATCTGAGCAACGAGAGAGATTAATGAACACGCTTACCGACTGCAATGCCGTTAGAATTTCCGTTTGTATGATTGCTGGAGTGGTCATTATCTGAACCACACATATATGGTGACCCAGGATCCACAGCCATAGATTCAAAATCCGGCTTAGATCGTGAATTTGGCTCTCCACCATACGCTCCGGGACACTCAAGCTGCGTATCCACTGCGGGACTCTGTGGACTTCTCAGTCGTTTTGCAGGACGCAGGGATGGAGTATTTGGCCCGGGATACACGCTTGATGAGAATTCGGCATCGTCCGGATGGACATTGGCGCTAGATTGAAGCGAATTCACCACCTGTTCCTCAGACTTATCCACATCTAGATGGAGCATGTAATCGAGACCGAAGACCCGATAAACATGCTTACCGGCTGCAATGCAGTTTGAATTTCCGTCTGTTTGATTGCTGGAGTGCTCATCCTCTGAACCACACATATATGGTGACCACGGATCCAAAGCCATAGATTCAAAATCCGGCTCAGATCGTGAATTTGGCTCTCCACCATACGTCGAGACGGGACACTCAAGCTGCGCATCCACTGCGGGACTTTGTGGACTTCTCGATCGTTGCGCAGGACGCCATGTTGGAGTGTTTGGCCCGCGATACACGCTTGATGGGAATTCGGCATCATCCGGATGGACATTCACTGCGCTAGATTGAAGCGAATCCATGATCTGATCTACAAACAAGCTTACCGGCTGGGATGCGGTTTGAATTTCCGCCTTTTTCATTGTTGAAGTGCTCATCATCTGACGTATCTATGTAGGATGACCCAGCAATGGCCTCGAGCTCCGGTTCAGGTGAATTGAGCTCTCCATCATATCCCACGACGGGACACGCATCCTCGTCGACTGGACTGCAACCTTCGGGCTGGCTCCGACTAGCTTGATCGCTTCCTGGATCTTGCCACTTTCCATTAGTTGACTCGGGCAGGTTAATTTCACCTAGTTCTACTTTACCATCTGAAACACGCGCCTGTTCCCCTTGCTCTACAGTCCGTTCCCTCCCATCTGCGACTAAATCCAACATGTCGACATTAACTGAGATGATCGATCGACATTACAGTAACTGAGATGATCGAGGACTGACTTCACTTACACTCAACCTGCGCACAACAATATCGACCCGTTCGATACTCGAGTAGGTCCGCCTGTACCCCAACATCATGGTATTCAGTCACGATCCTGTTGTGTTGTGTTGTTTAGTTACGTTGTAAATCACCGATTGCTGAAATGCAGGTGGCCCAGCTCACGTCTGTGTTTCCGCATCTTTTGTCGCCGGAAGGGTTTTTGTCTGACGCACCCCAAGAACCCGTGCCTTTTTGCAGCCTTCCTTTCCTTCTTCGCACAGACATCGAATGTCGGAAGGCAACGCGTACGATGAATTAACTTTTAGCCAACACAGCGGGTGCCATCGTTTTTTTTCCTTCTTCTCCGGCTTTATTATTGCCTTGCAAATTCGGGGACAATAGTTTCGCTTGCCTGGAGTAGTCATCTCAATCAATAACAATATTGTCCACCAATATGCTTACGCTCAGTACATCCGTAGCACCTTGTAACGGTGTACCTGTCAGGCGGCACGCACTCTATATATAAATCGATCATTTTGAGAAGTACTAGTCCTCCAGGGACATGGCGCTAGGATAATTCCACCTGCCCTTATAAACTGAAGCGGGCCGCCCCCGGATGCGGCCCTCGCGTCTGACGTCCTGAAGCATAGCTTACAACCGTTTGCGGAACAACAGCCGCAGCGCTTTTTTTTTTTTCTGTTTTGGGATGTTTTGCGTAAATCAGCCGCCCCGTCTTCAGTTCGCGTCGGATTCCCTCGGGACATGGCGCGTTCGACTCGCACTGCGAATACGCAGCGGATCGTGTCTCGCGATTTTTCATAAGATCACAGAGATAATTTTTGACTTGGTTTGTGACATTTCTGCATCGGACAGCGTTAACTCTGGTTCAGGGTCCCCCCCCCAATTTACCCATATCCGGATATGTTATATCCATACACTATATCTAACGGATGGCACCCTTTATAGAAAGTACTGGAGAGTATTGCCCATACATAGTCCTGCTCATTGGGGCAGTAAAAATGTGTTCCCACCATACTGAAGAATGGATGGTAAGTTTTCCCCACATTCACTATCGTAGCCATATACGGTAACTCCGGCGAAATTAATATCGCCCAAAACAACAGCGAGCCGCAACTCAAGCGAAAGCCGCCGCCACGAGGAGAAGAATAAAGCTGCAAGGACTGCGAGTAGATGCTCAGGTAACAGACACGACGGGCACGGAGATGGAGGTGAATCACAGGCCGCAAAAGCGCACACATCATGAGATTCAATAGATACATATAACAATATTGTATTTACAACGACAATGCCTCACGCGCTTGTTCCACCTGCAGTTACTGCGCGATGTCCTTCCAACAAAAAATCTGTTTTCATTCACTCCGAAATTAGCCCAAAGATTGCCCTTTGATATGGCTTGATCCTCTTTCCGGCAGCTACCTGTGCTACTACATACACTGCGGAGTGACTTACAATTCAGATCATGGAAACCAGGTTCATGGTTAGGACATGCCTTGGTACTAATTCAATCTTGACTTCCTATCCATTTTGTTTCATCCTCTCCCTTCATCTCTCGGAAGCTTGCCTTCATCCTGTCCATGCCTTAAACACCATTTCTTCATCTTCATCTGGAATTGATTTTCCATCATTCTGCCTCCCTGTTTGCAAATTTTAGAATCCTACCTTCATCTCACACTAATTACTGATTCAATGACCGACTCATTGGATTATTCTCTGCATTCATGTAAGGCAAGAGGATGATTCGAGACGTTGACAGCTAAGTTGGAAACGATAGAGGTTTTTCAATTTTAGAGCAAAGTTCGGGTGGAGCAAAGTTGGAGCACTTGCCGAGCACGGCTCGGCCACGAGGAGATGGACTCCCACTCGTTATGTGGTCGGCAACTGAAGATATAAGGGCAACGGTGCTGTAAATTTATTTTGTGCGGTTTTCGGGAGAGTACGAGCATAAAACAAGTTCATTGAGTCTCTAAAGCTGGATTTGTTGGAGCTGGCTGTGCTCGGCCCGAACTTTGCTGCAAAATCGAAAACGTTTATCGTTTCCAACTTAGCTGGAATAGTTAGAATCTCCACAGTTGAGTGGAGCAGCAGTTGAAATTCAACATCTGAACATAACTGTGGAGCGGATGACCTCGGGTGGAGCTCGGGGACCCTCGCATCACCTTTGGCTCAAGCTCAAAGGTGAATATAGACAAGTGGGCTAA